>CM053580.1:338471279-338503410 GCA_028627135.1 Pseudochirops cupreus
CCGCCATCTTGGCTCCCACTATGACTGATTTTTGATAGACTTAGCCCTTCTTAGCAATGCAAGGACCTAAAATAATGACGGAAGGTACTGTCCACATTCAGAGAAAGAATTATGTTGTCTGAATGCAGAGCGAAGCAGATTATTTTCTTTCTTCCTTTCTTTCTTCTTTCTTTCTTCTTTTTTTCTTTCTTTCTTTCTTTCTTTTTCGCATGGTTTCTCCCATTCATTATAATTCTTCTAGACAACATGACTATTGTGAAAATAGGAATGTTTAATAAGAATGAACATGTAGAGCCTATATCAGATTGCATGCCATCTTGGGGAGGGAGGGGCAGAAAATTTAAAACTTATGGAAGTGAATGTTGAAAACTAAAAATAAACAAATTAACTTTAAAAAATAACTGATAGTCTAATTGTAACTGCAAATGAAGAGTTAATAGACTTCTACCAGTATTGACTATGTATAATACTGTTTGTCCCTTTTTGCTTATTGTAGACCTAGAGGAGGAAAAGCATTTGTTGGTCAGTGTTCCCACTTATTTGTAGAGGGAGGGTCACTGTACCAGTCAGGCACCTGGGATCAGGAAATATATCCATCATAGACAACATTGGTTGTTGTAGTGTGTGTTTTGATTGGAGTTTGAGCTAAATATTAAAGAAAAAATGCTTTAGTCCTTTGGGTATTCCTTGATTCGACAGCAATCTTTTTTTGAAGATGTCTTTGGAACAAATGCTCTGGATTTTAGTTTTGCTAATAATGTATTTGTTTGGGATGATGTATGTTCAGAAGTGGTATCAATGTTGTGGCTAAAGACCAAATTTGAAAGAAATCAAAGAAAGATGAAAAAGATCTTTATGCACAAAAATATTTCTAGTAGTTCTTTTTGTGTAGGGCAGAAGAAAAAACTAAGGATGTGTTCTGTTAGGGGATGGCTAAATAAATTGTGATGTAGAATTGTAATGGAATATTAGTGTGCCATAAGAAATGATGAAATGGACAGTTTCAGAGGAAACAGGGAAAACCTGTAAAGCAGAGTAAAGTTAGCTGAACTAGGAGAACATTTCATGTAACAAGAACAGCTTTATAGAGAAAAACAACATTGAAAGATTTTAGCCCTCTGATTAATGAAGTAATTAAGTACAAGTAGAAAAGAATGAAAAAGAACTTGAAATGCAGAGACATACATTTTCAGAAATGGCTAATGTGAGAATTTGTTTTGCTGGACCATGTAACTGTGCATTGAGGGCTTTGTTTTTTGTTTTTGTTTTAATATATATATATATATATATATATATATATATTTTTTTTTTTAACTTTTCTGGGGGATAGTAGGAGTGCCAGTTTAATAAAAACTGTCATATGAAAAATAAAAATTATAAAAAATTTTTAAAAAGACAAGCTAGTGGTCTTGAAACAATTTCATTAATTACTTCTTAACTTATTTTAGAAATCTACTCAAAGAAATAATGAAGTTCCAAGAGAAAATATTATGATATATTCCTTCTTGTGACAGAAGGATAAGGGACTTTTAGGACAGAGTACCGTATACCTTCTCAGACTTGGTTTCTCTGTCATCGGGGTAAGAGAACATTTATTAAGCAACCATTATGTGTTAGGCTCCAAATTGAATGCTTTACAAATATAATCTCATCTGATTCTTGCAACGGCCCTGTGAGGAGGGTGCTATGACTATTTTCATTTTACAGTTGAGGAAACTGAGACCCAGGTTGAGTGACTTGCCCAAGGGCACAAAGTTAGTAAGTGTCTGAAGGAAGATTTAAACTAGAGTCATTCTGACTCCAGACCCAGTACTCTATCCATTATATCTGTCAGCTATTTGATATCACACTCAGACGATTGTGTTTATAATTGTTTTTCTTTGTCACAAGAGAGGGCCCAACCTGGAGGTGGTGGTAGGGCATAGCTGTGATGGAAAGACAAAAGACATCCAAAAAGCATTCAAAAATTATTCTACTGGGAAAGATCAAGATTTCTTAAGACCTCTGTGCTTATCTTTGTTGGTATGGAAGAATTTTGCTGACTGGGAGACTGCCCTGGGTGAAAGATTTATCATTTACTTGTGAGAGTTTTTTTTCCCCCCTTGTTCAGTGTTTGGGGGACTGGAAAGGATGGAAAATTTGCTTTTTTTTAAATTGAAAAAAAATTTAATAAAAAAGAAAGTTCACACAAGAAATTCAAGGTTTTCATTCACCTTGAGAAAGGTAGAGAGGAAGAAGACCTGGCTATGGTTTACATTTGAAGTACATATTTCCAAAATGAAAGAATTTGCAGATATTTTTATCTTGTTTATGGATACTATCCCCAATTCTGTTTTATGGAGACAAGTTGACCCATAACTACCCAATTGTTTTTGCTTAACTGCCCAAGTGAGTAATGGATGGGGTATGTAGCAAAGCCTTGATGTCCCAATCTCCCTGTAAGGTAGAATGGGTCAGATAGCATCAGCCCCATATACAGGAGGGGAGACAAGAGCACTTGCCTGAGATTACAGAGCAAATTAAGGGCAAGACTAGGACTATCCTTGGGGTTTCTAAGTGATTACAGTCCACTAAAGAATTTTGTGTCCAAGACCCCGATGCCTCCTATTATTGCCAAATAATTATTTGACTGGGCATTTAACAGCAGATAGTAGGAGAATTTTTATTGTCACAATTCATTTAAATACTGTTGACTCTTGGTAGCAAAGCAAGCCAGGATTATGCTTGTCCAATGTCTCTTAAAGCAGTGATGTCAGAGATCACTGGTACTGCTAAAATAAATACATCCTTGGATTCATTTAATGCCAAGTTATACAAGTGGAAATCTGTTCACCATTTCCACCTGCTTGCTTGTTGTTGTTTTTCAACGTCAGGAAAAGTTCACTGGCAATTATGGAGTGAATGAGCATTTTAAGGAATGGCAGTTCACCAATGTGAGACCTGGGAAATGAACATTAATTCTCATAATTTTGAGATAAGCCTGGCAGATGATTGGAGAGGGCAGAGCCAGGAAAATGTCACTTCTCTCCTGCCTGGGAATGGAGCAGCTCTCTATTCATGTTGCCCTGGTGTTTGCATTCTGTACTGAATGAATGAATACTACTCCTTGGAATACCCAGTCTCTGAACACCGTTTGTTCATTTTTCTGGGTCACTTATTTTTAGTTTAATTAGTATTTTTTTCCAATTACATATAAAGACAATTTTTAACATCCATTTAAAAAATGCATTCCAAATTTTTTCCTACTCCATCCTTTTCCCCCTCCCTAAAACAGTAAGTAATTTGATATAGGTTGTATATGTGCAATCATGTAAAACATATTTCCATATTAATCATGTTGTGAAAGAAGAAACAGACCAAAAGAAACTCTCCCCCTGCCCCCAAAGTGAAAACAGTATACTTTGATCTGCATTCAGACTCCATCAGTTCTTTCTCTGGAAGTGGACAGCGTTTTCCATCATGAGTCCTTTGCAATTGTTTTGGATCATTGTACTGCTGAGAAGAGCTAAGTCATCCATAGTTGATCATTGCATAATGTTGCTGTTACTGTGTACAATATTCTTTTGGTTCTCCTCACTTCACTTTGCATCAGTTCTTGTAAGTCTTTCCAGGTTTTCCTGAACTCTGCCTGCTTGTCATTTCTTATAGCACAATAATATTCCATTCCGTGTCTTGTATACTTATTGCTTATAATTTAATTCTGAACATAAATGGACACTGCAATGAAAAGTTGGAGATTTAAAGTAATTAAAAATTTTTTTAAATAAGAAACTTCTTTTTAATAAATAATCCCAAATAAAATGAAATTTCACAAAATCTCATCTTAAACAAAATATATTCTACTACATATATCAAATACAAATCTTATCATCATCTCTTCTTTTCAGGGCATTAGACTGCCAAAGTGTCACACAATGCACATTTTACTTCTCCATGGCATCTAGATGTAGTAGCATTAGTTGGAAGTCTTAGAGAATCTGTAGCCTCTAGAATGATCTGTTTTCATCTGCAGCAAATGACTTAAAGCTAAGCCAAAAGTTTTTACTTATATACATATATTTCTGTCATAAAAAGCTGTTAGGATCCTGTTATGCTCTCTGCTTTTACTGTAGTGTGTTTCACAAAGCTTCTGTATAGTTCAACATACTAAAAAAATCTTGATTTTTAAAAGAACCTTTTTGGTACTGCTGCATGATGGGTATAAATGTTACATTAATTTAAGCATAAAATGGTAACTACATTGTATTGTATAAACTAATTCACAGATATTGGGAAAATTTTCTTAAGATAACCAAACACAAGGCTGCAGCAATGATAAAGAGTAGTGGAATATGAGGAAAAAAGGAACAAGTAGATACATTGACTTTTGATCAGTGGCCATTCATTATTTTGCTTTCTGGCATATGGAAGAAATTATCTTTTTTGAGTTTCAAATGTTCTGGTAAATCCAGTTGTCTCTTAGCTTCTTCAATATCCTGAATTGCTGAAATAAGGGCATCAAGAGAACTAAAGTTTTTCCCTGGTCTGGTGTAGCCAATAATGGCTATACTAAGGATATCCCCATAGAAGTCTTCTTTGAAGGTATGTATAATGTGAGTTTCCAGATTTTTTTTAGTATTCTTGTAGTATGGGTTCCATCCTATGCTTAAAACCATCTTATGAGCATCCCCATTTCCAACAGCGGCCCAACCATAGTAAATTCCAGTAGATAAATCACTTGCAGGATTATCTACTACTTGCCCAGGAAAGGTAGCTGTGGGGATGCCAAACTGCTTGGAGCCCCGTCCGAAGCCCCGCACACTTAACCCCGGCAGAAATAAGGCAGGTCCTTCATAACGCCGCTGGCTCCGGGCTTGGGGATGGCTCGGGAGAAGAGTCTGGAAGAGCCGCCGTCGAACTCAGGGCTACTCACCCCCAGCCCCCTCCGCCAGTGGGAGAGGGAGGAGAGGAGAGATTCCGAAGGGCGTGAGACTGCCGGCCAACGGGCGTCGCCAGAACGCGGCAGGCGAAGGTCTCACGACAGAACCTCAGCGTGCCACTGACCCAACAGAAGCCGAATTCTAAAGTAATTCTTAATTTAAAATAATTCCCCTGGGAACTAATAAAGTACCCGTCATTTTTTAATATTGACAGGGTGGTTATCCTTCTGAATGGACTCTTGTCTAAACAGTAGTTCTGATATTCTTTGGGTCATGTGAAAAGGACTGTAGTTTAAAAATTCACAGTGGTTTAAGGGAAAGATATTAGGATTAGGACTTGAAGCACCTGAGTTCAGTTGTTTAGTACATGTAAGAACCTGGGCCAGTCACTTCCCGTTTCTGCGTCTTAACATCCTCTTCTGTGAAATGAGAAGGGCCAGAAGTGTTGTGAGGCTCAGATAAGGTAATGGGTATAAAGTACTTCGCAAAACTTAAGGCACAATATAATTGAAAGTAATACTTCTCCTTGTCCTCCTCCTCTCACCAAGCTCCCAGTTTGGTGATGACTGTTCTCTGAGCCTTCTGCTGTGGTCCTGATGAGTCCAAGCAGAGCAATAGAGAGATGGGCTGGTAAATGTTTAACAACTGCGCTCTTATCCCCTGGCCCTTTTTAAAGATTTATCTGCATTATTAACACTTTCTTATAACAATAAATCTGGCCTAGGCTTTTAGTGATTATTGAGTTTTGAGATGTAAATCCTCACACCAAACGTTTAATAGTGGGTTCTTACCAAGCCAGTTTGGGCTGTCAAAGGGTCATTTACCCTTCAATCCACTGTTGACAGAAGTGAAAACAGAGGCCCAATGAGATTAATTAACTTTCCCAAGGTCATACAGATAGTAAACTGTCAAAGGCAGGATTTGAATTCAGGTCCTTTGATTGCAGAACCTCTGTTCCTGTCAATGAACGATGTACATTGATTGGAGAATGCAAGTGCTAAATGTTCTCTTCTTCCAGCTGTATGTCCTTTGATCTTTATAATTATTGCCACTTGTGCTGACCAAGTTTGTGGAAGTCTTTAGTTACTCTCCTCCTGTCTAGTGAAGGCAGTAAGAGCCTAATTGAATTTTCAAAATGGGGTAGAAAGAACAGGGAGGGAAGGAAACAATGACAAAGGAATTGAGTTTCTAATAAAAAAAAAGCTTTCAAACTAGGGCAGCTTCACTGAAACTTCAATGAAAGCTGAACTAATCTGCTCAGTAATTTTTTCTTTAGTGTGCTCACAAAACAAAGAAATATGCCCCTGTCCGATTAAATCACAGTGATTTGATAGTATTCGGTTCCTCTGAGCATTAGCTAGAGTTCATTAGGCCTATAAGACCAAGAATTTCAGTTGGATGTGTCTCTCAAATCCTTGAGCCATTTTGCAAAAAAAAACCAAAAAAAACAACAAAATTTTTTAAAATGGGGTTGAATTAACAGAGATTTAGTTCAAAAGCTTTTGTGCAATTATGACTAGTGGTCTAAATAATTTTTTCCCCTTGTTTCAGTGTGGTGTAGTGGATAGAGTACCGGGCTTGGAGTCAGGAGAGATCTGCCTTCAAATTGTGCCTCCAACACTTAACTAGCTGAGTTGTCACGGGCAAGTCGCTTAGCTGCTTGAGTCCAAGGGTCTTCATCTGTAAGATGGTAGAGTGCCCAGTTTGGAGTCAGGAAGACCTGAGTTCAAATCTGGCTATATAAATGCCTACTACTATTATTCTTTTTCTCCTTTAGATTATTTCTACCTCTTTTCTCTATTTTAGATAAATGTTTTTATTTCTTTCTCTCCACCCAAGCCTTTCCCCTCACTTCTTTGGATCACAGATAGGGAGCAAGAAGGGAAGTTAGAGGTCACAGAGTCAAACTCCTTAATTTTATAAATGTGAAACTAAGGCACAGAGAGGGTAAGTGATTTGCCCAAGGTTTTGCAGATCCAAGCCTGGGTCTTTGGATTCCCACTGTGCCAGAGTGTCTCTCATGGACCACTTGGCAGGACTGGTATAGGCACCTAGGACTGATGCTAGGTCTGAACAAACCCAAGCTAATATATTGACCTAGGAAATTTTTCATATAAGCCAAGAAATGATTAACTGAAATATGTTACTGGCAACTCAGGAATTCAGCCAGTGTGGCATAATGGATAGAGAGCTGGCCTTAGAATCAGAAAAATATGGGTTTAAAATCTCCCCTCTGATACGTTGACTATGGGTGAATCCCTTAACATCTATGTGATGTGTGCAGTTTTCTAGGATGTTAACTCTATGATTTATGTATGTTCCTTGGTACACTGGCAGAATGTGGGGATGGTACAGCCTCAAACTAAAGGGCTAATAATGAAAAGTGACATCTGGCCTTCTCACAATAGGCCATGAGACTTGGATGTTGCATGAGACTTCTAGAGCAGTGTCAGTGCTGGTACCTATGAGTGATGCTAAACAATACATGTTGAGACAGCTCTGGAAATGTAAAAAGATCTTAGAACCCAGACCATCCAGTCCCAATGAAGCCAAACTTTCCACAGTCAAGTTCCTCTGGGTAGAAAAAGCGTGGAGAGGGAATGTCAAGAAGGTGATTCAGTGTGATGAGTGACTGCATGAAAGGACATATATTTAGGGACACGCCAGAGCATGATATTAAATATTGACTTTGATACCTCTAAGTGGTGGATGGGCCAATTTTTCACGCTGCAATCTGAACTTAGATGTGATGTTTGAAGAGGGGATTCTTGGTTCTCTGTCAGTAGAGCAAGGACTCATCAGATGGAAACTTTAGTAGTAAATCAGAGGCAATCTTCATGTCTAATTGTACAATCGTTTTCTTTTTTTTTGCTTTTTGGAGGGGGAAGACAGGGTAGTAGGGGTTAAGTAATTTGCCCAAGGTCACATGGCTAGTAAGTATTAAGTATCTGGCTGGATTTGAACTCAGGTCCTTCTGACTTTAGGGCCAGTGCTCTATTCACTGCGCCACCTAACTGCCCTACAATCATTTTCAACAAGCATTTTGCTAGGTACCTAATACGCATAAGGCAACTGTGCTTCTCACAAAAAACTTACCTTCTTCTCCTTGGGGTGGCGTACAGGTAGGCATGTACAGATAAGGAAATAAAATTTTTGTTGTTTTTTTGGACCTGAGGTTTCACTGGATTGGGAGCTCCTGGTGAGGAAATGTCCACTATTAATAAAGTTATGTGGGTGCCTTTTGGCCCATGCCAGGGACAATGCTCTGGAGGCCCCACTCTTCTGATTTGTGATTGCTTTTCTACACTATTTCAGAAAACCCCCAGCTATGCTTTGTGCATTTGCTTCTTTATAAACTTCTTAACAATCATTGTCATTCCTTCTCCACTTTCCCCCTCCAGTTAAGGAAATATGAACCATAATTAAATCAACTTTGTTACCATTTTCCATTGGGATATATCAATCTATTCCCTATGGCCCTGCTCACAATCCCAGTAACTTTCATAGGTTCCCAAAGTGTGTGATGCCACTCCCTGAGGGGCACTGGAATGGTGGGAGGTGGTATTAGCCTTGGGTGCAATTGGGGGGCATTGAATAGAAGTAAGGAGGCCATGGACGCATAAGGAAAGAAGAGAAGATAAAAATTTGAAAAACCATTTGTGTTTCATCTGTTGTGTAACAGAATTAAAGTCATAGTGATTACATTGTTTTCCAAATAAATATACAAAATGCAAGTTATAACTGATCA
The DNA here is from genome assembly GCA_028627135.1 of Pseudochirops cupreus. Lineage (NCBI taxonomy): Eukaryota > Metazoa > Chordata > Mammalia > Diprotodontia > Pseudocheiridae > Pseudochirops > Pseudochirops cupreus. The sequence continues at coordinate 338,479,947 of CM053580.1, forward strand.
GTGTTCAAGTCCATTGACAGGTCTTAACAAGCAAGTATTGGCTGGCAAGCATGTTAGGCATTGTCAGGAAGTCCAGCAGGTATCAGTAGGAATATGTGCATGTAATGACTTGTTTACAGAATGATAGTATATGGTTACATGACCCAATATTGCATCACCAAAATTCCAATGCAGGAAAACCCCCCACAAATTTATAATAACTTATTACATTACACTTTATACTAGTGATTGTGGAGTTTTGAGATGTAAATCCTCACACCAAATATTTAATAGTGCGTTCTACCAACCCAGTTTGGGCTGTGAAAAAAATTTAAAAAAATTTTTTGAAATGATGAAAATGTCAAAAAGATTTTTTAAAGGGTTAAAGAAAGCAGATTTCCAGGGTGTGTGAGTGCACTGAGTAATTTTCTTTTGAAAAGGGGGTGGTAGGCCAAATAAGTCTGGGAACCTCTGTATCTAGACTAAAGAGCTCTTCACTGGCCACCACTCTTTTTCATTCATTCGTTTGTTCCTTAATATATGCCTAGAGAACTGAAAGGTTGAGTGCCTTCCTCAAAGAATTGCAGTTTCAGAATCATTAGTATATAAGGGTATGGGAGCACGCTAACCATCAAGAAATGGACATGTGCATGTTATCAGTTGTTGGAGAGATGTGCTCTGATGATGTGACCCTCTGAGGTCCTGCCTCAAGGTCCAACCTTGAAGTAAATGATAATTTTGTATCCTCAACCCTAGGATGAAGAAAAGATGAGAAGCAGGTGACCAGGATTGGGGCTGATACAGGATCAAAGAAAGATGTCAGGAGTCAGGGGGAGGCTGAGTTGGGGCTGATGCAGGGCTCGTGTCGATGAGTCTTAAATCCAGGCGATCTTTATTCCAAGGAAGATTCTCTAGCCACTATATAAATACAAAGTAAGGTTAGGAGACAGAGATGGTTTAAAAGCAGTAACAAATGTGGGAATTAGGAGAGGCCTCATGTAGGCTGTGGCATTTAACCTGAGCTTTGAAGGTAGTTTGGGATTAGCCAGATGCAGAGTAGCATGAAGGAGAGAAACGGGAATGAGTCTGGAGAGGCAGGCTGAAGCCTGGCTGTGCAGGGCTATAAATGACAAATATTAGAGTTTATATTTTATCTCAGTGGCAAGAAGGGCTTGCAGCTATGAGGAGGGACATGGTCAGACCTGCGCTTTAGGAGCATAAGTTTAAATGCAGGGAGCCATGAAGGTGCAGTAGAGAGAGTGCTGGCTCTAGATACAGAGGACCTGTGTTCATATCCCATCCCAGACACCAGCAGGAAACCTTGCACAAGTGACTAAACCTCCCGGAGCCTCTGTTTCTTCATCTGCAAAGTGACGGATTTGCATTTGCATTAGATGGCATTTGAAATCTTCAGCCTCACATCGATGATTCCATGACTTATCAATATCAGTTCCACACTTTTCTTTCTTTCTTTTTTTTTTGGAGGGGGAGAAGGTGGGGCAATTGGGGTTAAGTGACTTGCCCAAGGCCACACGGCTAGTTTTGTGTTAAGTGTCTGAGGCCAGATTTGAACTCAGGTCTTCTTGCGTCCAGGGCCAGTGCTCTTTTCACTGCGCCACTTAGCCACCCCTTGTTCCACACATTTCTTTGGTATAGAAAGGATTCCTGATCATGCCACACTTATACATAAGACTAGCAGAAACATTATCTTCCAACAGAAAAGACTACATAATTCTTTTAAGACCACATAACTTTTGAGACTAACTGTTTTTGACTGCAGATACTTCCCAACTCTACCTTCTAGAATCACAGATGGAAGACTGTTCAGAGGCCATCCAATCCAACCCCACCTGAACTGCGCATCCCTTCTATAACATCCTAAAGACAGATTCCTCTAGTGTATCCTCTCCTCCATTTCCCTCCTGCTTATCTACCTCTCTCATGAGAGTGTTGATTCCACGTTTGGACAGCTTTTATAGACTTTATAGTTGGGAGACTTTTGTAGTAGGTTTGACTGTCTCCTGGGCCTTCTGTGTCAAGGCAGGAAAGAGGAAGGGAATATGTATTTATATAGCACCTACTATATGCCTGGCAATGTGTTAACCATTTTACGAACATTATCTCATTTTAAGGCAAAGAGAACAAGTATAATCCCTCTTCCATGTGGAAAATGAGAACTAGGTAAGCACCTTTGAAGGCGTGCAACCCTACTATATCTGGCACAGAATCCTAGAAAGGAGCAGAAATCCCAAGTCTATGCTTTGTATGTTTGTTTCTTTTCCTGGTCCTGTGATTTCACTGGTACAGAGACCTCTCTATGAGGAAGTTTCCTCTATCAAAGCAGTTGGGCACTTACTTTGCAATTTATAATCTTAGAAGTTTCCTAAGGCACTGAAGAGTTGATTGAGTTGCCCAGGGTTTCACAGCCAGTATGTTTCAGAGGCATGCTTGAACAGCAACTTCCTGACTCTAAGGCCAGTTCTCTATTGATTACTCCATGGCGTTCTCATTACTGTGTTTACTGTCTTTTTATTGGACCTCACCAGCTCCATTTACCCTGAAAGAGTTAATTCACTTTTCACAAGGCTTTGCCATCTATGCTTTTGCAAAGAGCACAACATTCTGTGCTGTGTTCACCCTGATAGTCATTTGTGTCTGTTCAGAAGGCAATGTCTTTCTGGTGTTTAGCCAGAAACAGTCTTGTCCATGCCTGTGTTCCAAAATGAATCCAAAGAAAAAACAATTTACTTGTGGAGCAGGTTTTAAGACTTTCCTCTAGTTAATGAAATAAACTTACCTGGCCCCAATAGATTATGGTCCAATATGAGATATTGAAGGGTCCAGTTTCCTTCTTTCCCAATATCTCAGCATTCCAGAAAAGGCCATTGCCACTTACAAAGGCACTGATAGTCAAATAGTCTCTTTGAAGTGAGTTGATGTTTCAGATTTAATCCCACCTTAGAACTTTGAACTGTTTTTGTTTATTCAAGTGTTCCTGTCAGTGCCTACAGAAGCTGACAGTATAATAACTGAGTACATTAAACTTCCTTATCAATTAAAAAAATGCATCCATTACAATTCAGAACTAATAGATAATCAGTGGGAGGCAAGCCCAAAGAACAGAATACAGTTATTATTAGATTTAACTGATTCTTGGGGACAGCAAATATACCCACAGTTTTATGGTAAAGTGGAAAAACCCCTGGTCTGATAATCGAGAAACATGAGTTCTAGTACCCACCCCATCATGACCTAGTTTCTAATATGCCAGGCAATTTGCTTCCCCTTTTTGGACCTCAGTTTCTTCCTTTGTAAAATCAGGGAGTTTCTGAGGTTCCTACCAACTCAAAAGTTCTATGAAATTGGAGAGTCATTAGGGTGTTGAATTTGTAAAAAGATTGGTGCTTGTGTAAATGATAGCTAGTCTAAGGAAAAGGCAAGCACTTTTCCAAGAGAAGAGCCACATATTCCTGGCAAATTCTGAGTTTTGAATCCAGCTGGATAAGTGCCCATTTCTTTCATTGGCTGAAATCTGTTTCCTACTGATTGAAAGGTATGATGGAAGTGGGACCTTGTGATTACACTTACAAAAAAGCTTTATAACAAACTATAAGTGAATTAGAAACAAATAGAATTTCCTTGGAAAACACCCTTTGATGTGTGAAAACTGGGACACTAATGCAATGTTGGTGGAGTTGTGAACTGATTAAACCATTCTGGAGAGCAATTTGGAACTATGCCCAAAAGACAGTCAAATTGTATATACCCTTTGATCCAGCAATACCACTACTAGGTTTGTATCCTAAAGAGATCATAAAAAAGGGAAAAGGACCTACATGTTATATATAATATCTCTTTTTGTGGTGGCAAAGAAATGGAAATTGTAGAGATATCTATCAGTTGGGGAATGGCTGAACAAGTTGTGGGATGTGAATGTAATGGAATATTATTGTGCTATAAGAAATGATGAGTAGGTAGATTTTAGAAAAACCTGGAAAGACTTACATGAACTGATGGTGAGTAATGTGAGCAGAACCAGGAGAACATTGTACTCAGTAACAACAATGTTGTGTGGTGATCAGCTGTGGATGACTTAGCTCTTCTCAACAATAACAATGATCCAACACAATTCCTAAGGACTCATGGAAAATGCTATCCACATCCAGGGAAAGAACAATGGAGTCTAGATGCAGATTAAAGCGTATCATTTTCTCTTTTTTGTTTTTTTTTTGGTGTGGCTTTTCCCTTTTGTTCTCTTTCTTCTTTCACAACATGACTAATGTGGAAATATGTTTCCATGATTGCACATGTATAATCTTTATCAGATTACTTGCTGTCTTGGGGTGGGGTGAGGGGAGGAAGGAAGGGAAAAAAATTTGAAACTCAAAATCTTATACAAATGAATGTTGAAAACTACCTTTACATGTAATTGGAAAAATAAAATACTATTTACAAAAAATATTAAAGAAAAAAAGAAAGCTCCTTTAGATTGGGGAAGTTTAGAGCAAAATATTTGGCAAAGTCCACTTGAGGTTTTACTTATGTGGTCACATGAGAAAACTATACTGAAACATTTCAGCAGCCAATGCCAACAGTTTCACTTCATGTCTCTAGAGATTTTCCCACTATAGTCTACTACCTGACAGGCCATGTTAGATTTTTCTTGGTTCTTGTTTCCTAGCCCCCAGTCTTTTCCTTTCTTCTCTTCCCTTTCTCCCTCCTCTTCTCTTTCTTCCTTACCTCCTCTTCTTCTCCCCTGTTTTGTCCCTCTTTCCCTCCTCTTCTTTCAGTCCTTTTTCACTCCTCCCTTTCCCCCTTTTAAAAAAAATCCATCAGTCTTTTAGTTTATTATAGAGCATTCAGTGCCTAGTGAGAAGTGGTGTGGTGAGGTGGAGAGAGAGCTGGTCTCAGAGAGAAGAATACATGAATATAATGCAGAAGTACAAGTCTTGCCTTTGACCGCAAAGTTACTGTTTTACCCTGTGTAAGTCACTTAACTCCTCAGTGCTGTTTCCTTATCTGTAACTTGAGGCATTGGGATTAATTGCTATTCAAAATCCTTTCCAATATAAATTTCTCTGATTCTGGATAGATACTCAGATACCTCTTTGGCAATACCAAAATATATAGTGTGTCTATTTTTAGTCACTGTGAACTCTGAGAAAAGTCAACTTGTTCATATTAAGTAATTTATTGTGTTTTAAGTAAGAAAACCTTCAAAGATTTCACATACAAACCTCACATAGTGCTTTGCACTTTGTAATGGATTCATATGTGTATTGAATTACCCTAGATAACTTCTACCTTAAATTCCACAACATTGGTGACCCTGAACCACTCACAATATCACCTCTTTCTTGCTCTCTCCCTCTCCTCTCTCTGTCCTTCCTTCTCTTTTGTCACTTCCTCTTTTTCATCGTACTGTCTTCCCCTCTAATCTATGGTGGAAGACTGCTTCCATAACTGGCAAGTGCCCCGAGAGATCACTCAGCCTAGCTGATGGAGTTCAGGGTCTAGAAGGTGACTGACCCGCCAGCAGAACGCTGTGCAAGGCAGGCAAAGCCTCCTAGATTTCTGTGTGCAAAGTAGATTTGCGAATATTTGCCGCAGGAGAACATTAATCATACTTTGTATTCACATTCATGTTTCAGGGTCAAGAGCAAGCATTTCTTGGTATTTGATTATGGGAATGGTTTTTATAAGACAGGCTGAGGCCTCGGAGTAGGAGATGGACAGCCCCATCGCTGCTAGCTTTTCAGATGTTTTTGGCACGTATGGGGGAGGTCATCATAAATGAAGATAAATGGTTTTGGTACGGAAACGCCATTCTAGAACATTTTATGGATCTCTCAAATCCAGGATTTCATTTCCGGAAACGCACCTCTTCTAAAAATTTGGTACAAGTTTAAAAATACTTCCCAACAAAGCAGACCCAAGAAAATAAATTTAAAAACAGTTTAAAATTATATATACATAAAACTTTAGAGTGGGTATCAATGACTATAAAAAAATGCTAGCTCCTTCTGTCCTTCCCTCTTTTCTCTTCCTTTCTTTTTCTCCACTCTCTTTTTTTTCCTTGCCCCCTTTCTGTGGTTAAATTGCTAGGGTCACTCAGTGGCCCCCATCATATATCATACAATATCATCTAAAAAAATCTTGACTTTTTTTTTTATCATAAGAAAGATAATGGTAAAGGAAAGGGAATTAACTTTCTTAAAACTAAATTTGGTTAAATTTGTCATCATCTCAGAAATCACACAAACTTTGTGTACTCATGTATCCATAACAAATAAATGACCGAACAGGGACTCAAACCCAGATCGTCTGACTGAATTTTACACTACATCTCATTGTTCAATAATTTTGGTTTTTTTTTCTCCCCACATTGATTTGTGTTTAGCAAAAACTAGTGCACCCTGTAGTTTTAATGTAGCAGGAGGTCCAGATCAGTTCAATTAAACTGAATGTGTATTCATTGAATATCTGCTAGGTTTCCAGTCCTGTGGGGGTTATAGAAATGTACAAGATGTACTTCCTGAACTCAATGATCTACCAGTCTTATCAGAGGAGATAGAGCATATTCAGAAATGTACACATACTAAATAGAAAATACAATAAGACAAAAATAGGATTAGGTTCCAAAGATGTAGCACAGATAATGCATGTAAAGTACATTTTTGCATATATTTTCTTTTTTATTTATATGCATACATCTTCTCTGATAGAATGTAAGATCCTTGATGTCACAGATGGTTTCATTTTTGTCTTTGTATTCTCAGTACCTTGATAAGTGCCTTGCACATAGTAGACCCTTAAGAATGCTCACTGAATTGAATTTAATAACCATAAAGCATTCTATGAATATAATCTATTATTGTCATTTTCATTACTATACATAATAATGATAATCACTATGATTATTAATTGATGTGGCCTCTGGTAGCAGACATTTAAAGCCCTTCATAAGCTGGCTCTGGATTTGCTGGATTTGCAGTTGGAGGACCTCAATTCCAATCTGGGCTCTGCTACTTACTACCTTTGTGACCTTGCATGAATTCCTCTAACTCTCTGGGTCTCATTTTTTTTCAACTGTAAAATGAAAGGGGACCCTTTTATCTCTAAATCTATAATCTGTTAGGGTTCTATGACTTATTTCTCATTATTCTTGCTGATATACATACATTCCAGAACAAAAAAATGACCTCTTTGTTGTTTCCCATACATGACATTCCATTTGCCATCTATATGCCTTTGCTCAGGCTATTCCTCAGATGGGAATGCTTTCCTTCCTTACCTCTACCCAATAGTATGCTGGCAAATGTTTAACAACTAACTCTGAAAAAAAATTGTATGCATAAAACACTTATAATTTTAATTTGCATTATCAGCATTTTCTTCATCACTTTCTTAAATCTAGAAATCAACAAAATAATAATTCAAGTCTTTTTAATTTCTGAGATGTAAATGCTCACACTGATAATTTAATGATGGGCTCTTGGGAAGCTGGTTTGATCTGGCTCCAGTTCACCCCTGCCTCCACTCATTGAAATCTCTGGCACCCTTTAAGCCTCAGTTCCAGTCTTACATTCTATATTAGTCCTTTCTTAAGGGCTTCTTCCCCCGGTCATTAGTACTCTACACTCAAACACCAAAATATTTTTTTTGTGTCTGTGGATATATTATGTTATTCCCTCCTGTAGAATGTAAACTCCTTGATGGCAGAGGTTATTCATTTTTTATTCATCTATTTGTCCATTCATTCATTCATTTGCCTTTGTATTTCCAGGTCCTAATTTAATACCTTGAACATAATAGACACTTAATAAATGTTTATTGAATCTTAGTTTTACCTCTAACTTCTTATCTTTCTATCAGGTAGTAAATTAATTTCTGGACAGACGTATGTGATAAGGTATCACGTAGATTAAGTTATCTATTATGTGCTGAGTAGCATGCTCAGTACTAAGTAGTCCAAGACAAAAATCAGCCTGGGAAAATAGGTGAGAGTAAGATTGTGAAGGACCTTACATGCAAACAGAGGAGTTCCTAATTTATCTTAGAGGTATTAGAGAGACTTGTGTTTTAAGAATACCAATGTAATAGCTTTGTGGAGGATATATTGGGGAAGGGAGAGGTTGAAGGTAAGGACCAATTAAGAGTCTATTGCTAGAGGTGATGAAAGCACTAGGATGGTAGTTCTTGAATGGAGAGACCACAGAGATGTCATGGAGATAGGACGGATAAGATATAGCCACATGAGAAGATGGGATTCATTGGAAAAGACCCTGATGTTGGGAAAGATTGAAAGGAAAAGGGGATGGCAGAAGGTGAGATGGAGAGATAGTGTCATGGAAACAACATGGGTGTTGAGTAAGTAGGAAGACTGGAGGGTGACTTCAAAGTTTCAAACCTGGTTCAGATAATAACCTTGGTGATGGAGCCAGGAGAAGAGTGCAGATGCTAGTGTAATAACTGATTTGCAGGGTAACTCTAGGATATACCTACCAGCCATATGAACTGGACTAGTTCTTTTCCTTAAAAAGTATTGAAATTGCCCTTGAACCTAAATTGAGAGTTCTAGGGTTCCTAGGGTTCCTAACACCATGATTCAACTTCCTGGTCACAAAGTAGAGAAAGGTCATGAGGAGCTCCAGGTGGGCCCTGACATTTTGTGTGACAGATCCGGTAGATTGACCAATGGTGAAAGATTGTGTTCAACTGAATAAACTCAATGTCTTGACTGAACATCCTTGTTGAATATCCCTCCTCTGCTATGGTTAAGTAAATCTCATTTTGTAAACTTCTAAGTATTTCATGAGGGTCATTTTGTTCTGCTCTTGGACCTAAACTATCAGGGAACTCACCTCAGTCAGTACTTTCCTACAACATCTGGGTAAACCTTTACCCATTATTGACTTAATTATCTCATCTGAAAAAAGCAACACTATCTTCCTTTCTTCTTGACACATCCTGGGATATTCCAGTGGTGAGTTTGTCTTCCTCTTTTGTGACAGCAAGGTTCTGCTTAAGATTCTGAAGCTAGGCTTTAGCAATAAGTGAACTAAGAATTACCAGAAGAGCAGCTGGTTTTTAAAGAGGCAGAGGAACTGAAGATCAGCCAACGTTCACTGGATTATGGAGAAAGCAGGGGAGTTCCAGAAAAACATCTATTTCTGCTTCATTGACTACATGGACTTTGACTGTATGGATCACAACTAAATGTGGTAAGTCCTCAAAGAGATGGGAGTACCAGATCATCTTACTTGTTTTCTGAGGAACCTCTAAGCATGCCAAGAAACACCAGTGAAAACTGAACATGGAACAATTGATTGGTTTAAAATCATAAAAGGAGGCTGTATATTGTCACCTTATTTATTTAACTTATATGAAGGGTATATCATATGAAATGACTGGTTAGATGAATCAATTGGAATTAAAGTTGCTAGGAGAAATATCAACAATCTTACTCTGGTGGCAGATGAGATTGATGAGGGTGAGAGAGGAGCATATAAAAGTTGGCTTGAAGCTTAACATTAAAAAAAAAACCCAACCCTAAGATCTTGGCAACTGGTCTCATCATGTCCTAGCAAACAGAGGGAGAAGAAATGGAAGTAGTGTCAAATTTTATACTCTTGGGCTCAAAGATCATTGCAGATGGTGACTGCAGCCATGACATTAAAAGACACTTGTTCCTTGGGAGGAAAGCTATGGCAAATCTGGATAGCATATTAAAAAGCACAGACATTACTTTGACAACAAAGGTCTGTATGGGCAAAGCTCTGATTTTTCCAGTAGTAATTTATTGTTGTGAGAGCTGGACTATAAGGAAGGTTGAGCACCACAGAGTTAATGCTTTCAAATGTGTTGGAGAAGACTTTTGAGAATTCCTTGGACATCAAGGAAATAAAATCAGTCAATAATTTAAAAAATTAATTCAAAGTATTCAGTGGCAGGTCAAATACTGAAGCTGATGCTTAAATACTTTGGCTACATGAGAAGACGGGATTCATTGGAAAAGACCTTGATGTTGGGAAAGATTGAAGTAAAAAAGAAAAGGGGATGGCAGAAGATGAGATGGAGAGATAGTGTCATGGAAACAATGAACTTGAGTTTGGACAGACTTTGAGATAATGGAGGATAGAAGGACCCGGTGTGCTATGGTCATGAAGAGTTGGGACATGACTGAACAAAAGACAAACTTGCTAAGGATAATCTCTTGATCTCATACCCTTCTGTCTCCTCCACAATTTTGCTCCATCCATCAATCCCTTCTCTTTTTCGTCTTTTTTCTTCAAACTTTCCTATTCTACTGACCCCTCTCCCTTTTCCTATAAATGTTTTTTTTCCATCTCCCCCAGTATTTAGAGCAGTTGATTGTTTCCTACTTTAATATAACAATTAATGCCTATGCTGTACATACAGTTCATCAGCTCCCCTCTTCATATCTCAAAAATCTCTTATGTTTTTGCACATCTGCTTTCTTCCAAGTTCTGAAAATGAGGTGGTTGTCCTCTTTGTCAAGAATGACCTCTCTAGGGATGGCCATCAATTAGGAAATGACTGAAAAAGTTGTTGTATATGATCGTGATGGAATACTATTGTGCTATAAGAAATGACAAGCCTTCAGAAAGTCCTGGAAAGACTTACATGAACTGATGCAAAGTGAAATGAGTAGAATTATTGTATACAGTTAACAGCAATATGTATCATGATCAATTGTGAGTGACTTAGCTATTCTCAGCAATATAATGATCCAAGACATTTCTGAAGGGCTATGATGAAAAATGCTATTCATCTCCAGAGAAAGAATAATGGAGTCTGAATGCAGATGGAAGCATACCTTTTTATTTTTCTTAAAATTTTTTTTCATGACATGATTAATATGGAAATATGTTTTGCATGACTGCAAATGTACAGCCTATATAGAATTGCTTGCCTACTCAATGGGATGGGTTTGGGGGTAAGGAGGGAAAGAATTTGGAACTCAAAAATTTTAAAAAATGAATGTTAAAAATTATTTTTACATGTAATTGGGGAAAAATAAAGTATTAAATTAAAAAAAATAATGACCCCTTTACTTGTTTTCTTTCCTCCAGTCTCTTTTCCAGGGTCTTATTTAATTCATCTTACCCTTTTAACTCTACTGACTCCTTTCTCATTTTCCAGAAACCCTTAGGTATTCCCTCACAGTTAGTGTCTAACCTTTCCACCTTCCCTTTTATATATTTCTAGACTCTGCTTCCCTTTCAAGCTATCATCCTATATCTTTTCTCTGTTTCATCATTGACCATCACTACTCACTTGATCCTCCACCTTCTAACATTGCAGGTGATGTTGTGGAAAGAACAATGGACTTGGTGTCAGAAAGAACTGTGTCAGAATCCAGCTTCAGACACTTAATTGCTGTTTTCCTGTATGAGTCACTAAACCTCTAACACCCTTAGTTTCCTCATCTTTAACTTGAGGAGTTGGACTCAAATGATCTCTAAGGTCCCTTCCAATACTAAATCTATGATTCTTTAATTTATGATCTCCTGATCCTGTCACATCCCCACTCAAACCTTTTGTGCCTCTCTTTTCCCAATGGAAAGATATGGCAAAGCTTCTTTCAGACAGGCTTGGTCAATAGTTAAAAAGCCAGGAATATGTCTAGGCAAAGATAGATGATGAGATAACTGTGCCCCTTGGGCTTAATTCCTCTCTTTTTCTCTACCCACTCATTTACATGGGTGAGCAGAAGAGATTTAAGGTCTGAAAACCAGGAAATCCCAAATTTCAGAGCTATTTGATACATATTAGACAAATAATCACTACCTGTGATTTATAGTCTAGCCTTTGGAGATTAAAATTGAAAAGTATGTGGAATGCTCATCATGAGCTAGAGTGAGATCTCCCAATTCCACTTCAAGGAGACAGCTAAGTCTAGCAACCAATCTGTAAAGGGAGTCTCTCTTGGCCACCCCTCCCCCCCAGGTATAAATTAAGGGCGTTAGTCTAGAGTACTCTATTCTTCCTGCTATATAGTTTGGCTTCTGACTGAAACTCTAAAAGGTTTGCCAAGTCCTTTGTAATTTATTGTAACCTATGATGTTTCTAACTTAACTTTCCAGACTAATTTCACCATGTTCCCTTACAAACACTTAATATTCCAGTCAAATTGAACTCCTGCTATTCCTTGTTCTAACATTGCATTCTCCTGACTTCTATGCTTTTCTACAGGTCATCCCTAGAGGACAGTCCCTCTACATTTCTTACTATTACAATCTTCCTTCAAAGCCCAGCTCAGTTGCCATGTTTGTAGCCTTCCTTGATCCACACAATTGAAAATAGTTTTGTTCAGAATTCTTATAGCCCTTCTTCTAGACCACTTTGGGTTGTTCTATCACAATTTACCTTGTGTCTCATGTAAGACTGATTAAAGAGTAAGGCCTCCCATAAGTAATAAGAGTCACAGGGAGATTAGACGAGTTAGGCTTTCTTTGGTCTCTAGAATGTTAAGTCTTTCATGGACTGGTTTCCTTGGGAGAAACTCATAATAATCCCTTGAGAGTAGTCTCCATCTGTAATGTAAATGTCTGATGTTGAGATGGGTGCTGAGAGGACAGAGGGGTGCCCCATGCTCCACTGATGTCTTTGCTCACAGGTAAGCTGCTCCTGCTGTTGAAGAAGGAGAAGTTGTTATAGGAAGGGAAAATAGTTGGGTACTGGTGAAAACTTTAGAAAGGTGCTCTGTCCTCCCTCTTCTTCAGGTGGGTTCATATCTACTCAAAGGGACTTACTGTCTATAGTCCAGTGCAGTGATTCTTAAGCTTTTTGAATTCACAATCTCTTTAACCTTTTAAAAATGAATGAGATTACCAAAGAGCTTTTGTTTTTATGAGCTGTATTTATTGATATTTACCACATTAGATACAACTTGAAATGTTCATTCATTAAAGTAATAATAAAAAAATCTATTAATATTAACATTAAACCAGCAGCTCAAAGCTCATTTGTGTATGACTCTCCTCATTGGTGGAAATTGATTACTCAATGCTCCATGTTTGCTTGAGGGTCAGAGTTAGTGAGAGCTGGGGAGAAAAGAGATCTTGGTCTTCTGGCTTCCAGCTTTGAGAAAGAAGATGGCTCATATTCTCTTTAAATTCCTAAAGGTAGAGGAAGACTCTAAGAAGTTAATGGGTAGAGGAGACAGCAGTTTCATCATATACCCATCCCAACTTAGGATACCAAAGACTTTGGGAAATTTCCCTGGGGTGAGATCTGGAATCCTCTATTTTGATTGGCCAGGATATTTATCTCCCAATGGGAGATCTCATTTACGCTGTGAATTGTCTGACATATATTTTCATTTATATATTTTCTCTGATATCTGTTTGCTATTGGTTTGGATAAATGAGTTTATTTGATATTTGTTATGTATGTTCATTATCAAACTGACATTTGGTGGGAAGAGAGGCAAGCTTTGGATGTATAATTTAGGACACTACTGCTTCATTAGGGGATAGTGATCAGGAGCTGAGCTTGAACCTAAGAGTTATTTTCCCCAGACTAACAATATTTAAGAGAGCAGACATATATATCTAGCTAGGTACCCTCTGAGAACAGAGGGACCAGTTCCTGGCCCCAACTTCCTGCTTCCCTTCCTGGCAGGAATCAGTCACTCCTTGGAGAAGGGTGCAGGGAGGAGCCTCCAGAGATATCTATTCATGCCTCTCTGTGAACCACATTTAGATAGACCCATGTGGATATACATAACTTATATGGGTAAAACATACACACTGGTCCAGTGGATTAAGTGTTAGGCCTGGAGTCAGAAAGACCTGGATTTGAATCTGGCCTCAGACACTTAACTAGGTGTGTGACTCTGGGCAAGTCATTTAACCTCTGTGTATATCAGTTTCTTCAGCTTTAAAGAAAAATAACAGTGTCACTTCCCAGGATTGTTATGAAGATCAGTTGAGATCTTTGTGAAGCACTTAGTACAGTGCTTGGACATACTGTTGTCGCTGCATTAATGCTGATTCCCCCTAATAATTGTAAAACATTTTAAAAATGAAAGATAACTATTTCCCAAGACAAAAAAATAGTGAGAATGGTGACTTTGTCTTACATGTTTTTGCAAATCTCTTTGATGTCTATCTTAACACAAGACAGCTGCATGCTCGTATCTGCTTCTGCATTCAATCTGTTGTGATACGCTGTTTTGGTTGAAGTATATGAAGGCAGTCAAATCTCACACACAGATGTAGTTAAACAGGGAGAATAAATAAGAGGCAAATAATGTCCGTATTATTATGAAGGTAGTTGTGACTGTGTTGCTTCTGAAAGTGTCTTGGTAACACAGAGAAGGAAGTGGTGGTGCTACCAAGGGTTTCAGGTGTCTGAATCACAGTTTGGAAAGCTGTGGTTTAGGAGAATTTTTTATGTACCACAGGTTATGGATCTCTCTCTCTCTGTAATCACCACTCCTAATTTTTCACGCTGGGCTGGTTAAAGGATGCTATAGCAGAGTAGCTCCACTAGGTTTGCCATTTTCTAGAGAGATCATTACTTAGCTGCCTTGCCAAGGGTTGGATGTGTCCTCTGCCTTCCAGACTGACCTTCCCCAAAGCTTTGTCAATTTGTCTAATACCAAATAAGTAGCAAAGTTATTGCTAGCACATATAACAATGGGCATGAAAAGTAATGAAAGCAAGGGTAGAGGAGAAAGGGGAGGCAAACAGTCTTTGTATACAATCTAGAAGCCAAAGATCTTGCCAACTGCAGGAGAGGGGGTTAGATGCTCTAATTCCTTTCTCTATAACAGAGAATTAGGAGCAATTTTTCCTTCTCTGACTGGTGGCTCCAGGAGGGGGATATTTTCTCTAAGGAGTAGTTGTGACTACATCACTAAACCTGTTTTGATCAGCTCTGCACCCATTGGTTACAGAATCTCTTGACCCAGCACTGTTTAATGGTTTCTGGTAGCAGTAATCACTCTTCCAGCTGCTCCTCAAAGTTTTTGTAGGGAAGCCCAGAGGAGCAAAGATCTATGGTCAGCTAAATGCTTTTCTCTGGGAAAAACCTAAATCATGCTAAAATGAAAGATGAACCTCTGAAGTATCCACCTTTTAACCTGACTTCTTCCTTTTTCTCCCAAGATTCTCTGCAAATAGTTCAGATACCCCAGTTTCATGACATCAATGGCTGGTTGATATGGGGAAACTATTTTCATGGTGAGTCTGATGAAGGCTTATATATATATTATATACAATATATAACATAGATGATATATACAGTATCATCTATATTACATACATATTTGAGTATTTGCTTTTCACTCCATTTATTAGATTGTAAACTTCTTGATGTTAGCAGTTGTTTTTCATTTTGAGATCCCTGAGGTTTAGCTCAATACTTTGCACAGTGGAGGTACTCAGTAAATTTTGGTTGAATTGCTGAATTAAAGGGAAAATGTTTATAGAATATTTTGAGCCCATTGGAAGAGGAGAGACATGAAATTCTAACATAATGATCAATCACCCAAACCAAAATTGTAGTATCTCTTTTCTCAGAGACTTCTGAAGAAAAATTCCTCAAACTTCAAGAAATACATCAAACACAAGTCTTTTCAGACCAAAGTTTACTTAAACAGTTTTTTTTCCTCCTATGACATGCAGAAACCAGTTTTCATTTCACAACATAGCAGAAATGTCTCCTGTATTAGAGTTTGCACCTAGGATCCAGAATGATATATTGAGAATTGTTATACCTGTTTTTCTTTTGCTATAAGCAGCTTGGATAGAGCACTATTAAGTGTCTGAGGTTGTATCTGAATTCATCTCTTCCTGACTCCAGACATGGCATTCTATCCACCTAGTTGCTTATAAAAGATGTACATCTTAATTTTTAAAAGTTCATAAAATAAGCTTTTCTAATGTTTGAATTCATTGCAATGACATGGAAACTTCAAGTGGTATTTTATGAAATGTCCAGAACTACAATGTCAGGAAATGCCCAAACTATCCATGTTCGTTTCTTTTCTGGCTCTATGCCTGACTCTGAACTTTTCTACCTTTTTTTTTCCATGGGGCAGCTGGGTGGTTCAGTTGAAAATCTGTTAGATCTGGAGTTAGGAAGGCCCAGTTTAAATTTAGCCTCAGATGCTTATTAGCTCTGTGACCTTGGCAAATCACTTAATCTCTACCTGCCTCAGTTTCCTCAACTGTAAAATGGAGATAATAATGCCTATTTTTCAGAGCGCTTGTGAGGATCAAATGATATAATATTTGTAAGGTGCTTAGCACAGTGCTTGGCACATAGTAGGAACTTAATACATGCTTGTTTCCTTTTCACTTCACTGTAGAAAGTTTCCTGAAAAATTATGGTTAGGCAGACCTTGGATCATTCCAATTTTTTCATTGGTATAGAAATGTTAAAGAGATTCTCTTTTTTTCCTTCATCAGACATTGTTTAAAAAACAAGAATAAAAACGAGTCCAACAAATCTATATAGTAAGGATCTCTGTTCTCATATACCTTGGGATTTTCTTTTTCTTTCTTTCTTTCTTTCTTTCTTTCTTTCTTTCTTTCTTTCTTCCTTCCTTCCTTCCTTCCTTTCTTTCCTTCCTTCCTTTCCTTCTTCCTTCCTTCCTTCCTTCCTTCCTTTCCTCCTTTCCTTCCTTCCTTCCTTCTTTCCTTCCTTCCTTTTTTCTTTCCTTCCTTCCTTCTTTCCTTCCTTCCTTCCTTCCTTCCTTCCTTCCTTCCTTCTTTCTTTCCTTCCTTCTTTCCTTCCTTCCTTCCTTTCTCTCTTTCTCTCTTTCTTTCTTTCTTCAGATGCTAGCTGACCTGAGTCCTATTGAAAAGCATAAAATTGTGCTTAAAAGACAAAAAGAGAGAGATTTCATTTGAACTAGCAAGTCCATGGATTATTAGGGAAATTTTTAGCTCAATAACATACAAGCTTGCCAAATTGAATTCTAGAGGGTAAAAATATCATCCCTGACAGCCTTCTGCTGAAAGGAAGATGACAATGGATTACCTCATCTTGCCATGGGGTCATGTAGGCTTCCTATCCTCTAGCAGAGACTGACAGTGCTAGATAAAGTACATATTGAGGTTAATTCCTTTGTCTACCAAGTAGGGACAGCAATGCAAACCCACCAGTGACTCTAGCAAAGTTAAAGAGCTATGATGCTCCTGGCTGTTTTGACCTCACAGAAAAGAGAGGAGAAAGAAGAGTCAGAGACTTATTCTTTTGCCTACCAGGAAGAAGAGATGAAAGAAAGAAAGAAACAAGAAAGAAAGAGAGAAAGAAAGAAAGAAAGAAAGAAAGAAAGAAAAAGCAAGAAAGCAGATCCTTTAGAAGTCTACCCTTAAGCTTTACCCATTATTTCTTTTCTGTTCAGATTACAAAGTACTTGGTTGGGTCTTTTCCTGCTATTTTAGATCTGTTCAACTCCTTCTTCTGAGGACTAGAGGCAATATTATATGGTTTCCATTTCAGTCTCAGAGGGCAAATGGATGTCTCTCCTTTCCAAGGAAAGAGTTGATTTTGAGTCAGAAAGGACCCTGTAGCTTAAAAAGGTAAGCTCTCTTTTTAATGTAATCAAATGACTTGATAGGGTCTGCCATTCTTCTGATGGAGCATAGCAAGAGTGGGGTGATCCCATTCTAAGTAGCTAAAAGGTCAGCCAGTGATGAGCCAGAACTAAAACCCAGGTTCTCTGACTTCCTCTGTAGTTTCAGTTTTATTGTACAATATCACCTTTCTTTCTTTATTTCCATTTGCTTCTAAAAAGTGTTGTTACTTTCATATTTTTTGATAGTACATGGTGATTGAGAGAGAGTAGTGATGAATGTTACTATACTATTTTAGTTGACTTTATAAAACTCCTTTGTATCATGTCACCAGGAAATATAAGAAACATTTTCCTTTCTGTTTTCTCAGTGAAACCTTGGTCTGCTAACACCAGAAAAGAGCTACATTTCTAAGGTTTTGAAATATTGCAAGTGCCCAGACTTTGTGAGTCTTTAAGAATGACTATACCTAATATAAGCATCCCATTTAAGCCAGTTTCCAGTTTCCAAATATTGCATTTTATCACCTTGCTTTAAAATATTGAAAACATCAGGTGTCATTACTAGAATTTTACATGGTTAATTTTTTTTCCTCCTCTGTTATGGAACTGGGGCCCATAGCTATTTATTAGGGCAAGAAGTAGTCCAGAATCAAGCAGGGAAGGAAGCCAAATGGAAATTCTCTCTTTCATACTCTAGAGCCAACTCTCAGATCCAGTGTGGACTGAGGAGAGGAATAATGTGTGGAGGAGGGTGACTCACTTTCTTTTTAAATTTTTTTTGGTGAGGCAATTGGGGTTAAGTGACTTGCCTAGGGTCACACAGCTGGTTAGTGTCAAGTGTCTGAGGCCAGATTTGAACTCATGTCCTCCTGACTCCAGGGCTGGTGCTCTATTCATTGCACTACCTAGCTGCCCCCATGACTGACTTTCAGTAAAGAACAAGTCATGTACCTAAGGCTGCATATAGGAGAAGAGGCAAGAATAGAAGTGAGCAGCAATTGTGTGATTCTGGACTTAGAGTGAGCTCAAAGGTTTATCCCCTAGGCCCATCCTAAACTGAAGCTGAATAACCAGGATAGGGAGCATTGACCACGGGGCACCCTGTGGTTCTGTTGCCCTGAAGTTGCTGAAACTTCTAGCTAGCTGACTAGGGCTAGTGCCAGGAGTAGTTTGAAGGAGTTCCAACTACACAGCAAACCTAGAGTTGTATTGTCCAGACCCAGACCAGCATCAAAAGCTGGCAGAGTACTCTAGATCAGATCACTTTAGAAACGCTGAAGATTTCCAGGTGCTTGGCCAGAGCCACCCCGTGAGATTCTTAAAGAATATAGTACTCAGTACCCATAGAAAGTAGCAGCAGTGCCCCCAAAGAATACATATCAGGACTAAACAATGTCTAGTCATTCCTTTCCTAAGTACACAGAGTCTGATTGAATTGCCATTTAATTTATAGAATTATAAAATGGGGGCAGGTACAACTGGTACTTTGGGTACTTGCCAGGAAAGACCATGATGGCAGTAGGGAGCAAGATTTCAGTCATACTTTAATAAGGCACAGATGGTGAAGGGGCAAACAGAAGTAGGAAGGACAGAGATAAATAGTGAAAAGGGTAGGGGGGAACAGAGGCTGAAAGTGGCAGGGCAGGGATGGGATGGTAGAGGAAGGCAGGTAGCATGGGGAAAAGGATGGGGAGGGTGAGAGGCACAGAGAGTCAGGAGTAGTTGGCAGCATGGATCCAAATAGAGATGAAAAAGTACATGGGTGGAGGGGACAGGATTTTGAGGTCTCATTTTTATAGGGTTTTGGTGGGGAATGACTTATCTGTGCTAACTTGGGAATAATTCATTAACATATCCACATCATCTCAAATTATGAGTACCATTTGGTGTTTTGCTGGTCTAATGTAGATATCTGGAGCTTATCTGAAGTTTATATATCATAGGATCAAAAGGTCTGACAACAAGACCTGGATGACTTCCCTCAATTTAGCAAATTGTCTTAGGATGTGATTTTTTTTTGTTAATATACAGTTTAACTGCAAATTATGCTTCTTTGATCTTTGGAAGAGTTTGTAAGTGACTTCTAGGTTTTCCTTTGTAATCTTACCCTCTGCTATTGTTACTTTATACTGGCTATTAACTTACTGTATTATACATAGTGGTGGTCAGGGGAAACAGAACAAGATACAATTTTAACACATTGACTGAACACAAAGTCCCAATTTGGGAAGTAAGGTTGGATCAAAGAGTGAATAAAATGTAAGAAAAAGATTCCAACTATAAAGAGCTATTAAGGTGACATGGATGTCTAAGATACACACCTAGAGGAAGAGAATGACTCCAAAACATCTCTAAGCAAAGCTTCAAAGAAAAACACAACCTGGACAAAAATTCAACCAGAATACTTGGAATAAATAAAGCAAGAGTTAAAAAAAAAGTTAAAATGATCTTTAGAAATAAAATGAGAGCACTAGAAGAAATAATTATAAGATAAATGAAATCTATGGAATAAAGACTTAGAAAGAGAATTAATAGCTTAGTACGTGAGATGAAAAAACCTTAGCCAAGCCAGAAGAATCCTTTAAGATTAGAATGGAGCAAATGAAAGTTCATGACTATAAGGCAAGAAATGCTAAAACAATGTCAAAAGAAAGAAAAAAATGGAAGAAAATGTAAAGTTTCTTATATAAACAAAACAAAACCAAACCTGACCTAGAAAACAAATGAAGGAGAGATAATTTAAGAATCCTTAGACTGCCTTAAAGCCATGACCCCAAAAAGTTCCTGGACATCATATTTCAGAAGGTATAAATGAAAACTGCCCAGATCTCTTAGAACTAGAGGTCAAAATGAAAATCAAATATACAAGTAACTTCCTGATGTAAACACCAAAATGAAAATTCCTAAGAATATCAATCCAGAGATTCCAAGTCAAAGAACAAATATTGGAAGCATTCAGAAAGAAAGAAGAGCCACAGTTATGATCATGTCAGAGCAGCTACCACTGTAAAGGAATGGTGACTTTGGTGTACAGTATTTCAAAAGGCAAATGATATTGGCTTACAACACAAAATACCTTGCCCAACAAATGCATTGTCTTACAGAGGGGAAAAATGTGCCTTTAATGAAATAGAACAAGGGTGGAGAACCTCATTCAAAATGAGTTTAGAATAAACTGGGGTAGGGAACCTGTGATCTCAAGGCCACACGTGGCCCTGGAGGTCCTCAAGTGCAGCCCTTTGACTGAATCCAAACTTCATACTTCATAGAACAAATCTGTTTAATAAAAGGATTTGTTCTGTAAATCTTGGACTCAGTCAAAAGGCCACACCCAAGGACCTAGAGGGCTACATGTGAGCTGGAAGCCCGCAGGTTCCCCTTCCCTGAAATAGAAGAATTCTAAGCATTCCTAAGACACTCAAGAGACATTTTGAAATACAAACAGAGATATCAAAAGAAACATAAAACAAGATAAATACAATCAGGTGATTAATTGGAAGGGACTAAATAAGAACAAAGTATTTACATTCTAATAGAGGAAGATGATGCATATGTCCCTGCAGAACCCTAATATTATTGATGGTCATAGAAGAACCTAATTAAGAATGAGGACCTGAGAGTTTTGTTATTCTTTCATGATCTTGAAAAATAAAGGAAAGGGAGGGAGAAAGGAATACACACAAGAACACAGACTGGAGAACTTATATCACTTAATCACTGTGTGCAAATAGAAGACTATACAAACAGGAAGAGAGTGGGGGAGATGGTGACAATTAAATCTTGCTTTCATTTGAACTGTCCAAGGGCAATTAGAATAGATACAGAGTTGAGCATAGAAATTCATTTAACTATAGGGGGAAGCAGGAGGGTACGCAGAAAGGGGAGAGGGGAGAATAAGAGGGACAGTTTATGTATATATAGGGAGAAATTAGTTAGAAGTAAAACAAATGCTAACCTCAGAGAGTAGATCATGAAGAGGGGTTTCAAAAAAAAGAAAAGATAAGAAAATGTAATTTGAGTCTATGCAAGGGAAAGAGAAGAGAGGTGGGAAAGCACCATTGCTGACCACATCTTTCACTCTCTTCTTATTTGTAAAGAATGGACAGGGAACAAAGAGGAAAAAACAATAAAAAAGAATAAAATAGAGGTAAATAAGATGATCATGGGCAACCAAGTGGTGCAGTGGATAGAGTGCTAGTCCTGGAGTCAGGAAGACTCATTTTCCTGAGTTCAAAACCATCTTTAGATACTTTACTGTGTGATCCTGTGCAAGTCACTTAATCCTGTTTTCTTCAGTTCCTCAACTGTAAAATGAGCTAGAGAGTGAAATGACAAATTACCCCAATATCTTTGCCAAGAAAATCCCAAAAGAAGCCATGAAGAGTTGGACATGACTGGAACAACTGAATAACAAGAAGATATGATCACAACTATGAATGTGCATGGGGAGAACTCACTCATACAATGGAATTGGATAGCAGAATGAATTAGAAAACAGAATCCAACAATATGTTGTTTATAAGAATCATTCTTGAAACATAACTCAAAAGTTCAAATAAGTTCATGTAAGGGACTATAGCAAGATCTATTATGATTTAATTGAACTCAGAAAGGCAGGGGTAGCAACCATGAACTCAGAAAAGGCAGTAACAAAAATAGATTTGATTAAAAGAGGTAAACATGGCAACTACATCATGTTGTGTTAACCTTTAAAAAATTTGGTTAAAGGAGACAACAGGCTAGGTGATATACAGTTATAGCATTTATTCCCTTAAAACTAGGGGACTTGTACAAGGAGTTAGAAGCTGAGTTCTAATTGCCTGAACAAAGGAATGAAAAAGCTTAAAAACATTTTGGAACCATCCCAATTCAGGGTGGCTGTGTCACACAAATTTTATGATCTCCATATGTTTACTATCCATATCATGAGAAAGGAAGTTTCTTGGTTGTAAATACAAATTGACAAAACAATGGATGGAGCAGGGTCCATTTGGAATTTATGGTCTCAGGATGTCTGTTTCCCTCCCATGTGGAATATGTCCCAAGATAGGAGGATATCCCACTTTCAGATTATCTGGTCTCTGGAGTTGTGGACACAGGAAAAGGCATTTTTAAAGCAAAGCAAAGCAGTCTGTTTGATTAATTTAGGCTTTGGCCAAAAATATGGTATTTCATGATTATTAGTTGAAAGGTACCATAGATGATGAATGAACATATATGCACAAATGGCATTTCTAACAGCAAAATTCACATGAATTACAGGGAGAAATAGACAGTGAAACTATAATCATGGAGATTTCAATTTACCTCTCTCAGAGATCTAGATAAATCTAACAAAAAACAAACTAACAAGCAATAACAACAATAGAAGTCAAGTACCTGAATTGACTTTTCTAAAAAGTGGATAAGATAGATCTCTGGCAATTAGTAAGTATGAATAGTGAGGAATATACATATTTCTAAGCTGTACATGGTACCCTTAAAAAATGACCATGTGTTAAGGCACAAAACACCTCACAAACAAATGTAAGAGTGCGGAAATATTAAGTACATCTTAAACTACAATGCAATAAAAAATTATCTTCAATAAAAGGTCCTTGAAGAAAGGTTTAAAAATTAGTTGGAAAATAATTAATCCAAAATAATTGGTGGGTCACAGAACAAATCATAGAAGCAATAGATAATTTCATTAGAGATAACAATAGCAAGACAACATATCAAAACTGTTAGGATAAAACCAAAGCAGTCCTTGGGGGAAATTTTATATCTTTGAACACTTTCATCAATAAAAGAGAGAAAGAAGAGAACAATTAATTGAGCAAGCAATTAGAAAAGTATAAAATCAATAAAAAATAATTTAATTTGAAAAACAACATAGAAATTTTGAAATCAAAGAAGAGATGAACAAAATTGACAGGAGTAAAC
>CM053580.1:338503910-338530201 GCA_028627135.1 Pseudochirops cupreus
AAATATTTTTCCATCTGCCATAAGTCTTGCATCTAAAAGAAATGAGTTGACATTTTTTCATGAAAGTTTCTTATAGAATAGCCGGCATGCCTACCTGTATCACAAAAGCCATCCCCAGCAGAGAAGGTAGAGTGATAGGATTTAATTCCCTCTTTTCACTAAGAGAAAATAGTGAATCATTACTGTCTTTTCTCAGCTACCCTCATTCAATGTGATCATAACAAAAATGAAATGTAAGCCACTGGCCTTTTGTACAGGGGAGCTGAAAAAATGAAGAAATGCATTTTGGAATATTTAAAATCCACTTCTTTTTCTGAATTCAGCACTCTAAAAATCTAATTTAGACCTTCTCAAATTCTGACTCATAATGTAAGGACAACTATTTTCCAGTTCACACAGAAGTGGTTCGAGTGTTTCTACCAACATATACAAGCTTCATAAAACAAGTTAAATAAACTCTTTTGAAAAAGTATGAGAGAGCAAGAGATGCCAAATTCTACCATTGGAAAAAAATAAATGTGTGACAGGTGCAAAAATGTCCAAATATTTGTTAAGCAGTCTACGTTATTAAAATGGTCTAAAGAAAAGGGAAAGCAGTCTGGTGTAGTTTATAGACAATTGGATTTTGAATCGGATGGCCTAAATTTCAATCCTGCCTCTGCCACTTGCATCCTATATGACCTCAGGCAAGTCACATTATCTCTTAGAGATTCAATTATCTTCTCTGTAAAAGGAGGGGTTGACCTCTACCATCATTTCCAGTTTTGTACGTCACGATTGTTACTTGCTATAGACTTCTTCCTTAAACAGCATCAGAATCCCATTAAGAACATGATGCTTTTAAGAAAACTTTTCTAGCTTCAAACCCTTAAGTCTATACCATTTTGCCTTAATTCATTTGCTTGGTAACTGAACTGAGTGAACGTTTTCCTTTCACGAACAGTTATATACTAATATATTAATGCTGGAACTATGAATTGGTCCAAACATTCCAGAAAACAATTTCGAAATATGCCAAAAAATGTACTGAACTGTAACACACCCTTTTACCCAGGAAGGTCATTGTGACGTATAAAAAGGAGGTCCCATCTATGTATGATTATTTTTTAAATTACATAAGCACTTTTTGTGTTGACTAAGAACTGGAAGCAAAGTGAATGTCTATTTAAAGAGGAAGATCTAAACAAAATGTTTTCTAAAAGGGTAATAGAATACCATCATGCTGTTGGAAGGATTCAGAAGAACTCGGGAAAATTTGCATGAACTGATGCAAAATAAGCGGAAGCAGGAACTGTTTTCTTTTGATTTTTTTTAATTATAAACTTTACAAACATGACAAGTAACAAAACCGCCCTATTTGTCCATGTCACCTTCTGAACTCAGGAACAGAATTAATACAATGACCATAATAAAGCAAAGGAAAATAACAGCGAGAGACCACAAAAGGCTGATTGACACAGTCACTAATCTTGTCCTCAGAAGGCTGACGATGAAGCCTTGTCTCTGTCCTTTCTCTAGAGAGGTGGTAGGATCCAGATGCAAAATGAGGCATATATCCAACAAAACCAGTGTGTACAGTTTTTTTTTAAGTTTTGTTTTGCTTTTCTTTGTTTAACCATACTTCTTTGTCACAAGGGTGTGGGTCAGAATGGGGTCGTTATTGCAAAGCAACAATGATGCAAAAAATAAGCATTAATAAAACATTATTTTTTAAAAAATCAACAGCCGCCACTGGTTACCCCAAATATAGAGCGATCCCTTAAAAATGATAGAATGTCTCTTGAAAGGCAAGAGTTATTACCAAGTCCTGATGTTGGTTATTTTTTAATGTTTTAAGGAAAACATTACAGTAAAACTAAGGAGTTTCACTATCCCTTTAAATCTGTAAGGCATTTTTCGACTATGTAGATACTCTTCTGCAGAAGAAATTAAATAATGCATGCTGACATCTCCAGTGCTATCCTGGATTTATGTCACAAGCAGTCTTTGAAAATTGTTAGAAAATCATTAGTCAATAATTACTTTTGAGAAAAATGTGACCCTTTTACTCCTTCAGTTCTCATACTTCAAGGAAGTTAAATATGTTTTTCAGTAGGAAATGATGATGCAAATGTTGCAGTTTAATTCCATGAATGCAATAGTACTATTTAGAGATTCAAATCATAAACCTGGTCTCTGATATTTCAAGTTAAGCTTTTTATGTTCAGAGAATTTGGGTAAAAATTAGGCTCACCACTGGACAAGGTTGAAGTTATCTGTGCCATTATTGTCAACCTTAATCACACTGTTCACCACCCAGGGTGACCAGTTTTTAGCTGTCCCACAGTCATTCAATTGTTGTAATTGCATGTTCTCCATTTTCACTTCTGACCAGCTTTTCAGAGGAAGCAGAAATCTGATCACTTTAGCTGTTTTTCCTTTGTTTCATAGCTGAACTACAGAATAAGGCCTTCTGTTTGGACCGTCATTTATTAAGCACTTAAAAAATTTAAACCTGGATAAGTAACATAATAAATAACACAAATTAATAATAAATTAATTAACATTTGTGTGGCATGCTGGACAATATAGGAAAAAAATTAAATCCCATTAACATCCAGAAGTTAGCACTTATGAGTCATTCTCTTGAGCAGAACAAAGGAAGATGCGAGACAAGTTTTATTAAGGTGACTCAAATTACTACTCTAGGATTATTAAGGTAGTTATTACAAGTTAATTGAATATCAGTTGATTGTATAAAGGAACATTTACTGAGTCTTTAAAGAATGCAGTAGATTAAATCTAGCGAGCAGCCAACTCTGAAGGTAATAATAATAATAGGTTCTGATGTACCTTGACCTTAGCTTGAAACTCTTCTCCCATCACATCTGAGCACTACAGTATTCTTCCATTACCTCTCAGGGCCAGCAGTTCCACACAGGCAACTATCCAAACAAGTTTAAAATGGAGGCTATAATCTATGGCTCACAACTCTGAGCTGTAGAGTTAAATAAACTGAATTTGACCTTAAGAGCTTTTTTTTTAGAAATCACTCACTGACTCTTATCTGCCAACAGCTTTCCCTGGGGGAAGGCAGAATTAGGCTCGTTTTGCCCCCCTTCTTGTCATTACTGCTGCTGCTGCCACCAGGTTCTCCCTCTGGGACATACAAAATATAGTTCATGCCTAAGTCTTTATGGAAGTAAGTAAAAGGTTCCCCAGCTCCTTTGCAAGCTCTTAAAATAATAATATATAATGCATATAGGATAGCCTTTATTTCACCCAACAGATAATGCAAAGCACAAAAGATTCACAAGCATTAATAAACAACTAAAAAAACTTGCTTCCCTACCAATGATTTTCATCTTCCCCTCTACAAATATAATGTCACTCCAAATTTGAGGCTACCCCAAAGAATCAACTCTACACTTTGGTGAGCTTTTCAACTGACTAATCCATTCTCCAGCAATGATAGACTATTAAAAGGTTGGTAGGAGGTAGGGGTCCAGTGTTAAAAGGACCATATAAGGGCTCACATATCTGAAGCCTCAGACACAGCACTAAATTATTTGGGGAACGGTTTGCTCTCAATGTGACCAAGTTTATCTTAAAGCTGCACAATATCTCTTCCTTCTTAGAAATGAGCTGAAAGAATATAGAATTCAGAGCTTAGAGAGACCTGAGAGGTCATCTAGTCCAGAGGTGTCAAAGTCATAACCTCTGGCTGTTGGCCCACAATGCAGCCTGTAACACTATTGCCTGAACCAGATTAAAATGTCATTGAGAAGTGTTGTTTCTAATAAATAAATGAAATACAACATAAATAATGTGAATTTGTGGTTTTCTAAGTCAATATGTGGGCCACAGAGATTCACTTCTATTTGACTTTGATAACATCTGAGTCCAACTCTATCATACTACAGAAGAGGAAACTGAGATCCAGAGAGAGCAACTTGCTCAAAGTCACATGGGAAATAAAGCAGCACAGTCAGTCAATAAGCATTTATTAAGCGTGTACTTTGTGCCAGGCACTAAGTACTGGGAATGGTCCAAATCTTGTCTTCTTTTCATCCTTCCATACTGTTCCTTTGCCAGGCACAGCATGAAAAACTCATGATGCTAGGCCAGTGGTCCCCTGCCAAAAACAATATACATACATGAGAAAGGACAAAACATGCCAGCTATAGGGGAAATGTTTGTCTGTCTAGAGGGCAGTACCTCTTCACTTACTGTCTCCCAAGGGGAGGTAATACAAAACAGTTAAGGGAAAGAGAAGATAGAAGGACATGAGGAAGAGGGGAGATTGGCTAATGAAGTTTCTCCTCTGAAAGAGAATCTAGATTCTTCTTCCAACTAGTATTCCATAGAGAGAAGCTGGGAAATTAATATCAAAGACTGGTATCATCTTACCCTGAATGGGGTAGGACACTGACTCCCAGAGCCAAAGAACAGCACGGAAGCCAGATTAGTCTGGTACATCTTGCCCATTCACAGGTGAACAAACTGAGTCCAAGAAAAGTCAATCAGTAAGTAATGTCCCTCAGTTGGTTAGTGTCACAGTCACAGACTCAGAACCTGAATCTTCTTGTTCCTAGTACAGACATCTTTCCTTCATACTAAGAATTTCTAACAGAGGATTTGGGGGTGAGGGGGTAGAGAGTTTAAATTATCATTATAATTAAGAATTTCCTATTATGTCTAGATTTCCACTGTTTATGTAATCCCTCTTTTAGACTAGAAACAACTGAACCTTGGCTCTAAATCCATTCCTAGACAGAACCAAGGGAGGGACTCATTCCAAGTCTAGAACAGAAGTGGTTTTTAGCCTGTCTGTGAGCACAGCAAAAGAAGAGAACAGTGTAAAGGACACTCATTTACATATTTCCCTACCCAATTCTTCAAACCCACCCTGCACAGCAGGTACCTCTCTACTCACCAGTTTCCCAAATTAAATATCCTGGTGTGCAGATTTTTGATATCACTCTCTCAGACTCGTAAAGCACGCTAACACTCTGTTGTTATTCTTCTCAGCACCCTATGTATCTGTACCACATACAGAGCCCCCCAGGACTTCAAAAGGAGAACCATGCAATGAAGAGATTCATGAAATCAAGCCTGATCTGTGTTCTGCTCATACAGTTCAAATTAATGCTGCAAACAACCTCTACAAGTGTTATTTGTATCCTCCAAAGTGTTTCTGAGTTCAAATACAGTTTATATTTGTCCAGCAGTATTAAAAAGATATCACATAAAACAAGGGATTCTAGAAGAGGCAATATGGTATGGTGAAAAGAGTCAGAGGTCCTGGCTTCAAAGTTTGTCTCTGTCACTCAATGTATGTGTTACCTTCTGCATGTCATTAACCTCTATAGGCTTCAGTTTCCTCCTCTGTAAAATAGGGGAGTTGAGTCAGGCTTGGTACTATACATATGCAATCCATGTTTCCAGGAAGGCTAAGGCTGGAGGATCTCTTGAGCTTAGGAGTTCTGAGCTACTATGGGATATGCTGATCAGTCACTCTTACTAAATTCAGCACTAAAATGATGCTATGGGCTAGCATGTTGCCTGAGGAGGGGTGAATTGGACCAGGTCAGAGAAAGAATAGGTGAAAACTCCTGTTTCGATATATAGTGGGATTGAACCTGTGAGTGGCAGTTTTATTTCCAGTCTAGGTGAGGGAGGAAGACCTAGTCTGCTGGATAAGGAGAAAAGGAGGGAAGGAGAGATGGAGAAGGAGATGGAGGGAGACAGAGAGAAAGGAGGAGGGAGGGAGAGGGGAAGGGGAAAGAAGGGAGGGAGAGAGGGAAGAGGGAGAAGGAAGAGGAAGAGGGAGAGATAGAGGGAGGGAGGCAGGAAGAGAGAGAACGAGAGAGACAGAAAAGAGAAAGAATGAGGGATGGAATATAATGGATTCCAAAGATCCCTTCCAACTCCAAATTTGTGGTCCTCTGATTCCTTTTGCCATCCAAAACTAGAGAGGAGTCAAGCAATTTGAAAACAATGTCACATCATTAATACCACCACTACTTGGAACCCTGAGGAACACAACAAGAAAATTACTAGGGCTGAACTGCTGTTAACTCAATCTTGTTTCTAGCACAATCTAAGCACTACACCTCCTTTCTCATTGGTTCTGGCTATATATGCACAAAAGCACTTAATAGCCAAGTGCTCTAGTAAGGACTAGTTTTTACCTTTGTGAATAGGATCAAATGAACAAATATTTATTGAGTCTTACTCAGTACAATTTCTGCTAAAAGTCCTCCTTCAATGCCTCATTGAGCTATGGAATTCTCTGGACTATGCTAAAGGAGTATAGGGTTAGCTCTGTCAAGTTTGAAACCAAGTCAGTGGGGAAAATGGCACATATGGACACACAAAATGGCATGTAAGAAATCCAAGAACCAATAAAGCTAAAACTGGAAAAAGTCAACATCACTGATAAATTGTTTGGCAGCTATTACTCTCAAAGACCATCACCTAAATCTTAGAGACATCACACAGCACAGTGGAAAGAGACTTGGGAAACAGACTTAGGCCTGGGAGTCAAAGGACTGGGTTCTAGGGTTGTTTCTGTCACCATGTAGGTAATGTTGGCCAATTCTCTTCGCCCATAAGTGGTTTCAGTTTTTTTTAATGTTAGTGAAGGGATTGAACTGAGTGGACCAAACACCTTTCCACTACTAAAAACTGACTAGTCCAGTAATTTACACACAATGAGTCCTTTCAGTAAGATGGCCAGTGGCGCCTCTAACTAGTTCTTTGATATCTAAATGAAACGTAAAAAGTTAAATTTGCCAGCAATTGGAAAGAACAAAAAGAAACACCAAACTAAATACTATATAATTACAATGAGCAAGCTTGACCCTGATGAAGAGTTGAGGAAACACATCTCCCTCTGTTCTTTTCAGAAGTGTGTTCTGGGCTGGCTACGTCCTGACTCAGGACAGTGTCATAGTAGTTTACGTTTCTTACAGAAACAAATAGAAATAGGTCATTCAAGAGTTAACAAAAAGAGATTTACTAAAACTTTAGTAGGAGAAGGATATTCAACCAGGATAGCACTGAGAATCATTTCAGTTGATTCAGCTTAGTGAAGCTCCTGTTGAGATCCACCAGCCAAGCATCTGAGGGCTCTTTTAGCTCCCTGTGGCTCCTTTGTATCCAGGTAATGAAGAAATCATACCAGCAATCTGAGTCCTTAGTCCTCTGAACCATCCAAGTCTTAAGGAATGTCTCAATACCTTTTAAGGAAAAACTAGCCTAACTTGCATATGGGGAGGGTTGAGGATACTGTTCCTATCACAAAGTGCATGACTATGGGTGTAGCATATTCTATACACTGTCAGATGTATCAGTTGATTCTCTTTCTGTTTCTGAACTTTGTTCCCCCCATTAGGGGAAGGGGAAAATCTACTCAGAAATGAAGGTTAATATAAAAAGAAAATAAATCTATAAAAATTTTAAAACAAAGTATATTGAATTTTATCTTTTTGTATTCCATGATCACTGAAAATCACTGAGCTGCTTCCTTTTAATGTTTGTATTCATGGCCTCCATGAAGATTCTTTACACAAACAAGAACCACAGAGAGAGAAAAGTATGATAGACTAATTACAAAGTCTAAAGAACAATCCTTACAGGTAATTAAAGACTCAAAATATTTTTACCTTAAGTTCAGCTGTAGGAGCTGCCTTTGACTTTTGCCAACCCAGGCAACATGTGAAGACTAGCATATCAATTTTTAAAATTAAAAAAAAGAATATGACAACAATGCATCATTGAATGATAAAACAAACAAGAGTTGGTGGGGCCTGTGTCCAAATTTCTTTGCTCAAAATGCCAGAGACATCATATCAGATTCCTTGGGCTGCCTAATCAGAGCCACCTATTTAGCTTTATCAAATATCAATATGTATAACATAAACAACAAAGACATTGTAGAACAGAAGAAGACCTTCATGCAACCTAGAGAAGGTTTGAGAAATTGCAAGACTGGGCTGTGAAGTGGTCCTACCATCGTAAAAAGCATTTGAGAATTGGGCTCAGAAAGTGACTAAAATGTCCACATCCTTTGACCCAAAGATCCCACTTCTAGTCATATACCTCAAGACAAGTCAACAAACAAAGATAAAAAGGTACCACACAAACAAAAATACTTAAAGCAATATTTTTAGTAGTAGAAAAGAACTGGAAACAAAATAAAAGCATATTAATTGGGAAATAGCTAAACAAATTGTGGTGTATGAATATAATAGTATGATAGAGTTTGATAGAGGTAGTTAGGTCACATGGTGAATTGAGCACTGGGCCTGGAGTCAGAAAGATTTGAGTTCAAATTCTGCCCCAGAAACTTACTAGATGAGTGATCCTAGGCAAATCGCTTAACTTCTGATTGCCTCAGTTTCATCCACCATAAAAAGGAGATAATAATAGCACTTATCTCCCAGGGTTGTTGTGAGGATCAAAAGAGATGATCCTCATATAATAAAATATTACTGAACTATAAAAGTGCTAAATCTGAGGAATATGAAGAAGCATGGGAAGACTCATATGAACTGATGCAGAGCAATAAGCAGAACCACAAAAGTTATACCTACACACTCAGCCCTTGCATCCATTTGAAAATCAAGCTTCTAAATGTTCCTCTCCCCCAGAGCCTTCAAGCCTTCACTGGAATATTATGACATCATCCAAAACTGATAAATAAAACACAACCAAAAAATGCCTATGTAATATGGAAAATGAAATCTACTGGCATTAAAACAATGGGCATTTATCTTTTTTAAGTTCTGATCCCAAGCCTTGACACATGGAAATTATCCCGAATAGTAAGGCTACACCTGTTTGAAGTAAGTTCTAGCATGTTCTAAACAAGCTGGAAGGTTTTAAGTCCAGGCCTTCAATTGGCTGGCTGCCATCTGAGGACCAAGTTAGCTAAGTCTGAAAAAGCTCAAAATGGTTGGCCTCAGAGTAATGAATTTACTTTTAGGCCCCAACATCTTCAAAGACCATCTACTGTACATGTCAGTTGCGATAGTATGCTCTAAAAAAAATTGAGAGATCCTGGATTTACTGAAGCAAGAAGTATTGAAAAGTGACTCTTATGGCACTCTCCCTAAATACTGTACCCAAGGCAGCTTGGCAACCTAATCTACCTAGTCCTAGACCAAATCCAAGCTCTTCCCTGGATTATGGTCCACCTACAAGCATTTATGAAATGTCTGTTACAAAACAGCTATATTAGGCAAACACATGGGGAAATGGGTAACATCAAAATACTCCTGAACTACAAAGAAGAAGTGAGGCAACTACAAGCATTTCAGACTTTAGAAATATTACAAAGATATGTAGCAAGGCAACCTAAAACAATGTAGTAAAGCTTGGTTCTACAAGTATATCCTGTTTTTTGCAAATCCAATATAGGAAAATATAATTTTCAAGATAGTTATATTTGGGTCCATTATTAAATGTATAAAAGAATTACCCTCATTACAAGAAGAAATGAAAAGACCACTGAATTTGGATTCAGAAAACTTGGCTCTGAATATTGGAGTTGTCATGCACTGTGTCCTCAATTAACTCACTTTATTTGTCCAGGTCTGTTTCCTCATCTATATTTAATATGATTGTTGATCAAAATAACTCATGTTTAATTTGATGAGTCCTCTCCGAGCACTTTATGAGATTATAGGGTATGAAATATTTGCCAAGAAAGTAGTACTTCCATGAAAGTGGATGCCCATACTCACACCCCTCTCCAGCTTGTACTACTGACTCTCCAGATTTTCTCTACCATGCCACAGAAAACATGGAAGTTCAATTCACCCTTAGACTTCTCACTTTGAAAATGCTCTCTTCCCTTTAGTTTCTTCCTCTGAGAAAGGTGTTTCCTGGTTCCTCCTAGAGCATATATTTTGGGAAAGTCACCCAGGCTAGTCAGGTCTTCTTCATTCCCGTCCAGGCTACACTCGGCCCTGACTCATGCCCCCAAATTAACTTTATCTCCCATCTCTATTCATCCATTTTTATATTCATTCATTCTCTCTCTTGCTCTCTCTCTCTCTCTCTCTCTCTCTCTCTCTCTCTCTCTCTCTCTCTCTCCTTTCCTCCCTCCCTCATGCAGAAGTAGAATTATCTTTCTTTTGGCTTATAGTTGTATTCTCAGAACTTAGCACAGTGTCTGGCACGTAGTAGGCACTTAATAAATGCTTATTGACTTGACTTGAATCTTGTTGAGAGAAACGCAACATAGTAACTTGTTGGAATGACTTGGAAAATCCCATATGCCAACCTTCCAGTGGCAATAGTGGCCAAAAGCAGAAACAGGAAATCTTTTTCTTCTGGTCATTTAATGCCTAATACTTGAACTCAAGAACCCTCAAGCCATGAAGTAATTTCCAAAACTGGAAACATCCATTTTTCAGCATCACTAGTCAGTAACTTGTGCTCATAAAATGAAAAAGAAAGGATGAAGAAAGTAGTCAGGGACTCAAGGTCCAGTCTCAGTCTTACCTAGGCAAACATATGTTTCCTCTTGCCATGTGCTTCTGTCATTGGCCACCATTGCTACTGGGGGGCAGGGGTTGTGGGATTGTAAGGAAAAAGAAATCTCTTCCCCTCTTTATTTTAATTCCAAGGGAAAGAAAGTGCTCAAAAAGGGTGCCAAGACAGAAAGTTTCAAAAGAAAGTGAAGCCTTATTCTTATAGTCAATAAAAGTAAAAGAATAGGGGGGGCTAGGTGGTACAGTGAACAGAGCACTGACCCTGGAGTCAAGAGGACCTGAATTCAAATCCGGCCTCAGATACTTAACACTTACTAGCCATGTAACCTTGGGCAAGTCACTTAACCCTAATTGCCCTGCCTTCCCCCTCTCCAAAAAGCCAAAAAATAAAAATAAAAAAATAAATATAAAAGTAAAAGAATTCCAAGAGGAATCTATTACTCCAGATGCTCAGTCTTCAGCCATCTTTCCATCACTGGTAACCCATTTGGTTGCCCATTGATAACCCATCTTAATGAGGCACCAGAGTGCATGCTCTGAGCCAGACTCAATTCACATAGAACTGATAGGAAGTGTTTACCTACAACTGCAGATAAAAAATTTTCACCCTGAAATCTCATCAAGAAAGCTGGAGGGACTCATAAAATTGAGTAGTTCTTCCAATCAACTTTCCATTATATGTGTCCTAAGAAGAGTTGACCAGATGATCTCTAAGGTCTCTCTGAGGTCTATATCCCATGATTCTACAATAAATGTTGCTATGATGGGGGGGGGGAGTTTGTTGTTATTTTAATAATCAGCTCTCCTAATGAATTTAAATGTTTTGATTACAGAGATCTTTTCAGATATGTGTATGTTACATATAATTAAATAATTCTGAACTTAGAAGTAATAGCAAGCTGGCTTTTCTTCCGTCTGGGCTTTTCATGGAGGAAAAGATAATAGAATGATAGAAGACCTGGGATTAGATTTTAGCTCTCCCAAAATCACCTTGTAACAAATCATTTCACCTCTCTTGGACTGTTTCCTCATCTTTAAGTAAACATGTGGGTTTCATGACTTCTAAGGTCCCTTCCAGATCTAAAATTCTATGATTGTATGATTCCAAATCAAAAAATCAGGTACATGTAGCTTGAGGTACTTTGAAAAGTTACAATAGCTACAAATCAAAATGTAATTTTTGTAACTGTAGGACAGAAGAGATTTCCAGTGATTACTGAATCTTTCAAACAGAGACAAAATAGCAATCCCCATCAGAAGTTTCACCTTCTAAAAATAAATATGTAATGTAAAATGTTAGTCTCTTGAGTGGTAGATATCCATGGGAATGTTGTACTTACTCTTAGAAGTAATTTCAAATCTTCCTTTTTTTAATCCCATGAGAATTTGCTCTAAGACATATGGTTTAAGACATTCTTACTGACCTTAACCAATGTATGTGCCTTTGATGTCTTGTCTCAGCTGGAGTTTCTTGAGTAATTCGATAATTCCTTTAAAAATATTTATGTTTGAAATATATAACAATCCTTTGCGCCCTAGTTTATGTTTTGTGTGTGGGGTATGTGTGTATGTGTGTGTATTTGTGTGTGTGTGTGTGTGTGTGTGTGTGTGTGTGTGTGTTGATATCAGGGGGAAAAATCATCTCTCTAAACAAAACCGAGAAACAATTGTGTGTGTGTGTGTGTGTGTGTTGATATCAGGGGGAAAAATCATCTCTCTAAACAAAACCGAGAAACAATTCAACAGAGTAGCCTAGTGTTCAATAATCTCGGTTACAACTAGGACTCCCTATTCCACAAGAATTCTTGGGAAAGCTAAAAGGAAGTTTGAGAGACATAAGGTATAACATCTTGTACCATACACAATAGACATTTAATGGATGTGGGACCTAAATGGGTCACAGTACCAAAAAATTATAGGAAAATGGGAAAAGTACCTTGCATAACTATGGGTGGAGGACAATTCCTAAACAAAAGATGAAAATTACCATAAAGTACAACATAAGCTATTTCAATTACATAACATTTTGAAAGGTTTTGCATGAACGAAATACTCTTTCTTCCGCAGTGACAGAGGGGAAGGAAAGAGGGCAAAGTGTGATAACAATCATACAATTTTCAGACCACCTATAAACTTTTATTGGACTATTGATACTCTAAATGTGAGTTTCTTATCCAGTGCCCAATGGAGTGGATATACTAATGGGGGAAGAGGATCATATCACTCTTGAAATTTTCACTATAAAGGAAAGGAGAAAGGAGAAAAAAACATTGTATGGAAGGATTGATAACAGATACATCACAGAGAGTCAAATAAAGGAGTTGTTTTATCTTATATCTAAAAGCAACAGGAAATATCATTTCATATTTGGTGATATTTGGTCATCTCATTCTTCAAAGGAGATCTCATGAGATCAATCTTATACTTCAAATAAGTATTTGCAAAAAGACAATCATGAAAATAACTGAAGTTTCTGAACAAACATCAGTTGCTGAGGAGGAAAAGGTAGAGGAATTCTATGAAGAACTCAATAAAAAGATACAAATTCAGGCAATATATACAATGCAGATGTTAGAAAAGTTAAAGATAGCAAAAAATACATAGGATAACATTGTTTAAGAAACAAACCAAAAAAAAAAAGGAATGAGAGAAATCAAAGAATTGTAGATTATAGGGGTGGCTAGGTAGTGCAGTGAAAAGAGGACTGGCCCTGAAATCAGAAGGACCTGAGCTCAAATCTGTCCTCAGACACTTAACACTTACTAGCCGTGTGACCTTGGGCAAGTCACTTAACCTCAATTGCCCTGCCTTCCCACCTCCAAAAAGCAAAAAATTTTAAAAAAAAATTGTAGATTATAGAAAAATCTTGCACCTCTGTATAATGAATAATTTTTTTAGAAATTAACTGAGTAACACAGAACATGTCAAAAACCAAGTAACATAACTAAAACTGTAATAGATTATATTTTAACTGGCAAAAAATCTTGCTATTAATCTATTATCCTGAATCAGCTGTCTTTGTATAATTGGAATACTCTAGAAAAAAAT
The DNA here is from genome assembly GCA_028627135.1 of Pseudochirops cupreus. Taxonomy (NCBI): domain Eukaryota; kingdom Metazoa; phylum Chordata; class Mammalia; order Diprotodontia; family Pseudocheiridae; genus Pseudochirops; species Pseudochirops cupreus. Next base: position 338,517,443 of record CM053580.1, read on the forward strand.
GGCATAGATCAGAATTAGTCAAAATCCAAAAATAAAGAATGATAAAGAGATCTGATATTCAACTGAATCATCTCAAACCTTAATGTTCATTCTTTAACGGAAGTTCCAAATTATTGAGATCACGGATCCATTTGAATATGACCAAAGTCAATGCCATGGAATAAGAAGAGAAATTGCTAATTGGAAAATGTATATATTATATATGGGTGTTTATGTGTGTGTATTTGCAGCAAATATCTCTAAAAAAAAAAAGGTCTAATATGCATGATAAATAAATTCACACAAATATATAACAAGAAAAGACATTTCTCAATATGGAAGGAAGCCAAAGATATAAGCAGGTTATTTTCTAAAGGAGAAGTATGAGTTGTCAACAATTATATGAAAGTTCAAATAACTAATCACATAGGCAAACTAAAGCATTTCTGGTAAAGTTGTGAATTGATCCAGTCATTCTGGAAAAAAAAAAATGTGAGATTATGTCTTTTAAAAAAGCTACTAAAATGCCCTTACCTATCACTACCCTAAATTATAAAAAAGCAAGAGATTGGTCTGGGTCATATTTGGGGAAATCTGCAGCATTTTTAATCATCCTTAGATGCTTGTGGCTATCAGTTTGTCTCTTTAATGTCAACAATCTCTCTGTAAATCATCAGACACCAAAGTCTCAAAAAAATCTTAATTTCAAGTGATTTAAAGCACAATGATAAATAGTGGATGCACAGAATAATACATAGTAGATGAGACTAGGCAGAAGCATATTATTATGGATGACTCCTGATCAAGAAGTGGTATGAAATGCATCTGCAGGGCCCGGTATGACTAAAAAGGAGGTGTATCTATCATGTAGTAAGAGCAAAAGATACCAGACAGAAAACCCATATGATAAACTCATATCCAGAAAATACTAGAAATTGTTATAGAGAAAGTCTTTATCACATTAGGGAATTTCTCAGTGGAGGATTTACCAAAAAGACATGTAGACAAAATTTACAGGATACAGAGGTATAGATGTTTTATACCATTGGAGCGATATTGATGAGAGCATCTCTACCACAGAAATCATGGGGTAATCTAAGTACTATCTGTTATAACTAGGTATAGAAGGAGAAGAGATGGGGAGGGGAAACCAAGAGAGAAAATTGGGTTGAAGGAAATGAAGGGAAGTGGGATGGTTTATAGGAAGAGAGAAGGAAAAGAAAGGTAAAGAAAAAAGGTCAAAATCTTCCATCTTTAACACACTTTTCCTTACTAGCAATCATCCTAATTAGGTGACCTGGAATCAGATGATTTGGCCATTTAACCTCCTTGGGTATTAATTTCTTCAAGTTAATTCAATTCAAAAAGTACTTAATGGTTTAATATGTGTCAATTACTGAGATAAAAAAGGGGTTGGACTAAATGACCTCTAGTCCCTTCTAGACTAAATTTATGGTCCTAAGATGCTACTATCACTCATCCCCTACCTAACAATACAGTCTGACTGATAGAAGAGCTCCAGCCCACCATTTCCTGAAATTGATGACCATCAACCCTTATCCGATCAGGTTGGTATGAAATAAAATATTGCCTCAAAATTTTACATGAGCAGAGAAGAGACCACTTCATAAACTGAGTGAAGTAACAAATATTTTACAAGTCTAAGTTTGATTTCAGATTTAAGAAAATATTTTTGAAAAAATAAATAATCAAGTAACTAGAAAACAGTTGGTAAAGCATTGATAGTTAAAAAAAAATAAAGTAGTATAAACATAAATATGAAGAGAGTTGGATGAGAGTCTAGAAATTTAATCTTATGTTTTCTTCACTCGGATAAAAAAATCTAGTTTTTCTGGCTAGATATAGAAAACTCAGAAGTTTTTCCTAGAATTTTCTGACATTCTCCCCTGAGTCTCTTTCCCCTAAGAGAGATCTATTCTTGGAACTTTTGGCCTATTTCCCCCATTCACTGATTATACTTTAGAATTTTATTATGCATTAGCATAATCCTATGTTGTATCACCCTTCTTTGTGTACAATTATTTTTTCCCTCCTAGATTGGAAGCTCCCTGAGGACTGGCACTTGGTAATTTTTAATCTTTGTATAGCGCAACAATGCTTTCTATTAAGAAGTCCTTCAATAAATGTCCTTTGAGTCGAAATGAACAGATAACCTTAGGTAAGCTATAATTTTAGCCAATTCAGAAAAGGTCTCCCCAGACAATGTATATTGTGTTTGCCTTGGACATTCAAAAAAGAAGCAATGACAGGTCAGAGATTTTCCACCCCTACCCTAGACCCTAGGGTAGGAGAAGCTTCTTTCAAATATACTCCCATGAAAAGTTTTGTCCTTACAAAGTTCACTGTATTGTGACAGGATCTCTCTAGAGTTGTCCTTAGCAGGCATAAACAACATGACAATGACTTGAAAATATTCTCCCCTCTGACCTGCTTTATCTGCCACAGTGCAGTCTTCTACATAAGGCAGACTGTTACAAGAGGGCTTCTAATGGGCACACTGTGAAGCCAGGCATGATTAAAATCCAGTTGCTCTTCTTGCCACACTGGTATGCCCTTGAATGAGACATAGATAAAGCCTTTTAAATATAGCAACTCCTTTTATTCAAAACCTCAGTCAGTTTGGATTTGAGAAATGTACCCTCCAAAAATATTTGAAACAACCAAATGAACTTAGTTTGCTCCATTGACTTCAAGAAGAAGAAACAGAACTAATTTACTTAGAGAATCAGGCTAGAAAAAACAGGGTGAAAGGAGGTGAGGGATGTTGATGCATGGCAGCTATAGTAGACAATGTTGAAGGCTTTTTAAGCTCACTTGAATAACATTAAATCCAATGAACACTGGAGCATCTATTGCAGTCACTGTCTCTATGTTAGTGTAGGTTGTTTTTTTTTGTGAACATCTAATTTCCACAAAGACTTCTGCTTTGACTCCATCTTGCTTTCAAGCAGAATTCTACTGGGAAAAGTAGGATGAATAGAAAGATGCGGACTCAAAAAAAAAGGACTTAGTTTTACTTAAAGCTGCCTAAAAATGGAAGGGACTGAGTTGTTTGGGCTCATTAGTTCCTTGTCGCCGGAAGTTTATTAAGAGGAGTTGGCAGTGGTACAGTGAGCAAGGCATTGACTCTAGAGTCATATCCTACTTCTGTCATTTACTACTTGGGTGGCCATAGCCACTGAACCTTGAACTTTAGGTCCCTCAACTGTAAAGTGAAGGCAGTGGATCAGATGGCCCCTGATGTCCCTTCTTGCTCTAAATCTATGTATGGGCCTATGGATAGATGACTTCCAAAATGTCTTCATACTCTTAAGAGTCTATTAAAGTGGTCCAACCACTTTGAAAAGCAATTTGGAATTAGGTAAAGAAAGTGGTTAAAGTGTCCATACTCTGGCCTAGAGATTCCTCTGCTAGGCTTATATCTGAAGCTGGACAATGACAAAAAGAGAGGCCCCATGTGCACTAAGATACATACAGCTACACTTCTTGTAACAGCAAAGAACTGGAAGAAATACATATGCTCATCAATTAAAGAATGGCTGAACAGGTCATGATAAATGGATGGAAGAGAATATCATTGTGCTCTAAGAAACAAATTATACATAAAAACATGGGAAGATTTATTTATATGAATTAATGCAAAGTGATGGAAAAATAATCTGGAAAATAATATACACAGTGGCTGACTATGAGGCAAATGAAAAGAATAAAAATAAAACAATAAAAACCAATGTTATAAAAATTATGACGACAAAGTTTGGCCCTGAAGAAGAGAAATAAGAAGGCACTGACCCTAATTCTTTGTGGAGGGGAGGGGCAGTGCTATAGGAATGGAACACTGAATGTAATGGCAGACTTCTTCATTAACTTGGTCATTTTTTCTAAAGCTTTTTCTTTATTCTGTGTTACAGGATAGCTCTTTGGGGGAGGAGCTTTGTGAAATGTAGGTGACGTAAAAACACCAATAAAATTGATTTTAAAACAAAACAAATCCAAAAATAATTTCTATGGAAGTATTTGGAAATTTTTCACATCAAGGGGTCTGCCAAATAATATAATGTTCATTTGTCATAATAAATAAATATTTCTCACCAAATTTAATTTCAGAAAGTTAAGAAATTCAGAAAACCTTATTTAACTTATACCTACCTAGATTAGAAATATTGGGAGGAGATCTTGGCTGTAGTTCATTCTTAGTAGTACTTAGTTCATTCTCTTGCATGCTGTGAATAAAGCCACCACCACCAAATGTTAAAGCATTAAATGGCTTCAGCTGCTGTTTCTACCTCCTCTCTAAATTGCAGGGCACCTAATGAAATTGTATGGAATATTCTATAGGAAATGGTGAGCTCCACAAAAACTGAAAATATGCCATCTATCCTTGTTATTTGTATAATAAGCTAGGGGAACCAATGAAATTTAGTTATGCATAGCAAGCAAACCATATCATGAGAGGAGTAAGCACTGCTCTATAACTCTGACTAAATCAATTTGCTAGAAAACTGCAGAGCACCAGGATTAATAACAGTTGATCCTCTGCTGAAAAATCTAATGGGGGAGGCAGATTTGTATTAAGAATGAAACTATTTCAAGTATTTGCTCAGTGAAAAGGGCTGTTTATTGTAGCCTTAGCAAACATAAATGCAGCTCAGAAAAACAAAACAAGAGGTCAAACAGAAAACAAGATTTTTGGCTCTATTCCTGCTTTCGATCTAGTTCATTCAATGCTTGGTTCCCATGAAAAACATTTCTTCTGCAGTGTAGACTATTTCTCATCCCCCCAGATAACAGTCCCTATGCCTGGGAAAGAGTTTAGTGTTTCAATATCAGCAGGGTACATGGCATATAGTAAGAGACAGGGAGGGGCCCTCGCTTTCTAACACAAAAGTCCAATGGATGCAAATTAATGAGAGAGAGAGAAAGAAGAGAGAAGAGACAGAGAAAGACAGAGCTAAAAAGACAGAGACATGCAGGGGAGGGAGGGAAGGAAGGAGAGAAAGAGAAAGAGGAGAAAAAAGAGAGAGACAGATAGAGACAGAGAAGAGACAGAAAGATAGAAATGTGGAGGGGGGAAGAAGGGAAAAGAGGGAGAGAAGGAGGAAGAGGGAGGGAGAAAGAGGGAGAAGAGATGGAGAGGGAGGGAGAAGGAAGGGAGAGGGAGGGAGAGGGAAAGAGAGAGAGAGGGAGGGAGGAAGGGAGGGAGAGAAAGATGGGGAGCGAGGGAGAGAAAGAGAGAGAGAGAGAGAGAGAGAGAGAGAGAGAGAGAGAGAGAGAGAGAGAGAGAGAGAGATGCATTTTAGAAATGAATACATCATCTGAAACCAAGTAGGGACTCTAGCCATATGGTCATCCTTTCTAGTAGAGAACTTGTTGTCACTGCTGTTAGAGTCAGGAAACAGATGGTCTAGTCATTTCTTGGTCTTGGCATTTCGAGAAGCAAAGAGTTCTCTAAGACAGACAGGCCCTGACTCTTATTGACTTTTTCAAGTTGGCATTCAAAAACTTCAAGATACAAATGTGTGTGCTCTGATACTCGAATAAGCAGTTACTATAAGAATCTGGTCAGTCCCTCATCAGATTTATCATACAGTCTCTGAAAGTTTGGTGGGGTTTTTTTTCTGCTTTCTTTGAATTCCTACAGTGATTGGTCTAATAGAACAAATCTAAGAATTCAACCACTGGTTGTTACCTAAGTCACTGGAAATTTCCATAAAGAAGGATTTTCTGCTTCATATTTGGAAGCATAAAAGCATATAGCTTTTGAGTTGGGAGAGCAAAAGAGGCAGACAGATAGACAATAAGCATTTATATAGTGTCTGCTATATGCCAGGCATAGTGCTAAGTGTTTTTTAAAATTATTTCACTGATCCTTACAACAATCCTGAAAGGGAGGTACTATTAGTATCCCCATTTTATATTTGCAGAAACTGAGGCAAAGAGAGCGTAAGTGACTTTACCAAGTTCACACAACTAGAAAATTCTGGTGCCAGATTTAAACTCAGTTCTTCCTGACTCCCGGCCCAGCTCTTCATCTACTGTGACACCAGTTACATGTAAGGAAAGGGATCTTGGAGACATCTAATCCAGCTCACTATTTTGACAGATAAAATACTGAGGTCCAGAGAGGTTAGGTGATTTAACTGATTCTTAATCTGATGTTCTTTCTACAAAATAACCATCCTCTTGAACTGATGTGCATAATAGAACATTTTAGATACCATAGGCATCTACTATTATTGATAAAATATTCCTAAATACCTAATTCCACATTTATGTGCCCACTGAATGTGACAGAAGACTAATGAGACATAACAAGTAGAGACTTAATTAGCCCAGGCAATGAATGCCAAGATCCTAGATTACAAGCTAAAAAGTACCTTAAAGGCCATCAAGTCCAACCACTCCATTTTGCAGAAGAAGAAACTGAGGGATGATGTTAAGTGATTCCCCTAGGGTCACACAGGTAGAAAGTCACAGAGGCAGGATCTGAACCCAGGTATTATGATTCCACAGTCATTGTTCTTCCCAGAAACTGCAGAGATAGAAGATCCAAGACTAAAGTAAAAAAAAAAAAAACTTTCTAAGGATTTTTTGTTTGTTCACTCGTTTCAGTCATGTCCAACCCTTAATGACCCCATTTTCAGTTTTCTTGGCAAAGATACTGGAATGGTTTGGGTTTTTTGCCATTTCCTTCTCCAGCTCATTTTACAGATGGGGAAACTGAGGCAAACAAAATTAAGTGACTTGCTCAGGGTCATGCAACTAGTAGGTGTCTGAGGCCAGATTTGAACTCAGGAAAATGAATCTTCTTGACTCTAGGCCCAGCATTCTATCTATCCACTGTGCCTCAAAGCTGTGCAAAAGTACCTTGGAAAGTAGTGGGTTCCCCTTTGCTGAAGGTCTTCAAGCAAATGCCAGATGACTACACATAGGTTTTGTTATAGTAGGGAGCCTTGTTCAGATACAGTTTGGACCAGATGGCGCTTCCACAAAATTGGTTCCCTTGCAACTCTGAGATTCTGTGATTTTGGAAACTGACATAACCTCAGGCACTATGCTCTGCTGCTATTTCCCAACCAATATATTTATATATTCTGATGTTCCAAGAACACATAATTGATTTGTCATGACATCCTGAACTTCTTTTCCTCCCAGTATCTATTTCTTTTATTGGGGGCACAGAGATGCCAGGGTTAAGAAAGAAAATTACAGGTAAATGTGGAAGGGGGAGACTAAAGATACTATTTCTATAAAAACATACTAGATTATACAGATACCTCAAAATTTGATGTGATGGGGGTTGGGGAGATACAAATTGACAGATGGCCACACTATGATGTGGGAGAGTATTCCTGTCCTGGTTATGTCCTAGCAAACTTATATATGTACCACAGAATGAAAATCATTAGACAATAACCATTTAGTGAATGACCAAACCACCTTCCTCTAGGGAAGGGCTGGGATGACATGAGAAAGCCAGATTCCTATTGCTTTTCTCTTCTCTTCAGCTGGTTCTCTCTCCTTATAAACTTTCTGTTTGAGCAGACTGGACACCGGAATTAAAGAAGAACACACAGTTTTTGTAACTATGACATCACTCTGGGGCAGGTAGGAGACCAGAATGAACTAAAGGTACTAAGAAAGATGTTGAATATTCATGTCTACTAAGCCTTCATTAGAACTTCATGGTAGGGTTTGAAAGATGCCATTGTTCTTGTTAAAAACCAATCATGCGTAATCATAGGCAAATGATTCAGCCTTTCTGAGTCTCAGCTTCTTCATCAGTATAACAGCATCTGCAAGACCTAACTTCCAGGGTTCTTGTAAAGATCAGATAGGATGCTAAAACCTCAAAGGGCCACACAAATATGAGCCACTATTTTGATTACATCTTAATTGCTGCATTAAACTGACCAAGAAAGACCAATATTTTTCCCCTTGATAATGGGCAGTGACATAGTATTGATTGCAAAGGAGGATATGGTACATTCACAGTGACGTGAATGTGCTCAAACTTGCTATGACACTATCTTCCCAGTTTCTGCCAACTCATGTAGCTAATTCCTGAGTCTATAAACAATCTCTGCCTAGAAGGATGGCATAAATATAAACAATATTCTTGGTTCTAGTTGTATTAGTATGTCTGGAATTCTCAAACATGTCTAAAAGCTGACAGAGCAATCTTCAAAGTGGCTAGGTCAGAGATTAGCCCTAAGCAATCTCAAGATCGTCATAGATCATATGGACCATAACACTAACCTCACCACAACCACTCCTGCCCCCAATCAGTTAGGAGGTGACAATCTTAGCTCTGATGCACAGTTGCCCAAGAGGGAAATGCAGACATGGTACATAGTTCCTTGACTGCCTTTCCATGCGTTAATGTAAGAGGAGGTACATAAAAGCATACATAACGCTTAAAAGCCTCCCACAAATTTCAAACAATGTAACATCTCTTCCTTTTCCCTGGCAGCTTACCTAGGTCTGAGCTACCTTACCCAAAGTCTCAATGATAGCAACCAACCCATGAGCACAAGTCACTACTTGTTCTGCAACTTAAATATTCTCCCTATATGTCACTCCCAAATCCCCATAATGAAATTGCCAAGCAGCCCATTTGGGGGCAGTACTATTCATTCCCTAGCCATAGTGCTGACAAAGCTAGAAGTAATTTACTCTGCTGTTACCCCAGCCATCAAGCTGAAGGAAGAAAACTAATCAAAAAAGCACCATGATCAGAGAAGTATATTACAAAGATTATATATGCGTCTGTGTAAAAGATGATTTGGAGAAAGGAGAAACCTGAGTCATGAAGCCTATTATACTAGGTCAAAAGAGAAGAGATGAACAGCTGAAATGAGGATGGTGATAGTATCTGAGTGGAGAAGAGAAAATAGGTATGAAAACTATTTTGGAGGTAGAATCAACAGGATTTGACTACTGACTCAAATCATGAGATGAAGACAAGAGGAGAGACTAAGATAAAGAAGATGGAGAAGTAATTGAAGAGATCCAGGAAAACTCGGTGTCATGGAAGCCAAAGGTGAGGTGATCAAGGAAAGGATGTTCAATGTTATTAAATGTTAGGAAGCAGTCAGATGTGATGAGGACTAAAAAGGAGTCAATGGATTGGGTGATTAGAAAGGCATTAATGATCTTGGGAAAAGCCATTTCAGTCAAGTGGTTAGGATTTATTCCAGATAGCAAGGGATTGAGAATTGGCATGGATAGAAAAGGGGGTAAGCACTAAGTATACACTGACTACTCTTTTTACAAGTTTGGAAGTAAAGGGGAGGAGAGGAATAGAATGATAGATTAAGTCAGAAGATGAAGAAAAAGCTTTTATTTTAGGCTGGGGAGATCTGCATATAGTTGTAGGTAGAGTAGGAGACATTAATAAAAGAGAGATTGAAGCTTCAGGAATGGGATTACATAATTAGATAAGGCCAAAGAGTTCTTTGATCTGCTTTGCTAAAGGAAAGACAACCTTTACAGGGGTCACAAATCTTACTTTAATTCACAGAAATAAGTAGAAAATACAAGCAGAGATATTAGCACAGAGATCCAACAGACAGGGCTCCTTTGTCTGAACAAAGTAGTACAATCCCCTACATATACCATGGGATCAAGAAAGTACAAACCTCTGAAGGGGGGGGGGGGAAGGGAGGGGGGCGTTGAACAAAGGGCTGCTACTCAAAGTCCTGTCCAGATAATCAAAAGGTCCTTCTCATAAGTGAACCCCCAAAGCAAAAATCTCTCAGAATGTATATACATATATATATATATATATATATATATATATATATTTACACCCACACACACCCCACACAGTGCCTAATAAGCTTAGTATCAAAAGATGTGAAAGCCTCCCTACCAGCAAGTCTTCCCTAAGCAAGCTCCTCCCTAGTTCCTCATACAATGGCCTCTATGTGACTCAGGATGTATCACAACTGTGAAAGTAGCAAGATATTGGTGTTTGAAATACCTGTGTACCTTTAGACCTGGGAACACGCCTCTTGTTCCAAGGGAAAAGGGGACACGTGGTCACGTAGGCCTATTAATGGATAGGGAATATCTTCATATTCCATTAACATTACAGTAGGAGAGCCATCTCTTCCTCTAAGACTGTGAGCAATGAAAGGTGAGTAATGAAAGAGGTGCTTAGAGGTAGGCTTGAAGGCATTTATGTCAGATAGAAAAAATTTAGTAAAGTCTGTTGAAATGGAGGAAAGCAGTAGAGGAGTCTTTGAGGAGAAAAGAGTTGAAAAAGTGATTTGGAATAGCTCACACATGGAATGTGGATAAAGATTTAATAAAAGAATAAGCATGTAGCATGAGGGACTCAATCAGTATTCAATAGCACAAATTTATAGTGGTCTCTCTTAGTCAGCATAATCTAATAATTTTCTCCAGAAATATTCAGTCCCTTGGAAGTAGAATTTGAGGAAATGGACAGTAGAAATTAACATGATGAATTCATTGGGACACATTGAATTTGAGATGACATTTGGACATCTCAGTGGACATATTCAGGCAGCAGCTGCAAATATGGAATTGTACATGAGATAAAAAGAGAATTAAAGATAGAAAATTTAAGAATCATCAGCTCAAATGATAGCTCCAAATGAAGTCTTTCTACATGCCCCTTCATATTAGTGCCTATTCCACAAAATGACTTTGTATTTAGGCAGCTAGGAGGCACAGGAAATAAAACGCTGAACCTGGTGTTGGGAAGACCTAAGTTCAGATATAGCTTCAGACACTTACTGGTTATGTGATCCTTGATACCTCAGTTTCATCATCTGTAAAATGTGACTAATAGCATCTATCTTCTAGGCTTATTGCGAGGATCAAGTGATATAATATTTATATAGCATTTTGCACACCTTGATGTGCTATATAAATATTAGTTATTATTTTTGCAACCATTTTATGTATATTTTAACTGATTTTACTGATAGCTTTTGTTATTTCATCATCTAGATTTCACCCTATAGAATTTACCCTCCCTAGTCCAAGAGAGACAACACATATATCAAAGAATTTTTTAAAAAGAAAAATATGAAGGGAAGAAAAATTTATCAGAATGATCAATTGATTTTCAAAATCTTGTTATCTGCAATGTTCCACAGTTTGTGGACTAATGTGGACATGGGGGTAAGAGGGGTAAGAGGGAGAAAGAAGGGAAGAGGGAGAGAGAGAGAGAGAGAGAGAGACGAAGAGGAAAGGAGCAAGAGACAAAGAGACAGAGATGTCTTTTGTCTTTATAAAATATAAGATCCTTAAGGGAAGGAACTATTTTATTTTTGTCTTTGCATCTCCAGAACCTAAGGCAGTTGTCTGGCCCATAGCCAGTGCTTAACAAATGTGAGTTGATTGATTGATCCATAAGGTGATAGTTGAAGCTAGCAGAATAGATAAGCACTCTAAATAGATAGAAAAGGGCTAAGAAACTAAAGATGGAGACTTGGGAGATGACCACAGTTGGAGGTGGGGGGAAAATAACAAAGACTACAAAGAAGGAAAGACTAGTAGAATCAAGAATTATAATCACGATCTCCTACAAACAAACATAAGGACTTTCCTTTAACAACCTGAACACACAAATATTTCACCTCTTCAACTCCAGTGATCTCTTCTCCACTTTACTTCAAATAATCATTGACACGGTAGCAACTGAGATTTTACCGTTTCATAGAATTAAACTACTATGAATATCTGTAACACTGAAATTCTCTATCACAACCTTGTGAAAATACAGAATTTCAAGGTTGGATCTCAAAGGTAATCTAGTCTAGCCCATAAATAATAAAAATCCTTCCCGTCCTTCTATCCTTCCCACTCTTTTACTCAAATGAAACCTTTAGTGTCTTGATCCAACCCTATTGTTCCAGTACATTTCCACCACGTGCCTTTACTTGACTCCATAACTAATCTTGACTATGTGGTCTAACAATTTAATGTTTTACTATCTTTTACCTTAAAATCCCATGCCCCCCCTGATCTTCTGCTGTTTCTGACCTCTCAAATTTTTCTTCTCTTAGTATACTTTCCATCTAATGGTTTAACTCCTGCCCTGAGGCTGTTAGCCATCACCAAAAACAAAAAATCACAATGTAGAAAAAAAAAATTCACAAACCACAAAATTCATGATAGCTCATGCTTGGCCTTTATTGCTGCTTAATCATCCTTCTCAATCCTTATCAACTCTCCACTGTATTTCCCACATCTATTTCACATCATCTTTTCCCCTCCCACCCCTAGACTTCCCTTTAACTGTTTTCTTAAAGGTTACCAATAAAACCCAATTGACTTTTTTTTCAGCCTTTGTCTTCCATGAACATTCTGAAGTATTTGACACTATTTTCCATTCCTTCTTATTGACTACTCCTTACTTCCTTAGCTTCAGTGATTATCCATTCTCTTGATTTTTACTCCTCCTATCTTTCATTCCCTGATTTTTACTTCTTCTTGACCTCTCATTGTAGACAAAGAGAAAACTTTCCTTGGCTTGGACTCCATGGCTAAGGTCCTTTTTTAAATTTTTTTGCTTTTTGTAGGGGGAAAGGCAGGGCAATTGGGATTAAGTGACTTTCCCAAGGTCACACAGCTAGTAAGTGTTAAGTGTCTGAGATCAAATTTGAACTCAGATCCTCCTGACTCCAGGGCTGGTGCTCTATTCACTGTGCCACCTAGCCGCCCCGATGGCTAAGGTCTTACAGGTCTAAGTCTATGATACATTATTTCTTTATTTTTCCC
>CM053580.1:338530701-338554113 GCA_028627135.1 Pseudochirops cupreus
TCAGCAGGAGTCCTTAGCAGAGATTCTGCCCTGCTCAAAGCAAAAGGAGTTCGCAACCGCAGCCACTGCCTCTGACGCCGCTTCCAGTCAGCACCGCACGGAGACTAGCTTGGTTCTGGCGTTCTCTTGCTCCACCCCTTCCTGCTACATCAGCAAGCTCAAGGGGCGTGGAAGATCTTCAAATCCCAGTATCGTTACAAAGCCTGAGAAACCTGGATCATAAAAAGCTTTTCTCACTGCAACCAGATTTTCAGGTAAGAACTGAACTGTCAGACTTCATCATAAGCACTAATATTGCTCAATCAAGTGAAAGTGCTCATTGTCACAGGGAAACAAAGCTCCCCTTAGAATACAGGGCTCCCTTTGAAAACTATGATAGATTTTTCTGAACTACAACTTGCCAGATAAATGAAGTGTGGAGAGTATCAGGCAGTATGAAATCATTATGAAGGCGTTTTCTGGATGTGAATTTCCACTAGGTTTCCTGTGCTTCTCCTACTTTCTCTCACATAAATTCCTCACTTTATCACAAGATATTTATTGATTTCTAAGACAATATGCAAAGCATGGCGATAGATACTGTACTGGATGTAAAGGTGAAAAGGACTGTCTCTCTTCCTTTAAGGTAGTTACTTTCTTACTGTGGAGGCAATACACATCCATTCAATGGATCTGTAATTTCATCATTGTGATAGTCCCCATTCCCTAGTGGCACAGTTAGCTCTCAAACCACCCATGTCTTCTCATTCTGGGAGACCCATCCATTGCCTTCCATAGATGCTCCATAGAAGATCCATCCAACATACTGGAAATCTTCCCCTAGGTCAGCGGTTCTTAACCTGTGGGTTATGTTCACTTTAAATACACCCTGCACATCAGATATTTACATTATGATTCATAACAGTAGCAAAATTACAGTTATGAAGTAGCAACGAAAATAATTTTATGGTTGGGGGTCACCACAACGCGAGGAACTGTATTAAAGGGTCGCGACATTGGGAAGGTTGAGAACCACTGCTCTATGTCTTTAAGCATTATGAGAATACAGATACAGGATTTAAACTATGCACCTATCATCCCCCATTCTTTTTATATGCTTATTTATCTCTTTTCTGATCCAACTCCACCAGGATTATTATCTTTTAAAACACTTCAGTTTAATTCTATTCACTGATTAAGTGAAAGGATAAATAAAAGATATAGCATCTATTGCTTGCCTACCATATGCTGGGAATATACTAAGGACTCTGGATATAGATGCAAAAATGAGTCAGTCTCTGCTCTCAAGAAGCTTCCATTCTGTGAGAGAGACAACACACATAGTGGAGTTGTGACCAGAGAAGGTTGTTTTCAATGATTGAGAAAGCCTCTCCAGAGACAATGGTGGTATTGATTTGATTTCAGTTCCCACAGGAAGAAGTGGAAAATGATGGGGGCAAGAGAGGGTAGAAGCAATGACTTGAAAAGTTCAGAGCTGAGTGATTTTTACCAATTCAGAGCATGACTTCTGGGGTTTTGAAGGTAGGGCATCAGCCTGAGGGCAAAGTATTGTGGTCTGGGTGAAGAAGCATGGGCCAAGTGACTAGAATGCATCTAAGGCTGAGCTATGTATGAAGCTTACAAATTCAAAGCAATCCTTGTCCTCAAGCAGCCTACATTGTACTGGGAAAATTACAATTACACTGATAAGTAAATATAAAATATGTACACAGAAAAAAGCAGTCATTTCAGAGATGGAGGAGGGGCAGAGATGAACAACTGAGGGTGAGTGGGATCAGGAAAGGCATCAATCAGCTGAGCACTGAAGGAATCTAAGGATCTATGATGTGGAGGAGAGGAGAAAAGGCATTCTGGACCAGGGGCACAGTCTTTGCAAAGGCATAGAGGTGAAAGATTAAAATTTTACGTATGGGAGCAACAAGGTATCTGGGATGGAGAGCTGTATTTTTCTCTTCTGAATCAAGTGTACTTTTTAGTCAACCAACAGTAAGCAGAGTGTGATCTAGAATTCTCTGTCCCTTTCAGCCAATTATGTTGTTATAAAGATGTCTGCTACAAAGAAGGATACATGGAAGGCAATGGATGGGTCTCCCAGAATGAGAAGACATGGGTGGTTTGGGAGCTGACTGTGCCACTAGGGAATGGGGGCTATCACGCTGATGAATCACAGATCCATTGAGTGGACGTGTGTTGCCTCCACAGCAAGAAAGCAGCTCCCTTAAAGGAAGAGAGACAGTCCTTTTCACCTTTACATCCAGTATAGTATCTATCACCAAGCTTTGCATATTGCCTTAGAAATCAATAAATATCTTGTGATAAAGCCAGGAATTAATTATGTGAAATCAGTCTGGAAAGACAGGTTGGAACCAGATTGTGAAGGACTTTAAATTTTAAATGGCATATTTCATGCTTTGTTCTAGAGGCAATAGGAAACCGCTAAAACTTCTTGAGGGGGTGAGCGGAAGGCCTACGCTTTAGAAATAGCATTTTGCATACTTCTTGTCCATAAATCACCATGGGTAATATACTGTAGAGTATTTATCTTCACTACATGTGTCTTCTTTGGAGACTGTATTTCATAATTCACAGCTATATGGCATCACTGGAAAAGTATTTGTCTCAAAGAATGGATTTTTTGTTTTGGGGAAAAGCTTGAATATATTGAACTGTCTCCTAAAAGCAATCAAGTTTTCTCCTTTGCAATTCTGGGTCCAGCTCATTGTTTGTCCGCATGATCTGGCCAATCCATCATTTAATAAGCATTTATTAAGTGTTTACTATGTTCAAGGTGCTATGCAGGCACTCATGATGCCAAAAATGAAACCATCTACATTCTAGAAAAGGACATAATGTTCGTGTATATATATGGATCTATCAAGGGATCTTAAATGATCTTTGTTTTTTTGTTTTGTTTTGTTTTTTTGGAGGGGGGAAAGCGGGGCACTTGGGGTTAAGTGACTTGTCCAAGGTCACACAGTTAGTAAGTGTTAAGTGTCTGAGGCCGGATTTGAACTCAGGTCCTCCTGACTCCAGGGCTGGTGCTCTATTCACTGTGACACCTAGCTGCCCAGACACCTTGTTGGAAGGGTGCCTTTGAGCCTGCATTTTTCTCTTCTGAATCAAGTGTACTTTTTAGTCAACCAACAGTAAGCAGAGTGATCTTGAATTCTCTGTACCTTTCAACCAATTATGCTGTTATAAAGGTGTCTGCTATAATCTATCTTTTACATAAAGCCTTCTTGCTTCTTTTTTCTATTTCCATATAAGATACCCTTGATACATTACTCTCATAAGGATTTTATAGAGATGAGGGAGTAAGTCTGTGGGGTATTAGTTGTTGGCAATCTCTCAATCCCCTTTTTTCAGTGACAGTCCCATCTCATCCTCCCCCCGCCCCCACAAGCCCTCCTCTCCACCTCAAATACTCAGTATCTTCCTTAATTTCAGTAATTTTGAGAATCAGTTTTCCAGCATGAGTTTCCTGTATGTGTATTTGATCTTGTCCAGTTATTCTTCCTATGGCCAAAAATGTGTGAACAAGTGAAAAGTTAAAAAGAGTGGTAAGTTCATCTATCAGTCAGTAAGCATTTATTAAGCACATACTATGGGCCAGGAACTATACTAAGTGCTAGAGATAAAAAGAAAGGCAAAAGGCCGTCCTTGCTCTTGAGAATCTCCCAGTCTGATGGGGGAGACAACATGAAATCAGCTATGTACAGACAAGACCAATGGGAGTCAATCAGTAGAGAGAAAGCACCAAATAGCATTAGGGGAATCAGGAAGAGCTTCTCTTAGAAAATGGGATTTTAGCCTGGATGTAGAAGTCAGGGAAGTCAGGAGGAGGAGATGGCAGAGAATATATTCCAGGCATAGGGAACAGCCAGTGAAAAATCTGGAGACGAAGTATCTTGTTTGAGAAATAGCCTGGAGGCCAGTGTCACTGAGTCACAAAAAACATGGCGGGCTGGGTGATATAAAGTATAAGCTGATTGTAAAGACAGGAAAGGGACAGATCACAAAAGGCTTTGAATGCTAAGCAGAGAATTTTATATTTGATCCTAGAGCTGTAAAGGAGCCATTGAAATTTATTGAATAGGAGTGTGACATGATTGATCTTCACTTTAGGAAGACTGCTTTGACAGTTGAGTAAAGAATAGGCCAGGCTGTGGTGAGATTTGAGGCAAGCAGAAGAATTAGCAAAATAATGCAAGAGTCTGGATGTATTTGAACTCAAAAGATAACTTGTGGTAAAATGATGGAATGTGTTGAGTGAATGAGCAAATTTATATAGGGATCATGAAATCATAAATCTAGAGCTTGAAGGGACTTCAGAGGCCATCTAGGCCAAACTTGTCATTTTACAGATAAGGAAACTGAGGCCCAGGGATGTTAAGTGACTTTTCCTGGTTCATATTGGTAGTAAGCCTTGGAGGTATAAAGGGGTGTGTGTGTGTGTGTGTGTGTGTGTGTATACCATGGAAGATATTTATGTTTACAAGGGTCATCTAAATGCAGCTCACATCAGCTGGTATCTCCAAAATCTTTGTCATTCTTCTCAAAGGGAGAAAGCAAGTCCTGACTTTAGAGGATTCAGGAAAAAGGGGCCTTGGGGTTGACTGCTCTTTCCTCTAAACTCTGACAGGATTACAGGACTGAAGCATATCTAACTGCCTCCCTAAAATTTACAGGTCTAGGGGAATGATTTTGATTTAAAATAAAATGCTGTTTCTTTATTGCTGTTAAACACATGAACCTAAAAATTCTGATGAACTGGGGCTGCCAATATTTTAGTTAGTCCATAATACTTATATATTCCCTATCAGCCCTGCTGTTTTCTTCTCTTCTCATTTTTTTTTACCTTTTGGAGGGGAGAAGAGGGCAATTGGGGTTAAGTGACTTGCCCAAGGTCACACAGCCAGTAAGTGTTAAGTGTCTGAGGCCAGATTTGACCTCAGGTCCTCCTGACTCCAGGACCAGTGCTCTATTCACTGTGCCACCTAGCTGCCCCTTCTCTCCTCATTTTTAACACACATAAGACTCTATAAGAACATAAGACCATGTTTACCCATTGTATGGGCTCATAGTCACTATGAAAAAAATCAACTTCATCAGCAGATCTGAAAAAGATCTGGGAATTTGAATTGGTTGAAACTCTCACGTACTGCAATGTGCTATAATAGCTCATAATAATAATAGTAAGAGCTATCATTTACTCTTATTTATATATCCTAAAAAAGGGCATTCCGAGTGAGATGGATACTGTATTTATTGTTTTTAAAAACTGCTTACTCTAGGCTCTGATCTCTTTGGGTCCATGGGGAGGTTCTCCTTTGACCCGATTCTTGCTGCTTCCCCCAACACCCCATATCCCACCAAAAACAAAATTGCTTGGGCCAAAGGCTGGTACTAATTTTTATGGTGTTAAATGATTCATTGAAATACCTAGCATTATCACAGGTAATTTATTTTTGTCAAACAAAAAAACAAGGAATTAGGAGAATAATGGATCACTCTCATCTTTGTCACACCTTTCACTGGGGACATCAAAGCCTTCTAAAATTAATTTTTTGTGATTTTAGTAATTTATTAATTGGATTGTGTGAAAAAAATGTTTATCTAGTTGAGAAGTTTCCTGTAAAGTAACTGAGACAAGCGTAAGTAAAAGAATTTTGGAGAAGGAAGTTGTTCATTACCACAACTTCCTTTTGAGAAGGTGGAGAGAGAGGACGTTGAGGGAGAGTGAGAAGAAAGGAGAGGGGGATAAGGCAGAAAAGAGGCAGAGAGGAGAGAGGAGAGACTTATTTGAGAAAAGTGAGTTAAGTATAGAGATAATCAGAGACAAGGCCAGAGAATGACAGAGAAAAGAGACAGAAAGTATACCTTGTGCTTACAATCCCCCAACAAGGGGGTCCCGGTTCACCTAGAATGGAAATTGTCACCTAGGAGGGAATCAAGTCTCTCTGGCTCTGCCCCCACCTCAGAGTAACTCCAGGAAAATTTCTAAAATAAAATTTGTATGAGATTCATGACTACGCACCAGAAAAGGGACTTACTGTATCTTATATGCAGATCATATATGATATATATTATATATGATATGTATAATAGGTAATATATAATGTAATAATGATATAAATATATATATATATGCATATGTATAATATAAAATATATATGTATATATATGTACATATAATTAGGTATGTGAGATAGTCTTTTATCTCACAGAAAATACATACAAAGGTACACATGAACAAACCAGAAAATATAAAATACTCAGGTGTTTCATTATACTTGTTGTACTTCCCTGGTAAGGTAAAGACCCTTTGTGGGATTGCAAAAGAGATATTTCATATTTATCTCTAATATGCACTGTTGTTTCCCTAGGAACTCCTGGAAACTTCTATTTTTCAAGATCACTAATGATAAACTGTGCTTAGAGAAAGAAGCAGAAGGGCAGAAAAAGGCACTAGAAAATGGAAAGCCTGGGGATTTTCCATTTCAGTCTGTATGCAAGTACATGCATCTAACAGCCATATGCCTCTACTATAAGACATAATTTTCTGCTGAGGACAGAGAAGAGAAATCCTTTCTTTCTCCTGACCTACTGCACTCCCTCTGGAATTACAAGGGACAGAAAATACTTGGGAAACAGCCAAAAGAAATGGACAGAGTTGTTTCTCCAAAGATCTTTTAAAGGCCATAGAAGAGTATGTGTTCTTGGACCTCTGCCTACCAGTCATCAGGAGACAGCTCCTGTCACTGGGGACCAGTCAGAGGAAATCACCTTTTTCTCCCATTAAATCCCACGTCCATTATGAAGAGATCAAATGTGCATATTTCCAAGGAAGGTCTTCCAGTCCGAGAAAGGTCCTTGCCCTATAATCTCATCAAATGGCTTGGGCAATCATCCAAATTAATTCCTTGGTCACCCCTTCTATGAAAGGAAGAAATGAAGGAAGGAAGAAGAGAGGATCTTACTTAGTGAAGCTGTTAGCCTTAGCTGAACCTTCTGATTGTCAGACATGTTGACAGAAGTTATGAACTAATGTTAGCAAAGTTGCCTTCATTTAAATTCCTTTTAGGTCTGTGCTGGCTGGGTCTCTGCTTTTGCAGTCTGTGGATCATATCTACT
The DNA here is from genome assembly GCA_028627135.1 of Pseudochirops cupreus. Lineage (NCBI taxonomy): Eukaryota > Metazoa > Chordata > Mammalia > Diprotodontia > Pseudocheiridae > Pseudochirops > Pseudochirops cupreus. The sequence continues at coordinate 338,537,836 of CM053580.1, forward strand.
GTCATTTTCTTTAAGGAATGAACAAGATAGATATGTCCGGGAATGTGTGGGGTAGGTTAGAGAAGTCAGTAAATCAGAACCAACTGCTGTTCCCCTAGAGAAATACAAAAACAGTGTGGTATGATACGGTCACAGTCAGAAGAAAAGCACGTTATTGATTGACTGTCTCTCTGGTTCTCTCCTCTCTCTTCTCAATTTATAGTCTCTTCTCCTCTTCTCTGTCCCCTCTTTCCTTTCTTCTCTCTCTCCCTCACTTCCTCTCTCTCTTCCTATCTTCTCTCTCCACCTTTTCAAAAGGGAGTTGCGATTAATTGTATGAATTAGTGTTAAATGATGTGGTTCTGATTGCTAATTCTTGATTCCTTTGTCTTGCTTTACCAAACTGCTTGGTTTCACCAGACCACCTTGCTTCCTCTATCACCAAGACCTGATTATCCTTTCTTACCTCATTTTTGACCTCCTGCTTCCTATATGCTTCTCTTGGCTCCTGGACACTGATACTTTTTTCCTCTCTTAAACTCTTTTTTATCTTCTTTGTCAGTTCTGGAGCTAGACTTCTGCCCAATTCTGTTCCAGGCTCCTACTTGACTGCTTCACCTGACCCTGTTTCCAGTTATTCCAGATATAACAGGGAGGGAGGGCTCAGCTCCAATGTGAACAGCATTGTTTGACAGTTACATTGATTGAATACCTATTGTGTGCTGAAAATTGTCCTGGGTATGTTGATAGAGACAAAAGAAAGAGAAGAAAGATCCCTGTCCCCAGAGAACATTGGGACACACAAGAAATGACCAAAGACTTAGAGCACAATGTGCTAAGAAACACCAATCAATATCATAAACAGAATACAAAAAAATCGGGGGCGACAATTCTAGGAAGACAGTGGAAAGGAAGAATGGAAGGGCGGCTGGCAGAATTTAGGGACAATCTCCTTCACAGATGGAAATGGCTTTGCCAGTTGTGGGAAGAGTAGAAAAAATTCTTGTGTGCTGATAGGATTTTTGAAACTACATCTATTTTTTTTTTGTAAAGTGAGAGAGTTGTAGGTTAGAGGTTGAGTTTTTACTGTGAATATCAATTTGTGACTATCTTTAGCAGCATGATTAATGTAGAGCCTTCCACAAAAAACTTCCTCAGACATCTCATCATGGTGCGGACAGTGATTGGGGTGCTCAGGTGCACAGGTATATAAGCTCTGGAAGGCTTTATAGAACTTGAGTAAGACTTCAAGGGCTGGTTTGGGATCACAGTGTGTGTGTCTGTAGCCTGAAGACCAGATCAACTAAGTCCAGAGAGAAGACTGATCATTAGGGGATATCTCATGAAATGGCCTGCTGAGGTTCAGAGGGGTTGTGAACTCTGTATGAGAGGGTGCACCCACATGAAGGAAATCACACAGATTCTTGAAGAAGTCAAAGTATCAATGTAAGTACTTCTTTTTTTTCTTTATTTTTGTCTGGACCTATGATTTCATTGTTGTTGGATGGGGAACTCTTGAGACCTCATTATCTCATGCTTGGACTATTGTAATACCCCTTCTGATTAGTCTCTGGGGCTTCAAGCTTTTCCCTACTCCAATCCATCTTTGATTCAGCTGTCAAATTAATCTTCTTAAAGAGCAAATCTGACAGGTCACTTCCTTTTCTTTTTCTCTTTCTTCTCTCTCTCTTTCCTTCCTTCCTTCCTTCCTTCCTTCCTTTCTTCCTTCCCTTCCTTCCTTCCTCCCTTATCAAGGTTAAGTGATTTGCCCAAGGTCAAGCAGTGAATGAGTATTAAGTATCTGAGGCTGGATTTGAACTCAGATCCTCCTGACTCCAGAGCCAGTGCTCTATCCACTTTGCCACCTAGCTGCCCCTTCAATCCCTTTTTCAATAAACTCCAAGGGCTCTCTATCACTTCCAAGATCAAGTATATGCTCCTCTTTTTGGCATTCAAAACCCTTCTTAACTTGACCTCGTCCTACTTTTTCAGTCTTATACTTTACTTTCCTCCATATACTCTTTAATCCAATGATGTTGGCCTCCTTAAATAAGATGTTCCATTTCCAGACCCCAGATCTTTTCATGGGCTGTCTGTCCCTTGTGCTTGGAATGCTCTCCCTTCTTATCTTTGCCTCCTGGCTTCCCTGGCTTCCTTCAAGTCCCAGCTAAAAATGTTGCCTTCCACAAGAAGACTTTCCTGGCCCCCCTAATGCTAGTTAGTGCCTTCCTTCTCTTGATTAACTCCCGTTTATACAGTATTTCTTGTTTGTACATAGTTATTTTCATTTTGTCTCCCTCATTATCTTTTGCTTTCTTTGTACCCCTATGGCTGGATGTTTAATAAATGCTTATTGAGGAACACAGAGGAGGAAACTTTGGTGGAGAAAGGCTGAGTGACTTGCCCAGGATCACACAGTCATATCTGTCAGAAGCAATCTTCTTGGCTCTGATGAAGCAGGGGGCTACTGGATAGAATGCTGGGCTTGGAATCAGGAAGACTTGAGTTTGAATTTGTCCTTAGATACCTTCTAGCCATGTGATCATGGGTAAATCATTTAACCCCTGTCTGCCTCAATTATTCCAATTATGCAATGGGGACAATAACAGCACTTCATCAAATGAGATAATATTTTTATGGCACTTATCACAGTGTCTGGCACATAGTAGGTGGTTAACAAATACTTGTTTCCTTCCCTTTTTTCCCTTCCCTTCTGAGGCTTGAACTCTATCCACTACTAATCCAATGGTGTCAAAATCAAAATAGAAATGGATCCCTGCAGGGTAGCATATTGACTTAGAAAAATTGCAAATTATCTATGTTGTATTAAATTTTTATTTATTTTGGCAAATATTTCCCAACAGCATTTTCATCTGGTTTAGCCTCACTTGGGAATTTTGCTTGAGGCCCGTGAACTTAGAGCTTGATACCTCTGCTAAACACTCTATTTCTTGCTTCAAAACTTTAATTACTTCAAAAGATTCATGATTTCATTAGTCTGGATACTCTCTCCATTGACACAGCTCATAATTCTTCCCTGCCTTAGTAGATGTTTTCAGGAGATGCTGTGGCCAATGGAATTTATTGTACTTGGCTAGGATGGTCCATCATGGGACCAGTACTCAAAGGCTTGGCAGCTTGCAGTTAGAGTTTCTTTTATACTGGTCTGACTTGAAGAACTCAGGATCCCGTCCACATGCTGTGATTAGGCCTCAGAGGATGACTTTATTGGGGGATCACAGAATCACAAAAGAGCTGGAACAGAGAGAATGCAGGTTTATATAGTGTTGCCTACCTTGTCTTTTTAGGATGTAAGCTCCTTGACAACAGGCCCCGTTTCTAATTTGCATCATGCCTAATGTGCCAAGAGTATTCCTCAGTGCATATCTAGTTAGAATAACATTTGACAAATCTTTTTTCTTGAAGGAGAATGTGAAAAAGCAAGGGGCTGATATGACTTTGTTTTCAGAAAAGTAGAGACAAAATGAACAATTAAGAAATTAATACTCGAGGTAGCAGCATTATCTGAGTTGCTTGTCAAAAGAAGGAGGATATGCATGTGGGTGTGTTTGTATTCTGCAATGACAGCTTGAAATTCTAGAGTCTTTTTTTGTTAACCATTGCAGATGGCCTCAATTTAATGGTAAAAGGACAACTCTTCTCATGGGTTAAGCAGGACTGACCTTATGCCTAGGAAGAGTAGGATATAATGGTCTGATTTCAGGCTGATGAAAAATCCTTTCCTTTCCTGCCTCCTGATACTGCTTGACATTCATTTAACCAGGAACAATTCCTTTTATTCTTAGAGAAAGAGTCTTGGCAATTTCATCGCTACTCTTGCTGCTGCATCTACTCTTAAGGATAACTGGCAATGGTATAATGCTTTAAGGTTTGGAAATAATAATAATAAAATAATAACTAGCATTTATATGGCCCTTGGCTCACAAAGTTCTTCTCATGTGTGACCTCATTTGATCTTCTCAATAGTCCTGTAAGGTAGGGGTTATTACTATCCCCACTTTTTAGGTAAGGAAACTGAGGCAAAAAAAAGTTAGATAACTTGTGGGGTCACACAGTTAGTATATGTTTGAGCATGGATTTGAACTCAGGTCTTCCTCACTCCAAGTTCAGTGAACTATACATTATTTATTTATTTATTTATTTTATCCAACTCTAGTCTCTCTCCTTAGATTTGTTTATTTACTTCTAGTTTATACATTATTTCTCAGTAAATTATATTTAGGGACAGTATATTTAAGCATATTATATTATTTGGGTTTCACAACAATCATGTGAAGTCTATACTATAGATATCACATGGCATCTGCCCCATTTTACTGGCGAGGAAGCTGAGGTTTGGAAAGATTAAAAGACTTGTTTAGAATCACATAGTGAAGTGCCAGAAGCAGGATATGAACCCAAGGTTTTCCTGATTGTATGTCTAGCACTCTATTATACCATGCTAACCTTAAAAATACCAGAGGTCCATAGGAACACAGTTCTGCCCAAGTAACACCAGCACATGTTACAGAGGTCAGAAGGGAAGAAGCTTTAGGTTTAGAAGGGACCTTAGAAATAATAACCTTTTGGGGTGGCTAGGAGGAGCAGTGACTAGAGCACTGGCCCTTGAGTGAGGAGGACCTGAGTTCAAATCTGGCCTCAGACACTTAACACTTACTAGCTGTGTGACCTTAGGCAAGTCACTTAACCCCAACTGCCCTGCCTTCCCCCCTCCAAAAACCAAAACCAAAACCAAAAAACCGAAATAACAACCTTTTCATTTTGTAGATGAGGAAACAGAGAAGTTGACAACCTGCCCAAGATCACACAGGCAATTGATGGAAGAGTTGATTTGAATCCAGATCTCTTTCCACTAGATATGGCACACTGCCTTTCAAGGAAATAAAGGACTTAAATTCACACTTAGGTCATTGAGTGATATGACATAGACCTGGGAGGGACCTTAGATATTACGTCAAGGTAGTTGGTGTTTCATATTACAGTTGAGAAAACTGAAGCTCATCAAAGTTTATGTCCCCAAAAGGCAAATTACACAGGGAGTAAGTAGCAGAGTGAATCCAAGTTTTCTTGCTTCAATTCCAAACAAACAATGGAACATATTTTGATTGGGGGAGGAAGGAGAGAATGAACAGTGGAAGTTTGAAAGTATGGTATTGGTGGAGTCACATATGGAGGTGGGAAAGGGGTTGAAAAGGCAATATATATTCTGGGGATATCAAGATAGATTTGCCTACTATATTTCCTTTTCTTTTCTTTGGTGGCAATTAGGGTTAAGTGACTTGTCCAGGGTCACACAACTAGTGAGTGTCTGAGGTCACATTTGAACTCAGGTCTTCCTGATTCTAGGGCCTGTGCTCTATCCACTGTGCCACCTAGTTGCTCCTTGCCTACTATATTCTTTTCTTGTAATTTCTTCTGAATTAGAGACATAAAGAACATGAGGTATGGGAGAAAGGATTAAAGGACTATGGGTAAGGAGTTCTAGTCCTGGTTCTGTCAATTACTAGCTGTGTTAGATTGGTCAAGTCATTTAACTTTTCCCTTTCCTCCTGTCTCTTCCCTCTCTTTCTCTCCCTCACTCCCCCTCTCTATTTCTCCTTCAGGTCTCTCCTTTCCTCTGATAACAATATTCCTTGAATTACAGCTATTTATGATAACTTCTTCCTCCTTTCTTCCCCTGTTACACTCTTAACTTCTAATCCCTACAGTCTAGCATATACTTCCAGCACACAGAAGATACGATCAGTTTTTGAATTTAATAAAATGACAACTTAAACATTTTATGATTCTATGAATTTGGTGTACTAAAGTAAAATGCAGTAGGCATTAGCATTTGTCACAGGTTCATTTGGGGTAAAAGGACTTTTTATTTTGCATTCATTGGTATGGGCTACAGTATTTCCCTGCAGAGCTAGTTGGTACTCTCAAGTCTTTTGACTGGAGCCTTAATAGTCAAGCCTTTTTCCCTTAAATACTTCCTTCTGGAACAGAGGGAAGTTCAACATTCTTTCCCTGATATGGCATCTTTCATCACAGGTTTATCTCCTTCAAATGACAGCATTTGGGCAAATTTCAAATCAAATAAGGCTCATTATTTATTTTAAAGGCCCTTTTAGCATGCAACCAATAAAAGATTGCTAGATAATAAACATATCACCGAGGTTTCCTAGAAAGGGGCCTCTGAGCTCAGATGCAGAACACATTGGGTTACCTCTGCTCTACCAGCCTTTGATTCTTGCTGGTTTATGGCCATGACATTCATTTCAAAAGTCCTTGTTTATAGGTGTTTCCAAGATGCAGAAAAGCTGCTTGGTTACTCTAAAGGCATTTATCTCTATATTCTCTGCAGTGGGGGTGAAAGTGAAATGGGGAAAAGTAGGATAAAAATCTAAATTCTCAACAAAATTGCATCTTGTTTCATTCAACTGATTCCCTCCTCACTATTGCTGGTGGAGAAGATGATAGCATTGTTTTCCCAAGAGTTTGAGTATCGAGCATTCTCCAGCATCTAGGTGTGTGAATCAAGGACAAGCTTAGCAACTGGAGATGGTCAGTCACAATGACTCATTGAATTTAAAGAGGAAGCAAATTGTTTTATGTCTATATATCTTTGTAGTCTAGTGTCCATTTTCAATGTGAGCAGTTTTGCATTTTTCAAATTACATTGAAATGTCTCCAACTCCCCCACTTCCATGCTGATCTTGATGGTTAACCACTTGAAAGCTGCCTTGGATCTGTACATACTAAGCCAGCAGAATTCAAGCTCTGTTAGGATTTACAAAGCTGGAAAACCTTCCAATACAGGCTCAGAACTAAGCTGTCTCTGAGGAAACAAATCTAGCTGAATTCAAAGAAGTTCATCACTAAGAAATTGGTCACCAAGTGACAAACTTTTTAATCCCAGAAACTCATAAAACCTGAGATTTAAGAAGGGCTGCAACCTGTCAGTGAAGAGAATGACAACGCAGTGGAAATCACAAATCTTTAGTTCCTTTGATTTAGATTTTATGAACTGGCCTGGGAACCTAACCATCATTACACCATTGTTTCTGAAGGAAAATCCATCTTGACTTAAAAAAGGAACTTTATGGAATAAAATTCATTCTTAAGCTTGAGACTGTTGCATGTGATGAGTTCGGAACCAGAGAAGGATATGGTATCAATGATTTGCTTAAGCTGAAAGTTTTTATTTTATTTTATTTTATTTTTTACTTTTTTATTCCAGTACAGATGCTTTAGGGAGCGTAATTGAATCTCCTCTTAGAAAAGGGTAATTAACTTCCTTCAGAACCTTAGAGTATTTCAGTTTGTCATGGAAAATCAAATATTAAACAAGCAGTTGAAGAAGATCTTGATGTCTGTCAGCATCTGATTAAGGACACGCATTACAACTGGTTTAAAACATTTTTTATAAGGAGAGAAAAATCTTTTTTAATGGAAACAAAGGAGCAAAAATATAGAATGTTTTGCTTTATTGGGAGAAGATCAAAGTCTGTGCTTATTGATTTCTAATTTTTTTGGAAAGAAAGAGAAGACAAGGTCCCTAACATTGAAGCACCTAGATCAACAGTGGGGATTCCTGTGGCCTCGAGGCCACATGTGGCCCTCCATGTCCTCAAGTGTGACCCTTTAACCAAATGGATTGCACCAAAGGAGTCATGTCAGTGTGAGTTTTCTATCTTCCTGGCAGATAGAAAACACACACTTACATGATTAAAGACACTTGGTAGTAGGGTAAAGAGGATTGATCAGTCAAAGCCGTAAACTCTTCTCATCTACAGCTGGCCTAAAATTATCAAAAATAAAAGGAAATAATCTTAACAGACATCAAATATTGGATCATCAATTTAAGCTAGGAGGGACCCTAGAATCCATCTGGTTTCACCCTCTTTTGTAGATGAAGAAACTGAGGCTCAGAGAGGGTAAGTGACTTGCCCAAGGTCATACAGCTAGCGATTGAGTAAGGATTTTTAGCTAAAATTGTCTTTGTAACTTCCAGCATGATGCTCTATGTACTATGTTTTGCTGGTGCTCCCTACAATATAAATACTAGAGAAATGTAAACAAAGTATTAGGTGAGTTCCTGGGATGGGAAGTCACTGCTGACTGGGAGGAATCTGTGGATGCTTTATGGGGGAAAAAGTGGTCTTGATTTGGCCTTTTTGGTATTGGGGAAATAGGAATGTGTTCCTAGGCAGACAGGAAGGTATCAGGGACAGAAGATACGTGAGAGAGGAGAGAGGGATGAATTCTGAGGTAAGGTCAAGGTAGGCTATGGAAAGGCACGGTTTCAAGAATGCCAGGGTTAACCTTAGTGAGTGGTAGGTTTATTTTTGTTATTGGAGGGAAGGAGGAAAGAGTGGCTGATGATATTAAGGATTCTGAGTTGAGAGCTAGCATCAGCAAAGTGATGTAGTAGAGGGTATTGTATTTGAGGTCAGATAGCTTGGGTCTGAATGCCAGCTATGCCACTTACTACCTGTGTGACATCTGGCGAGTCATGTAATCTCACTGGGCCTCCAAGTTGAGACACTCCATTGGAAACTCTCTCTTCTCCCCAAATCCTCTCAAATCAACTCCATTCCTCTTTCTCTTTTGCTCCATTCTCAGAGGAAAGGTAGGCTACTTTGCAATGCCAACCCCTCTAACTGTATCCTTGATCTCATCTGTTCCTGCCTTTTGTTGGAGTTCACCTCTTTAATCAATTCTTCTCTCTCTTTAATTTTTTCTTTCTTCTTATCAACTGGCCCCTTCTCTCCTGTTCACAAACATGCCCAGATCTTTTCTATCCTTTACCACTTCATTTGATATTTTCACCCCCTTAAAACTGTTGTTCAATATGTCTTGTCTTTTACATTCAAATTCATAAAAGAAGTCTATAGGTATACCTTAGAGATATCAAGGGTTCAGTTCCAGGCCACTACAGTAAACTGAATATTGCAATAAAGTGAGTCACATGAATTTTTGTTTTCCCAGTGCTTATAAAAGTTATTTTTACATTATAATGTGGTCTATTAAGTGTACAAAGCAGTATGTCTAAAAACCCCCCAAATGTATATACCTTAATTAAAAAATTCTTTCTTTGTAAAAAATGTTAACCATCATCTGAGCCTTCAGTAAGTGGTAATCTTTTTGCTGGTGTGTGTGGGGGTCTTGTCTTGATGCTAATGGCTGCTGATTGATCAAGGTGGTGGTCGCAGAAGGTTGGGGGTCACTGTGACAATTTCTTAAAATAAGACAACATTGAAATTTGCCACATTGATTGACTCTTCCTTTCACTTGAAACACTTAGAGGCCATGGTAGGATTATTAATTGGCCTAATTTCAATACTGTTGGGTCTCAGGGAAAAGAGAAGCCTGAGGAGAGGGAGAGAAATGAGAATAGCAGATCGGTGGAGCAGTCTGAACACTCAATATTTGTCAATCAATTTTGCTGTCTTATATGGGCACTGTTTGTGGCACCCCAAAACAATTATGATAGGAATATCAAAGATCACCATAACATATAATAATGAAAAAGCTTAAAATATTGCAAGAGTTACAAAAATGTAATACAGAGACACAATGGGAGCATGTGCTGTTAGACTTGCTTGACTCAGGATTGCTACAAATCTTTAATTTGTTAAAAACATGAAGTGAAGCATGATAAAATGAGTCATGCCCATCAATTCTTTGCCCCTACTTTCCCATTCTTTATCTGAACCTCTTACAATCTGGCTTCTGACATCACTCAAATCAAACGACTCTCTCCAGGGTTACCAATGGTCTCTCTTTTTAAAGTGATTACTAATTAGTTTAATACAGAGATTAATCATTCTTGAACATATGAGCTCCAGAGGAGCAATTGAGTTTTTAAATATACACAAATACTTTGTCAAATGAATTTACCCTTACATCCAGATAGACCTAAGCGGTTTAAAACCAAAAAAATAATTAAGAACTGTTTGTTACTTACAACCAAACCACATACAAACCAAAAAGTATTGGAGTGGAGGACTATTAGAGAAGAACTGGCAAACAAGACACAATTACTCCTCATTTAATGTATTAATAGCTGCAAGATATTGAAACATTGACCAGTTAAACTTAGATTTTAAAATATAAGTTGAAGGTATAGTTTAATTTTGGGGGTCAATAATAGCTAGCCAGTGTTTATGTAACTGCTTTAAGGTTTGTACAAGGTTTCCATAGGTTACACCATTCTAATTTTATAATTACCTTGTGAGGTAGGTGGTACTATGATCTCCATTTTATAAATAAAGAGAATGAGACTGAAAGGCATTAGTGGGCTACCTAAAGTCACATAGCTGGTGAGTGTCTAAGGTGGGATTTCAACCCAGTGGGCTCTTCAGAAAAAATGATGACAGAAACAACTCCACATTCTTCACATTCAGAAGCCTACTTGAGACTAGTCACACTGGAAATACACTCTGTCCCTGTGGACCCTTCCTCTAATTGGCTGGCTCTTCCTAGATCCTCCATTTTAAGAAAAGCCCCCAGACCAGTCATATCTTCATTCCTCTCCAGATTCTGCTCTTCACTCTCTGGACTTTCTTTACCGTGACTCATGAAGGTACTTTCCCACCCTTCCCTTCCCCCTTTCACCTTCCTTTTATGGATTGTCTTCCCTCATTAGCATGTAAGCTTCTTGAGGTTAAGGTCTTTCTGCTTTTATTTGTATGTGCTTAGTGCTTGGCACATAGTGTTTAATAAACGCTTTTTGACTTGACGTACTGTGCTTTTCAAACTCTTATGAGTTTAAAAGGAATTTGCTTTAAAAAAATTTTTCATCCATAGGTCATTCATTGTAGTTTCCCTCTCTCACCCCAGAACAAACACCACCAACTTCCACTCTTGGATTGTTATCCATTGAGGTCAATAAGGAAAGATTTTAGACTCACAACTAGTTTATTACAGAACTGGCCTTTCTTATACATTCTTTGTTAGGAGTCAGTGTTGCTGTAGGAAATAGAGAATTTCTATTTTGTTGTACCAAGTATGTCCAACATATAAGCCCTACTGTGTCAGGTAAACATGTACACTAGGAGAGAAGAGGCGGGGGCTCATAGAAAGCAGTTAAATGGAAATCAGAAGGACTTTGTCTTTGAGAATTCTCCTATCTTCTTCCGTAGAGTTTATCCAAGAATTTCTTCAATTGCATCACATACTTCTGAATTCCTTCCTGAGCTGTTCTGCTGTCCTTTTCTCTCTCATTCCTTTTGTAGATCTCTGCAGTCTTACACACTAAAGGTTCATCTGAATTGGGATCACACAACCTAGTAACAGCTGGACTTTGGAAGTACTGCTGGCAACCACTGTGATCATAGATTATCAAGACAAATGTTGTTATTATTGTTAATATTTGGATAGTAAATTTTTGTTGTAAATGCAGCCTTATGTAGTTTGAAGGGATAATCTATTGGGGAATAAATTATAAAGAAAAATACTTTATCCTGATAGGGGCTATCATTTGACTCCATTTTTGTAGATTGCCTATGGAACATGTCATATTCAACAGAACCTGCTAAACACTGTGCTGGGGGCTCATGCGCTCCTCCAGCTTATCTAAAAAAAAGATGAGAAAAGGAAGTGAGATTGTTTATTATTTCAAGTAGAGATGTTGAGAGGTAGTTTGGCATTAAATTGTCACATTTGAGTCTGATGATGAGAAATCTGGGAAGAGAAGAGCTCTACAATACAGAAGAGACTACTTTCCAACACTAATCATAGCTTCAGTTGTTTGAAGGTCTAACTTCCTTCTACTCAATACATTTCCTTCCTCAAGATCAATGCAATCTGCTTGTTACATACTCTCTCTATCCTTGCTGTTATCATCTATAGAAGTTCTGGTCATTTTCCCCTGGAGGGGCCAGGTTAGCTCCTGATGTCCACTAGTTGCAGCCAAGATGGTAGAAGAAGATGCTGTCCTCATAATACTTCTCCTCCTGCTAGTGAGTGCGCATGGTGTCACCGTAGACTACCATGTAGTTCCTGAGGAGGCTGGCCATGTGGAAGGCTCCCTCCCATGCTCCTTGTCCCCTCACTTTCCTAGCCATCCAGGTTTTGACAACGGTTGGAAGCTATGATAATTTAATCACTGACTGACCAAACTACCTCAATTTGTCATCTCTAAATAAATGATAAACCATTCTGATTCATTCCCCCACCTTTTCTACATCAAAATCAATAAACATTCATTGATGCCAAATCTCTAGCACTTTCAGCATGGTGCCTAGCATGTAGTAGATGCTTAATATTGAATCTTCTCTATTGCTTGTGTGGGGCATATTGGAGACTATAAGACATGTCCTGTCCTCAACTTGCTTGTAGTTTGAGTTTGTGGATAAAGACTCATACAGAAGAAACAACTAGAGAATAATGAAGCTTCAGTCCTATTTCCCACATCACAAAATTTTCTTTATTATTGGCATCCATATCGACCTTCTCAACCTCTTATAGCACCCACACAACATACACTTTAGCACTCGGTTTTATTTGATCTAAATATCCTCTAATGGTGTTATGTGTGTACCAAAACAGAATGTAAGAGTTGGATTTAGGTCTTTCTAAATAGCTTGCAGATTCCCTGAGGGCAGGGAACCATGCTCTTTGAGTCCAAGTTATTTCTCTTTTGATAGTACCTGGCATCTTAGGTGCCTAGCACATTTGACTCAGTCCATTTTCACTTGTAATGAAATCCAACAGGGTTAGACCATTGCATTAAAGCACTTTTTACTGGTACCAACATTCTCTATCTTCCTTTGCCTTTTGATTTTTGTCTATTTCCTTCTCTCTTTCCTCCCTTGAGATTTCATCATCGGTTCTATTTGTTGCACTTGCAAGAATGATGTATGGATCAGTTGTTTTGCTGGTAAGGTTGCCTTGGCAACAAGACACTTTACACAGATTTCAGACTGAATCTTATTAGTAAAAAGGCTGTCCTGCATCCTGTTAAAAGGACTGGCATATGAAAGGAATGTGATTTTTCACATGTATTTTCTCTGCTCTTTCACTAGGGTAATGATCAGGCTGCTAATGAGGTGAATACCATTGGACCAAAAGTCTTCACAGCAGTGGGGATATAGGGAAGGAAAATGATGGAACAATATCCATACAGGCACAAAACACTCCCTTGTAGTCAGTGAGGCCATAAGTGAAAAATGTTCTTTGTTTTTTCACTAGATGTTCTGTGACTATATTCTCCGACCAGTTAGCAAAATGCCTAAAAGTAGGCATGTTGGCTCCATGTTGAACACCTGGCATCCATTTAGTCCCAGCTAGTATCCATTACCTAATCAGCCTTAGGGCACCGGGGAAGCTGTGCTTGGAAGGAGAAAAGACAGTGCCATGGAACATTGCCAAAACAGAGCAGGTATGTGGATCTTGGGAGGGGAAGGTTCAGATATTTTCTTTTCTTCTGAATGACTGTAAGTAATGGCAAAATCAGGAACTTATCCTGAGACTATATGATTTTGTTTTTCCCTCTTTTTTAACACTTCCATTTAATTTCCTCATGTTTATGCTCCTCTAAGGAAATGAAGAGCAAGGAGTTCTGGATATGCTTAAATGATGTAGGATTGATATAGTTTTGGCCTTTTCAAAGGTATTTTTTCCCCCCAACTATGAAGGTCTATTAAATGAATGAGGCAGTGAATCAAGTAACTTCCCCGCTCTTAATTTATTTCCTTTATTTCTGCAATTAGCATGTTGCATGTTAAAGCCAAACACTTTCTGAATCAGAGAGAGGAGTTATTCGAGCATTTTTGAAGAGCCTAAAACATCCCGAGCACTAGAACAAAAAGACAGTCAGACTCTTCCTGCCCCCAAGGAGCTTGTATTCTATGAGTGAGCAAGTTTACAAATCAAAGTACGTTTCATACATTTGTTGTGAAGTATAACAATAAGAAAAGACTTTGAAGCTTGCATACTGATTCAGGGTGAATTTGAGTCCATTTTCAACTACTGTTAGTCAGTTATGGCTTCAGTGAAAGTCAAGCCAAATCGATGTCTTTATTAACTGCTTACTGTGTGCCAGGTACTATGAAATAAAAAAAAATAGATTGCCTTTGTAGAATATTAAAAAAAGGGCCCTAGTGAATAAATTTTAGTATTTAGTGAATAGTTTTAGTATTTTATATGTACATATTTATTCAATAATAATCATATCTTAAGCAACTCCTATGCACAGAGTGAAGATCTAGATGCTGATAAAGTCACAAAATTTTGATGAGACATGGTCCCTACCCTAATAGAGCTCCCAGGCTGATGGAAAAATAAGGTACCAACACAGATCACACAGCATCACATGATAAAGGCATTATGGAGATTTAGATGAAAATACCGTGAGAGATCTAAGGTAAGAATGTTATTAAAGATTGAAGTGAGGAAAGCTTCATGGCAGAGTGGGCATTTAAGGTGGGCTCAAAATGATGAGAAAGAATTCAACAGCTGAAGAGAAGAAAGGACAACATTCCAGTTCTCTGAAGTAGTGTTAATAAAACACAAAGGTGGGAGAGTGGAGGGTGCCTTCTGGAGACTGATTGGACTAATTTGTTTTAATCATGAGTATATGGAGGACAATATGTGCAATGCAAGGTGGTACCAGATGGGTGGACTTTGATTGCCAAGCCAAGAACCTTGAAGTTTACTTGAAAAGGCAATAGAAAACAACCTGCAACTCAAAGGTTATTACCTGTCGGGGCTTTTCCTGATCCCTTGTTGTTGCATTCCCTCTTGGAGAAACAGGAAAGTCTCTGAAAATCTTTGAATGGAATAGTGACTTGATTACATACATCTATGCATTAATCAAACAGCTATATGAAGACTAGATTAGAAATAATTTAGAATGGAGGCAGAAAGACGCAGTAGGAGAATTTTGTGCTTGTCTAGGGAGGTATTAATCAGGGTTTGCATGAGAGTAAAGACAATGAGAATGGGAAGGTGATAATGATGTGACATAAATTGAAGGTGCAGTCAACAGCGTTTACTGACTGAGAAGTGAGGGAAAGGGAACAGTAAAAGACCATACTGAGGTATTTTTCACTGGTGACTAGGTAAATTGTGAAGCTGCTTAAAAAAGAAAAGTGAAACTAGAAGGATGAACAAGTTTAGGGGGAAAGATGATAGATTTGGTTTTATACATGTATTTGAAATGGCAGAGACATCCATTCTATTGGCTCACACAGTTACCACTCTAATTTAGGTCCTTATTACCTCTCACTTGAACTATTAAAGTGGCAGCCTAATTGGTCTCTATGCATCAAGGCCTCACTTCAATCTATTTTCCACATGGCTGTCAAAGTGAATTTCCTTAAACCTAGATCTGACTTTGTTTCTACTCAACAAACTCTAGTGGCTCCCTATTTCTTTGAGAATAAATAAAACTCCTCTCTTTGGCTTTAAAAACACTTCACAGTCAGTCTCAATCTATCTTTTCAGCCTTTGTATATAATTAATCCCCTTCCTGAACAGGCAAACTTCCTGGCCCAGGCAAACTGGTCTTTTCTATTAGTCACACAAAGTACTCCATCTCCTATCTCTATGTTTTTGCAGTGGCCACCTCCCATACCTAGAACACGTTGTTACCTCCTCATCTATGCTTCTGAGAGTCTTTTCACCTCCTTTAAAATTCAGCCTAAATGCCACTTTCTACAGGAAATCTTACCCTGACTGATAGCATCCCCTATCTCTAATTACCTTATTTAACTACCTTGTACTCTGTTTATTCCAAATATGTTTATATGTATATATATATATATATATATATATGTATGTATGTATGTATGTATGTATGTATGTATTTTCTTCCTCTTACAGAATGTAAGCTATTTTAGGGCAGAAATCCCCTGCCCTCCCTCCCTTCCCCTCCCCTCTCCTCTCCTCTCCTCTCCTCTCATTTATCTTTATGTCCCTCAGCACTACAAACAGCCTGTCATATATTAGGCCCTGAATACCTTCTTCTTGATTAATCCATTCATTAGGTAGATTAGGGAATCACATGAATATAAGTGGTAGTTGAAGATGAATTATTTCTTTTTTTTCAGTCACTTTTTTTTTTTTTTTTTTTTTTGGTTCTCAACCTTCCTTTATTAAATTTTTTTTGAGTTACATCTTTTCTCCCCGTCTTTCCCCCGCCCACCACCCCAAAACAGCCATCCCAGTATTTCCCCCCTCCCCCAGTCTATTCTCTCCTATGTCACTTTTTGGTAGGGCAGGATGAATCTCCCAACTGCAGTGCCTGTGTATCTCAAGTTCCAGTTGGATGTAGTCAATAATAAT
>CM053580.1:338554613-338570528 GCA_028627135.1 Pseudochirops cupreus
CCCTAAGGCCTCCTGGTGGGTTTATCTTGCCATTCATTTATTCCAGCTACATATTAAGCAATTGTCCTGGGTGACTAAAAACATTGATTGGACTGGCTAACATGGAGACAATAAAAAGTAGTTAGATACAATACAATAATGTTCACTTTAACTGTGTGGATTTGAGTGGGCATTTGTGTTTAAAAAAATATATTGTGCACTGGGGATGGTGGCACATTCCCATAATTCATGATACTAGAAGATTGAGGCTGGCAAATTTCTTGCATTTGGATGCTGAGGTGCAGTAGGGCTAAAGTTGATTTTAGCATGTGCACATCTGGACCAATATGGTGAGCCCTGGGAACAGGGTCATCAGGCTGGCTAAAGAGGAGCCAAATGACAAGGTCAGAAAAATGAAGCAAATTAAAAATCTCTTTACTGACCATCATTGGGATTGGTCCATAAGTGATAGCCACCTTCTGGCCTGTGCTAGATAGAAAAACCTAGTTGTTATTGTTGTTTTTTAAAAGCAGTGTGTGTGTGTGTGTGTGTGTGTGTGTGTGTATTATATTGTGTGACCTACCTGAGTGAATCTTGAAGTAGAAGAATAGAAGGAAAATGATGTCATGGGCGAATAACATGGGAAGGGGGGGGGGGTTGGAAGGTTTTTAAAAACTTTTATTAATGGATTGTTAGCACATTAAAGGGAAACTGCTCTTAGAATGGCTCAAGGATCTGTCCTTGGTCCTGGGTTATTCAAGCATTTTATCAACTATTTAGATGAAACCAAAATCAGGTAAGCTACCATGGTGAGTCAGGATCTAAACAAAATTTGACATGTTAAAGTGACAAAATTTAAGAGGAGTAAATATTAGGAGCTACACCTGTGTTAAAAAAAACAGCAAAAAAATTGCAGAAGTATTGGAGGTCAAAGAATGACTAAAGAAAGGTTCTTGTGAAAAAAGATGGAATTTTTGTTCTTTTAAAATGTATTTTAAATATTCTTTTTAAATTTGAGCTCTACTCTCCTTCCTACTTCCTTACTCACCCACTCAGAAGATAAGCAATATATCAATTAGATATGTGAAATAATACAAAATATATTTCTACATTTGCTGTATTTTTTAAAATAATTTAAAGCAAGAAAAATAAAGAAAGTGAGAAAATTATGCTTCAGTTTGCACCCAGAGTTCATTTTTTCATCATGAATCCTTTAGAGTTTTCTTGGCTCCTTCCATCGATCATAATAGCCAAGTCTTTCACAGTTGATCATCAATGCAACATTGCTGCTACTGTTCATAATGATTTTCTAGTTCCTCTCACTTCACTTTGCATCAGTTCATATAGGCCTTGCTTGTTTTTTTCTAAAACCATCTCCCTTCATCATTTCTTATAGCACAGTAGTACCTGGGAGCTCTGGAATTTAGCTGTAAATTCCTGGGAGTTTTCATTTTGGGATCTCTTTTAGGGGGTGATCAATAGGTTCTTTCAATTTCTATTTAATCCTCTGAATCTAAGATATCAGCACAGTTCGAAATATGATGTCTAGGCACTTTGATCATGGCTTTCAGGTAGTCCAATAATTATTAAATCATCTTTCCTCAATCTGTTTTCCATATTAGTTGTTTTTCAATATGATATTTCACATTTTCTTCTATTTTTTCATTCTTTTGATTTTGTTTTATTGTTTCTTGGTGACCCATGGATTCACTACCTTCCCTTGCCCAGTTCTAATTTTTAGGGTATTATTTTCTTCAGTGAGATTTTGTACTTCTTTTTTCATTTGGCCAATTCTGCTTTTTAAAGGGTTCTTTACTTCATTGAATTTTTGTTCCTTTTTTTTGCCATTGTGCCAATTCTGTTTTTAGGTTTTATTTTCTTCAGCATTTTTTTTGGTGTCTCTTTTACCAAACTATTAATTCTCTTTTCATAATTTTCATTTCTTTTATAAATTTTTCCTCTATCACTTTCCTCTTTCTTTAACTCTTCCAGGAATTCTTCCTAGGCTTGAGTCCAATAAGCACATTTTTGGAGGCTTTTTGGTTAGCTATTTCCACATTGGTGTCTTCTGAATTTATCTTGGTCTTCCCTGCCACCATAGTAGCTTTTTATGGTTAATTTTTTTTTTGTTTGCTAATTTTCCAGTCTATTTCTTGACTTTGTAGTTTAGGTCAAAGCTCTCCTAAACTGGGGGTGGGGAGGCCCTGTCCCAGGCTTTTGGCTTTCATATGCTATTGGTTTCAGAACTAGTTCTAGGAATCTGCAAGTTTCCCATGCTTCCAAGGTGGTGTGATCCTGGGAGAGATATGATCATTGTTTTTCCTGGTCTGTGCTGTGGTCTTTACCCAGGAAGGGCCCTTGGTCCCTTGAAGCTACATGTACTAGTGTTCCTTTTTGCCTTGAAATTGTGACCAAGGTTCCTGTTCCTCTTTGACCAATCCTAAGCACTCCTCTTTATCCTGGAACTATGGTGCAGGACTATGTGTTGGCAATAGTGTTGCCAACCAGTGCCCTTAGTTCCAGCAAACGGTCCCCTGTAATCTCTTTCTGACAAGCTGTATGACCCTCTTACCATCTCTGGACTGAGAAATCCCAAAGCTGCTGCTGCTGTGGTCAGAAAAATGTTTCACCCTGACCTTTTGTTGGCTTTGCTGCTCCAGGATTTGATTTGAGGTGTTACTTTAAAGTTGTTTGGAGGGAAATGTTGGGAAAATTCAGCTTGGATGGCTGCCTGTAATCTGCTATTTTAGCTCCTTCTTTTGGTAGATTTTAAACTCAAAATGAGTTAGCAACATGACATGGCAGCACAAAAGCTGATGACTGCTTTGAGAGGTAGAATGTGAAGACCAAAGGAGGTGACAGTCCTGTTGTACACTGCCTCTATAACTAGATTATTGTGCTAGGTGCTATATTTTCAGAAGGACATTGTCAGACAAGAATGCAGGCCGAGAGGTAACCAGGATGATGAGGGGACTCAAAACCATTCTGTACACATACATATTAGTAGGAACTATAGGTAGAACTGGAATTGGGAAGAGTTAGTAGGGATGTGATAGCATTTTCAGCATTTGAAGGGCTGTCCTATAGAAGATGGCTAAGTCTTGTTGAACTTGTTCCCATGAATCAGAGAAGTTACAAAGAAACAGATTTAGGCTCAGTGTAAAGGAAAATTTTCTCATGATGAAAGCTGTCCCAGAGTATATGGAATATGTTGTCTTGTATGTAGTGAATTTTCCATTATAGGACATTTTTTGGTGAAGTCTAGACAACCACTTATCAGGGCTATTGTGGTTATTCCTGTTTAGATATGGCTTGGACTAGATGATCTGAAGTTACTTAGAGGCAGCTAAGTAGCACAGTGGATAGAGGAGCCCTGAGTCTGCAGGTGGGAAGCCTGAGTTCAAATCCTACTCCAGACATTTATCATTGTGTGTCCCTGGGCAAGTCACTTAACCTCTGTCTGCCTCAGTCTCCTCAACTGTAAAATAGGGACAATTATAGTATCTACCTCCAAGAGTTGTTATGAAGATTACATAATTTTTGTAAGGAGCTTAGCACAGTGCCTGGCACATAGTAGGCACTTGATAAATGACTATTTCCTTCCTTCCAACTCTGAGATTATATAATTCAATTATTAATACAATTTTAAAGTGATTTAGGCTTGAAATATAGATCTATGTATGCTATAGTGAAAATAGTCTTTGTAATTAACCAATGCTTTTTGACCATGGGAAATTGTGTGTGTGTGTGTGTGTGTGTGTGTGTGTGTGTGTGTGTGTGTGTGTGTATGGCTATTCTTAAGACTGGTTCTGCTTGTTTGTTTGGTGATATATGAGACAATCTGATCTCACCCAGAAAAAAAGGACAAGGTCTATTCTTTTTAGATAGATTTAAGTAGTTACTAGCAATTGAAATGTATTAAAAGCTTATGGAGACCTGAGTTCTAGTCCTGATTCCAGTGGTGATTGTGTGACTTTATGAAAGGCATTTAATTGCTCTGGGTTTTAGTTTGTTCTACAAAATAGAGGCATTGGATTTGTTGATCTCTAAGTTACCCGACACGGGCAGAATTCTGTGATTCACGAGTGAAATCCCAGTGTTTTGTGAGAGTGGTTAATCAGAAACAGAATACAGTTATCCCTTCCACATCTAGGGGGTTAGGGGCATGGCACCACCTTGATCTGGAAAATCTGCTTAAAATTTTTTGGCTCTCTCTTTGTATCATAGAAGAAGTCTGAATTTTTTCTTTTTCTTTTATAGGGTATTTTCCATACCTTACTGTAAAATTTGGGTTCCGTATTTGGTCATAAGCTCTGTGTCATTTGCTGTCCTTTGCATGTCATCTGCAATTTCCACAAAACTTTCCCAAAATTTCCATTTCATTTCTTTTGGGGACCTTTGATATATCGAAACTGCGATGGAGAAAGTCACAAGTGGAAAGGATAACTATATTGTCCATTTCACATGAACCCTTAATATCTCCTGTTTTTATTTTTGCCCCTTGTCCAGTTAAAAAGTTTTCACTCTTTTGAATGTCACCCATAAAACTTTTAGATATTTTCTTCCTTATTATTGACTGTTTTGGCAAATTACAGAGCAAATGCAAATCTGTATTGGTAGGATGGGATTCGAGGAATTCCCTACACTAAGGAAACCAGAAGGGACCTAGACTAACCATCTTTATCATCATTATGGTCGTCATCGTCACTGTCCTCATCAACAACAGTAATAATAACAGTGGCAGCAGCAGTAGCAATAGCGTGTTATTAGTTGTGACTGATTATTCTAGCCTGTGGAGGCATTTTTGAGTATTTTTATTTAAGAACACATTTCACACCTCATCCTGTGTAATTCTGTGAGAGTTAGGAATCGTTCCCTGAAGAATCAGCCAAGGACCTTATCACAATAAGATGATAATATTTATGATCTATATTTTCTTTTATACTTTATTATAGGATCATGCATTTTAGAGCTAGAAGGGACCTTAAAGGCCATTAATTAAATCTACTCCTTTCATTTACATATCAAGAAAATGAGGCACAAGGAAGTGATTTGTTCAGGATCACTGAACTATTAGGATCAGAGGTAGGATTGGAACTCAGGTCTTCCTAATTTCAAGACATAGTCTGCTAGCCACTAAGCCACAAATGCTCAGCATAAAGGATATTCTATCTCTTCTTAGGTAGCTTGCCATCAATTAGAGCTTGCTTCTGCCAGGTAAGCCATGTTGTACAGGTTATTATAATCCAGGAGTCAGCTGTGGACATAGTTAGCTAGGAGATTAATATCTTTTTTCAGCTCAGTTATTAAAAAAAATAAAAACAGAAATGAAGGGACTGTCTTTCTATTCTTGCATTTGTATCCCCAGCAATTAAGCACAATTGGCACATAGTAGGTGCTTAATAAATGTTTATTGACTTGACCACACTGGTGAAATCACAGACCCAGATCAAAATACACACACACACACACACACACACACACAACTCATATATTACATATGCTCATATACATTCATAGCCATACTCATACACACACACACACACACATACACATATTTCAATACTTTAAGGATCATAATTTCATTAGTTGGAAACAACTGATGATAGCAATCTTAATGGACATTATTTTAAAAGGGCATGTGTATAGAGCAAAAACGAAAGAAATAAATACTTGGGAAGATTTATTACCTTGTTTATTGATCCTCAGCTACAACCACTGCTTAGCCTAACACTGGCTTTCTCTCTAGCTTTAAGTAGTCTCTTCTCAACTCATCTTTATTCTTATAGAACACTGTGGGGTGTGGGTGTTACTCTGGGGAAGAGTTGACTGTCCTCTTGCCTCAACCTAACTTTCTTTCTGGGGATTTAATCAGTCACTTCCTATTACAAAAATTACCTCACTTTTTTTCCCCCTTAATGTAGGGACAATATAATGTTCCCCAGGTCCATGTATTTCCTTTCTCTATTTTATGGAGCTTATATTGAAAGAAAGGTTATTACAATAACAATAACTTTGAGCCCCCAGTTAGGAAAATTCCCAATCTTCAGAAAGAGTTTTGAGTCTCTGCCACAATTTGCATTTTTGTTTTTGTTTAAGTCTTTATGTTTGACCGAAAAAAAAAAATCAGGAAATAAAACATTTAAATGAAGAAGTGAGCCAAATATATTACAGTGTCAATTACTGGCCAAGAATGGTGAGGGGAAGTTACAGAAAGAGCATTTCTTTTTTTGGAACCTCCCCCAGAATTTGAATAGATGAGTATAATCAGTAACTTTAGTCTGAGTCAACCAGTAGGTTAGCCTGGGTCTTCTGCTCCAAGACGCCTGTAGGGTTCTGATGACATTCTTCAGTTTCTCCCTACTTTGAGATGGCTCAGCTCTCCATTCACTTTTTATAGTTTCTTCTTTTGTTTATCACCCTGCTGCAGCTTATTTCTTAAATAGTACACCTTTCAATCCATGGCTCATAGACTATGTGTATCCCCTTGAGAACTCCAGCCAAACTCTACCAGTTCCTTGAGGGAAGGGACTGTCTTTCTGTTTTTGCATTTGTATCCCCAGCAATTAAGCCCTGTGCTTGGCACTTAGGAGATGCTCAATAAATGTTTATTGACTTGACCACACAGGTGAAATCACAGGCCCAGATCAAAATATATACACACACACATATATAATTTGTATATTATATATGCTCATATACATTCATAGCCACACACACACATGTATTTCAATACTTTAAGGATCATACTTTCATTGGTTTTGGTACTCCTACTTAAGCAGATTGGAATGCCTTTATATCTGAGTAGAAAGTCTTGGAGAGTTTCTGTTGTTGAAAATAATCATCACTTTGTGTCAAACTGGGTGGCAGGCTCCTCTGAATCTAGCTCAGTTAGTCCTCAGGCAGGAAGAATGTGGTCCATTCTCAGATCTGTGTTTGAAACCTTTCTACTTTGTTAGAACCTGTCAGAACTTGTGCTTCATTGGCATAATTTTTTGGAACATATCTATAAAGAGTACTGAGGATGCTGAGAGACTGTTGAGACCATGCTATATAAGGATGGTTAAAAATAACCAATCTATCAATCAATCACTTGCTACATGTCAGATACTGTCCTAAGGACTGGGGATGCAAAGATCAAAGTGAAAAAGTCCTTGAACGCAAGAAGCTTATATTCTAAGAGGGAGACAGCACAAACACATACATACAAGGTGTCCTAAAAGTCTTATTGCAGTTTTAAGTTGTTAAATCTAGCAAGTTTAATATCCAAGTTTGTTATTATTTTCTGGTCATTTCAGTAATGACTGACTCTTTGTGAACCCATATGGTGTTTTCTTGGCAAAGATACTACAGTGGTTGCCATTTTCTTCTCCAACTCATTTTGCCAATGAGAAAACTGTAGCAAAATAGGAGTTAAGTGATTTGCCCAGACTCCCACAGCTAATAAGTGTCTGAGGCCAGATTTGAACTCAGGAAGATGAATCTTCCTGACTCCAGGCCTGGAACTCTATCCACTGAGGCAATGTCCAAGTTATTAAAGCTTGAAACTACACTAAGAGTTTTGGAACATGTATATTCAAAATGTATAAAAATTAGTAAAAGAATGTTTGGGGTGGAAAGGCATTGGTCTCAGGGAGAGTGGGTGGGGAGAGGATCAGGAAAGATTTAATGTAGAAAGTGGCACATTAACTGAATTTTGAAGGAAACCAGAGATTCTAATATAGGGGTGGGGAACCTTTGGCCTTGAGGCCACATGTGACCCTCTAGGTCCTCAAGTGTAGCCCTTTGACAAAGGACTTGAAGGCTTGAATACCTGAAGACCTAGAGGGCCACATGTGGCCTCTAGACTGCAGGTTCCCAGCCCCTGTAAGAGGTGGAAGTGAGGAGGGAAGGAGAGAATTCCAGGTATGAAGAATAGCCAGTCCAGGAGAGATAGATGATGTATTGTGTAGGAAGAACAACCAATGTGCCAGTATGGCAGCCTAGGGAATACATAGATGGGAATAAGAAATCTGAAAAGGTAAGAAGGGACCAGTTAGTGAAGACCTTGAAATGTCAGACAAAGGTGTTTGTTCCTGGACAGTGAAGAGCTTTGAATGCCAAACAAGGTAGTTTGTGTTTGTCCCTAAAGGTAAAATCTGAGGAAGGTAAAGCTTTTTTTTCCCTTCCAATTTTACTTGGGGGAGGGGAAAATTAAAGTTGCGTTTAGGAATTTGAAAGATTGTTGAGAGCAATCAGGATTAGACTTGTTATAGCTGGCTCCAAAGGGAGAAACTAGCAGCAATGAGTTGTAGAGCAGCAGACTGAGTTTGATGAAAGAACAACAGAACAACCCTTCTCATATAAATGGGAACCCGTATAGGGTACATCTGGTGGCAGTGGGGTCCCCTTCCCTTGAGGTTTTCTAACAAAGACTGGCTGACCAGTTGTGAGGGATGTTAGAAGAATAATTCCTGTACAGCTGAAATAGATTAAAGAGAACTCAGATTCTGTGACATAGTGGTCTGTCCTTCATGTGACTTCCTGTTACTAATACTGGTCTCTGTTTGTATAGGTGTGGTTAGAGAAGGCCAATATTTGACCAGCAAACCTTGTCCATCACCAACATGTCAAGACTAAGTGAGCCACTTGTTTTGGCCCAATCTCTCCAGCTATATTTAAGATCCTCAGTATCTCAGGGCCAGAATGAGGCTGCCCTGATTTCATCCCTTTACCTATTGATCAGATAAATCAATGGAGATGAGTCTTTTAGAATGAAGTGCATGTATATTTAGAAAAGCATTATTTCTGGTAGTTTGGGTCAACTGTGTAGGATGTATGAAACACTATATTCAATAAAGGCACATAATGAGATGGTGCATGTTCATTTGAAGACATTGCTATTTCTGTAAAAGAATGGGTGTTTTAAAAATTCTTTTTTTGGGGCTTGTCAGTGGCTTTGACAAAACAAAAACCAAAAACCAAAAAAACCCCTAAACCTATCATCTGTCATTTTCTTTTCATGAGCTATATTCGTGTCTGTGTATAATCCTTTGAAGTACATGAAGTGTGTCTTTCTTTACATAGTTATGTATATATTTACATATATAAAATGTACATGAATACATAAATGAAAAAGGTTAAGATTCTGATTTTGTGAGAGGAAGCATGGTGTAGTGGAAAGTAGAATGAATTTTCAGTCAAAAGGTTTTGACTTGGCATTTGTGTTAGGTCACTCCTAATAGAAATCACTTGTTGACAGACCATGTTCCTTTATCTTTATTCCTGAAGATACATTTGGACCCAACAAAATAAAAAATGAATATATAGGTGAATGTGACCTATGTAAAGAACCAAATGTGAGGATGTTTGAATCTGCCCTGCAGACCATCAAAGGCCTATTGATGATCACAGATCAGAAAGAAAATATGCCAGGGAACACCTGTATTTATGAATAGAATCGGTTACTGAGTGACCCAGGCTAGAGGTGCTGAAGAGGGTGAAACATTATTATCGAGACAAAATGATGCTCTCTGCTTTGCAAATGTGTTCCCCTGTGGCTTCCCTCCTGCGTGGCTACAGCTGAGCTACCATCTGTCTGATTTCAATGGAACATGGGGCAAAACTCAAGTGGTTCAAGGTTCTCCCCCCTCAGCCCCCCACCAGCTGCCCATGGCTGAAAAGGGAGATTAGAGCAAGGAAGGATTACTTTTCCACTGATTTCCCCACCTCCAACCCTCCAGCAAATACAATAGTATCTTATAGGAAACACAGCCATAGGAGGAACAGCTTTAATATGCATTTGTCTTGTGTGACAAATATGTTACATTAACTGTTTATGATAATATCTAGCATTTGCTATATGCTCCGTATTCAATATGTTCTTTTAGAAAGAACTGATGTACACACAAGAAACGGAGATGTGACTGGGAAGTCTTTGTTGTAAAAAAAAACCAGTCTAAATTCTGAATTTTGTTGTCTTAATTTATGTTAGGAAATACAGTCCCCTTCCTCCACTTTAAAGAAATTTTTTGTGGTGAACCTATAATCAGAACTATTTCCCTGAAAAAACTCTAAGGAACAGCTTTACACATGAGGATATTAAAAAAAGTCTATAATTGCTTTGGGGGAAAGGCTTCTCTTTAAAATAATTTGATTTGGCTTAGAAGTGCAAAGTGCTTTGGAAAGAAATGCATGTTGATCAAACACTGAAAGAGATAAATCCATTATTTCTGTGGCTCTTAAAAAGCTACTGTGTTTATTCTTTCCAGAGGTGGGAAAATAAAGGTATACCTGAAATATTGCATATATAGTCAGACAACTGACATATTGGTTTTTCAACTGTGTGCTTATCTTTTTTATTCTTTATTATAAGGGATGCTTGCTTAATGGGTAGAAGAATAAGGTGGGATATATTTTGCAGTGGAGGTGATATATAGTTTAAAGCTACCATTTAAAAATTATTCATTTACAAAATGTGACAGATTTTTTTTTCTTTGACTGCCCTGATTTATCATAGAATTTCAGCTGGGAAGAGCCTTGGAGTCCAGAGGTGTGGCCCTTTGACTGAATCCAAACAAATTTGTCCTGTCAAGTCTGGATTTGATCAAAAGGGCCACACTTGAGGATCTAGAGGGCCACATGTAGCCTGGAGGCCACAGGTTCCCCACCCCTGACCTAGTCCAACCTCTCCCTCATACCCCTTTATTTTTCAGAGAGAATATCTGAGGCTTAAAAAGTAAAATGACTCTCCAAGGTCACATAGTCAGTGCCCTAGAATCTAGTGTCAGGCTCTTGAATGAAATCTAACTCCAGAGTTCCCAGACTTGAGAATTTTTTCATTTTTTATATTTTATATATTTCATTTTTTATATTTTTTACATTTTTATATTTTTTATACATTTTTAATATTTTATCATTCCATACTCCAGAGACCACCTGCTTCTCTGGGAAACAGTTCCCTTGGAAAAAGGAGAAAGCAGGATATGTCTTTGGGTTGTATATGCATGTTAAACCCCTGGGTCACTCCTTTAGCAGCTAACCAGAAGCTACTTGCAAAGGACAGAGAAGAACACCATCCAAAGAGAAACATGCTAAACTTATCCATTGCCCAAGTTCCCTCCCTCTTTTACTCTCAAAGTTCTATCAACTTACCTATCTTGTCTGTGTCTCTGAATTAGAACTCTATGGGGATGTATAGATTGATATCTATTTAGCTGCTAAGAAATTATTTTCAGATGAAGAGCATCAAGAGCCAAAGGGACTGACCTTGGAGTTCTGGCAGGACTGGGACCATCCCCAGAGGAGTGTGGAGCCTGGGAAACCTTCCCTGCTACTAGCTTTCTCTCCCTCTTCCTTCCCTTCCCTAGAATTCTACTTTTATTCAGGTGAAATCTGGTTAGAAAGAAAAACAGAGACTGTCTTAAAAGGCTTTTTACTTTCTTTAAAGATCTGTATGTAGTCAGAGGAATGTAGAAGTGCCTGTCTGTGTGTAAGTGTGTGTGCGTGTGCATGTCTATAAGTTACTTTGGTGTCTAAAAGACCATCTGTCTTCTCTTTGACACCCTCTTTCCCTCACTTCAGCTTTGGATCTTGCTCCCTGGTTGATCCAACCCAAAGATTCACCCCTTCTGGGACAGCAGCTCTATTTCTTAGGTTACTGGTTACTTCACCCCAGGAACGGGCGAAGGGGAAAAAATAAGTGAGGTTTCTAGTCTAAATGATCCAGTTATCACATAGTGAATATGTGAGTGAATAGGATTATTAGAGTAGAAAATGAAAGTAAATTCCAGCCCAGTTTTCTGACAGGTTTTGACATATGAACAACCCTTTCAAAGAACTTTGACATTCTTAGCAATGTGATGTGTACAATCTGACCCACTCTCCCCTGTCAGGACTGGCCCCATCTGCCCCTCAGAGAAGTCATTAGGAATGACTTTTTCTCTATTTGACCTCTGATTTGTGTTCCCTCTGGTCGTGTTTCTCCCACTTATTAGGAAGACAGTGATTAGCACCCCCCAAATTTATCCCTGCAACATCAATTGACTTTTATAAAGAAATAAAAGACAAGAACAAATGTGTAAGCTTTCACCCCAATATTTCCAACATTTATTTTCCCCTATACCACTTCAGTGTCAGAAGG
Source organism: Pseudochirops cupreus (assembly GCA_028627135.1). NCBI lineage: Eukaryota > Metazoa > Chordata > Mammalia > Diprotodontia > Pseudocheiridae > Pseudochirops > Pseudochirops cupreus. Next base: position 338,566,714 of record CM053580.1, read on the forward strand.
AGTAGACTCAAAATTTTATTCAGTTCCTACATAGTATTGGTCCCACCAAATTCAAGTTCACTGATCCTACGGGTTACTCCCCAAAGTCACTCCATGCTCCTCAGGGCATTCTGATGGATTCTGATGCTTGGATTGCTATGATTCTCTCTTCCGACCAGAAATTGTAGACTCTATTCTCTTTACCTAGAACAGGTATGTATGAATGAAAAAGTCAAGGATGGAAGCCCATTTCTCTGGGGCTATAATGATCTCAGAACAGGGAAAATGTCCCAAGACCCTCCTCTTACTGCATGGTCTCTCTTGAGATGCCAGGACAGAAAGAGTCACCAATCTCTAATCATTTTACATTTGAAAGACTGTAATTTTAGGGGAAATTGAAGCAAATGGAGCAAAGGACTAAAGCTGACAAGTCTTTTTGAGAAGGCTCCCCTCTACTATGCAATAACCAACCAGAATAAATTCAATAAATTTAATATACATTTATTAAGCACTTACTATGTGTCAGGTCCTATGTTAAACACTGGGGATACACATAAGAAAAAGAGAAAATAGTCCCTGCTGTCAAGGAGTTTACAATCAAAGAGGGGAAGAAACCCAGCAGAGCTGCAGATGGAAAGTAGACCAGTTACAGAATGTCTGTCTACACATGCCTCCAGTCTCTCTAAGGTACTTCCTTTATATATCATCATAATTCTGGGAAACAAACTCCCTAGTGTCCTCTACATGGAGAAGTAGCCTTGGTAACACAAAATTCATGAGTCTATGCATGCAACAGACCCACATTACAATAATAATTTACCTTTACATATGTTTTGAGATTTATATAGCTCTTACAACAACTTTGTAATATAAGTAGAATGAGGATTCTCCCCATTTTGTAGATGAAGAAACTAGTGCTAATAAGTGTTAATTGTTTTATGGAAAGTCACATGCTTAGTTTTAGGACTGTGATTCCAATCCAGGTTTCTTAACCCCTAAGTCTTGTAGTCTACTATATGAAACTCGAAAGTGAGGTAAATTTGAGAAGACCAATGCACCCAGAAAGCTGAGTCTGACCCTCCAGTCTGGTGGTTTTGTTTCAGCAGAATCCTGGGTAGTGTTTCAGGATTTTGGTGGCTAATTACCAGCCTGATGAGAATGCCTGGATTCATCCCCAAACTGATCCTAGCTCTTGGAGGATTTCCTAGAGATAAATACTTCCTATTATTATTCATTTATAATTGCATTGATACTTTCAAAAGTTGGGGAACTGAAATGCTTTCCACTGGGACTTCTATTTTGCAAGCAAGATTCCCTTTTCCATTCAACAAGCATATGACTACTTTGTGCCAGGCATAGATTGACTACCGGGGATTCAAAGACAGATGAAAACATCCCTGCCCTCAAGGGAAGAGATGTTGAGGGGAGCATTGAAGGGAAACAAGAGCCTCCCCAAAAATTAAACACAAAATAAATACAAAATGAATACAATGTAGTCCCCAAGGAGGCTTCTAGAAATACCTAAAATACTTTAAAAATTCTTTTCTGTCTTTGACTACCTCGGTGTCAATTCAGCTAAGAAATTCAGCTAAGAACCTTTGAGATGGTTCAGTCTAAGCCCCTCCAAACCACCCTTTACCCCCAATTCCTTATTTCCTGAAGAGAAACTTGAGTTCCAAAGAAGTTAAATGACTTTCCAAGGTCACACAGCTTGTTAGTGATAGAAAATTGAATGGAATTTCCAAAGTTCCCAAACTCCCAGTTCAGTGTTTTTATTTAAGATTCCATATCGGCTCTATTGCATTTTGAAGACAATATTTAATTCTTTCAGAACTAGGTCTCTCCCTCTCTTTTTATTTGTTTAGGAAATTTTATTTGATTAAATGTTACAAAAGTCAGTGTGGATTTGTTGGCTCTTGTCATTTTTAATAGACATGATTCTTCAGTGGAGACATAGAGAATGTTTTTATTTGGATGTTCCATAAAACAAAATGTAGAATGGCATAAACTATAATAAAACTGTTGCCTATGAATGTTGCTTTGTCAAGGTCAAAAATTGCATAGAAAAATGTCAAGTTATCCCAGGTTTAGTACACAACACACAGCACTGAGTTTTATGTCCAAACAGAAGATTGAGGTGTCTTCAGAAAGAACCTTAAGAACAAATATTTTGGGGAAAAACAGCTTAATGCATGATAAAGATACTTCGGGGAGGTACCTTTAAATTTCCCTCATCTTTTAGTTGGAATATCTTAACATATTTCAAAGAAACATCACAGCATTTAAGCAGACTTTTCTACAGGGACATTATTCTGACCTAGCCATAGTATGTCACCTGAAATTAACTATGCAGAACAGGCTGACACTGAAAATATTCACATTAAAGGAGAAGGCCAAGCCTACCTTTGAGATGGTCTTAGTGCTATCTCTCTCTCTCTCTCTCTGTCCCTGTTTCTCTGCTAAGCCCTGAAGTTGCTGCAGAAAGGGGAAGGGAATAAACATTTATATAGCATCTACTACATGCCAGGTAAAGGGCAACTAGGTGGCATAGTGCATAGAGTGCTGGGCCTAGAGTCAGGAAGAACTGAGTTCAAATGTGGCCTCAGATACTCACTAGCTGTTTGACCCTGTGCAAGTCACTTAACCCTGTTTGCTTCAGTTTTCTCAACTGTAAAATGACCTTGAGAAGGAAATGGCAAACCAGTCAAATATCTTTGCTAAGAAAACCCCAGATGAGGTCACCAAGAGTTGGTCACTACTGAAACAACTGAACAACAATAACATATGTCGGGCACTTTGCAAATATTGTCTCATTTGATCCTCACAACAACACTGCAAGGTAGATGCTGTGATTATTCCCATTTGACATCTGCAGAAACTGAGGCAGACAGAGGTAGAGTGACTTGCCCAGGTCACACAGCTGTTAAGTGTCTGAAGCCACATTTGAACTCAGGTCTTCCTCACTGTAGCTCTGATGCTTTACCCATTGCTTCTCCTAGTGGTCTCTAAACAAGATAGACTTCTTGTAGGTTGGCATTTGAGCGGAGCTCTTCAGGCAGCTAGGGATTCTGTGAGGTCGAGGGGAGGAAGAAATGCCTTCTAGAAGTGGCCAGCAGGTTATGCAAAGGCATGGGGATGGAAATGAAATCACACTGTGGGAAACAGCAAGAAGGCTTAAAAAAATTTTTTTTTAAACCAGAGAACAGAGTGATTGAAGGAGAATAGTTCAAAACAAGCCTGGAAAGGTAAGCAAGGACCAGATTTCAGAAAGTCCCCACGTTCTCTTTTAGTGTCTTTCCTTGGCTACTGCATTTTTTGACACGGCCCAAAGCAAACCTCTGCTGGAAGCCTTGTCACTTGAGTACTTCAGCTTCCCTATGATTTGCCAATATAATTTGTCAAAACTCAGCAACCCAAGGCAGCCTAGAAACCTTTGAATTGTAGTTTGAAGAGCAGGTATATTAATTACCCAAAGTGCTCAGTGTTGTATAACAAAGCCTGGAAAACCTTCTCTGTCTTTTTTTTTGCATAAAATTTTTCTGGAGCAAACAGATCATGTAGTGAGTTGGCATCATGTCAAAAAGGACTTTTACTTCCTTAATCTGGAAAAGAAATATCAGTGTAGTGTTAACTGATTTGAAAGATGGCACATGTGTTTACTTCTCTCCCATCAGATAGATTTCTTATTGTTGACATGGAACTCCTTGTACCCATTCAGAGGGTAAGTAAGAATTTATAGAATAAGGTCATGTCATCAAATGAGCTTACATCACCTGCATCCTGGAACAGGATCTCTCTCTTAGCCAAGATTTCTTTGTTCTCTTATACTGTCTTAC
>CM053580.1:338571028-338641731 GCA_028627135.1 Pseudochirops cupreus
TTGGCCTTTTTAAGTTAAGGTCTTTAACAGGTCTCAGTTTGACTGAGGCAACACCATTCGGGGATTAAGGTTTAATAAGAAATGAGGCAGAGAATGACCTCTTTACCTAATCAAAAAAATTCAGTCTGGGAGGGGAAGACCCTCAGGGTTTCTGGTCAAAACAGAAATGATTGCTCTGAGTAAACAACACACTTTAAAAAGGAATGGTCCTAGAGGGGAGCTTTGGTCTGGAAAGTTATAGGGATAGTAAATGAAGTCAGAGGGGAGTAGAGGAACACATCCCTTCTAGAAATACTGACAAAGTGATTTGATCATGGTAACAGAATTCGAAGGAGTAGTGGAAAAGGTGCATGCACTGTGTAAAAGCTGTTGGAAAGCCTGTGGAGAAGATGCCTGGAGAGGAGGCAGGAAGTGAAGTGAAACATGGCTGGGAGTCTTCTAGCAATAGTGGGCTAGGGGCAGCAGTCACCAATCAGAACAGCGGGGCCTCAGGAATGGGACCTCCATGGAACATTCTCTGGTCAGGTGTCAAGGTGGCAATAATATGAAATAACAATTAATAGTTCATATTTATATGATGCTTTGTAGTTTATGACGTACTTCACTTATTTCATCTCATTTGAGCCCCATAACCTTGTGAGATAATTAGTCAAGTATTTATTATCCCCATTTTAGAGCTGAGGAAGCAGATTCAGAGAGACTGAGTGACTTACTCAGGGTTGTGGGGTTGGGAATCAGCTCCACTTGTCAATTGTACTCACCATTATAAATGCAACAGCCTATACAGCATGATATCTAGAAAGCCCAGATGGAAAAAGCATCTGCATCCGGAGATGACACGGACACACAATATAAACTGGAATTCATTCTCAGTCTCTAGCCACAACCTTGCCAATCCATTCCCCACCCTTACTCATCTCCATACATGCACATGCCAGTCACAATTCAGGCATGTTATTCTCAGCCCTGTAAGAATCAGAAGAACCTTGCGCTGAAGGCAATGACTTAAATGTTGTTGGGCTAAGTCTCTGAGGCCAAAGTGTTTCTACCTGCAACCACTTCAGATGGCCCCCTGACGTTCAGTCAAATTGGTCTGTCACTAGTCTTATGTCCACTGACAGTCTGTTTACTTTGGGATTCTGCCATGATTTATTGGCTCCCAGTTCCCGATTTTCTCTGCCTCCCAGCATGTGCTTTCCCCCTTGGCCCCTGCCAGCTTTGCGATTAAAAATCAGGCATTGAAAAGACTGTTTTCTAGGGCTTTGGCAGCTCAGAAAGTGCTTGATCTGATTGCTGTGGGCCCTCCTCAGGGGCATTGCAGCCTCTCTCCCCCTGACAGTGATGATTTGATGCTCTTCAAAATATACAGAGTATTGATCTATTTTCTAGGCAGCAAATACTGAAGCCCTTCCAGCTAATGTGACTTCAGAAGGTTAAATATGGATTTGGAAAGAATCACCAGCTGCCCACAATGTTTTATGGAAATGGCCTGAAATACAGGCACGAAAGTAGCAGGCAACTCAGGGCTGGGTTGATATGGGCCATTTGTGGATCTCTGTAGGTGCATTTTAAATCTTCTGCCTTTTATCTGGTTCTTCAGCATCCTGTTCTTTAAATTGAACAATGTCATGCATGGAACATCAGTGAAAACTGGCAAGTGAGTAGGGGGAGAGGAAAAAGGGGACGGATGCTTTGAAAGCTTGTTGAAACAACAGTCTGTATAACTGCTGTTGCTGTTAATAACACATTAATATTTGATTCTTCATCTCTCCTGTTCAGAAAAGAGAAGTGTTATTGTAAATCCTGCCCCCAGATTGACCTTACGTTGTAAGGAAGGTCCCTACCCCCTCCCCATTTTTTTGTTATTAATGAGGGAAAATAGTCATAGCTTACATCTATTTGGCATTTTATGGTTGTTGTTGTGCAGTCATTTCAGTCATATTTGATTCTTCATGGCCTCATTTAAGTTTTCTTGGCAGAGATACTGGAGTGGTTTGCCATTTCCTTCTCCAGTTCATTTTACAGATGAGGAAACCAAGGTAAACAGGGATAAGTGACTTGTCCAGGTTCTCACAGCTGATAAATGTCCAAAACCAGACTTGAACTCAGTTCTTCCAAACTCCAGGCTTAGCACTCCCTCCACTGTGCCACCTAGCTCCATTTTGCGTAAGCTATTTCCTTCAAGCATCCCAAGAAGTCAGGGAAGTGTGTAGTATAAGGTTGTTAACTTCATTTTATAGATGAGGAAATGGAAAATCAAGGCAATTAAAAGACTTGTGCCCAAGATCTTTCCATATAATTAATTAAGTGGTGGAGATAGCATTGGAATAAAATTTTTCTACCTTAGAGTTCAGGGCTCAGATTTTTCTGAAAACTCTGTAGTATAGTTCAGAATTTAGCAGAACCCTGAGTATAGGTAGAGCTCATAGACTCTGGGCCATGGGGGAGACTGCAAAGAGTCTTGGAAGTTCACATTCTGTCTGTACCATTGAGAGTTGTATGACCTTGCACAAGTCACTTCACTTTAATTGTCAGCTTCCTTAGCAAAATAGGAAAATAATTTTTGTACTACCCTAAAACATTGTATTATATTGAAGAAAGCACCCTGGAAACTTGAAAGTAAAATATAAATGTAAGATTATTATTATTTCTAAATTTAAATATATTTGACAAATATTTATTAAATTCCAGAAGATGTGATCTCACAGAACTTTTTCTTCCTTTTGTTTTTTATAAAAAAGCAATGAAAATTGTCCTCACCAGCAGGGCACCTTTAGGGAGGTCAGGAAGATGCTTGGTATGTTAGTTAGTACTCCCACTGTAACCATCATATCCTGTCAGTCTCTGATGGAGATGGCTCAAGATCCTGAGCCCTGAGCTCAGGAACCTCCCAGACCACTAGCCCTACTTCTAGTCCAGCTCCCGTAGTTATCATGAGGCATATGATCCCTGTGGAAAAGGGGCCCCTCATCCTCACCACCACCAGCAGTTGACTAATTATTACCACCATGCAGGCAAACCCAAGAGTCCAGGAAACAGCATTGCCCACTAGACCCTACTTCTTGTTCAGCCCATTCTCTCTTCCAACAAGGCAACCCTTGTGGAGAAGAGGACAGCTGTGCCCACTGTCTGCCAGCCTGTTGTCACCCACAGGGCAGGTAAGACAACTTAGCTGAATCAGCAAGGAGCCTTCAGGGAGAGACTAGAGTCAGCATATGCCAGTCAAGTCAATGTCCCCTGAAGACCACCAGCCCTACTTCTGGCACAGCACCCAATCCTTATGGAGGGAAGCAAGGAGACCTGTGACTTGGCATCTGCTGCTGTAGCCACAGTTGACCCAAGATGTGGAAAAGTAAGTTCTTGTCATCTAGGTCCTTGGCTTGGTCAGATCAGAAGTGGATGTGGCTTTAGTGGAAACGGCACTAGAGAAGATGCACAAGCGTCTGCTTTGTTGTTGCTCCCTAAGGATCATGGGGGCTCTCCATCTGATTTGCAATTGAAATCTCCTATTTATGTTATCTCGACCTATTAGAGTGAGAGATATTATCTCCATTTAAAAATCTGTATTTGTGCTTAATATAGTGCTTTGCATATATTAGTAAGCATGCAATAAATGCTTTTTCGTTCATTCATACTTTCATTTTGATTGTGGTTTTGCTTTTTGGCTTCTATGTGCTGGATTATTTGAATTTTCAGAAGACCTCAGGGGAACAAATATAGTCTACTACTTCCCCACCCACTCCATCCCACAGAACCTGTTTTTATTTCCTTAAGGGTTTTCTCTCTTTTCTAGAACACACTTACTTTATATTTCCACTCATTGACATCCTTCAAAGCCTAAATCATGTACCACCTTTGCTGGGAAGCCTTCCCTCATCCTTCCAGCTGAAAATATTCACTCTCTTACTACATTTTTAAGGGACATAAAAGAGTTCATTATTTTCAATTTTTCGTTAAAAACGGTTTAAAAAAATCGACTTGTCCCTCCTCTCTCTGATTACTTTGATCTGCCCTCTCTCCATTCACCTTCTCCCACCCCCACTTCCTGCTCAGCTTTGGCTAGAACATTGCTGCAAAGTTGAGCCAGTTCCTTCTCACTTCCAGAGAAATTCACTCCCTTCTGAAGGACTTGCTAAATTTAGGTGATACAGCAAATCCTGAGTGGCCTCTTGGTTCCCCACCTCATGACAAATAAAGGCCAAGGAGGTTTTGCTCAAGCTATGTCAGATAGGATGGTCTGCTAACCAAGGGGAGTGGCCTTTTCAGTGGCCCTTTAAAACCCAGTGCCTTCTGTTTCTCTTTCTCTCCTCCCTTAGGAGAGGTGACGCGACCAGGTTGTTCCCCTTCCTTCATTTCAGCAGTCTGCTGTTACAGCTGCTGCTGAACCATTTGCCTTGTCCTTCAGGACCCAGCCATGCACAGACAGTTCAGATTTCGGGTGTCAGGATCTTGTGTCTCCCTGCCTCTGGATCTTTTCACTCTAACCCTAGAGTCCCAGGAAAATTACTTACAACTTAGGTTTTGCTCATGTGTGGGATCCCCCAAAATGGAGGAATGGGGAAAGAAATACTCAAGTTACAATGTAAATTAGGCATAGGATAGGTATTTATTTTCTCTATATGCCAAAGAAATGCCAAGTGCCAAGTCATGTTGACAAAAAAAAACTTGAGATAGCTGTAACTTATAACTGCTTATTGTCACCTGAAAGACTGAGAATTAAACAACAGAATATGATTCAATTTGTGGGGCTACTCAACTTACACTCCATATTCTGACGGGCTCTGTGTCCTCTCAATAATTTCCTCTAGGTCCATTTATTCTGGTAAACCAGGCCATGGGTTAGGCTCCTCCTCCTGCCTGTGGTCAGTGGTCATCTCTGAGAAGTGCTCATATTGCAGAACACTCCTCCAGCTGCCAATTATCTCTGAGTAGGGTAACCCAGGCTTGAATCCTGGTTCTACTACTCACTACCTTCTTGTGTGACCATGGATGAGTCATTTCCCCTTTCTAGGCCTCATTTGTAGAATGAAGTTGAACTAGATCATCTCTAAAGTCTATTCCACCTGGAAGTCTATGAACCTGAATTGAATTGTATGTTTTTGGTTCTTTGTCCAGGGAAATTGGGTTAGGGTCACAGTGGTGGAATCTAGGGGCTTAAAGAAAAGTATTGTTCAGGATAGGAGAGGCTAGTTATGTGGACAAAAAACTCTTTCTTGCCCAGGTTAAGTAGCTATATCCAAGGCTGCTTTAATTACTGTGTTTTGAAGCTATTTTTTACTGCTCTGTAGAGTGGGGGGGATGGTCCCTCACAATTTTATGATGAAAACTCAAATCCTATCAGTGATATTAAAAGGTTAGTAAGCTGATACTCAAGTAGTATTGCTAGGGTTCTGGCTTTCCTGGGATAGTTCTATAGACAGATCTTTGGTACCTGTTAGTTCACAAAGAGGCAAGTAGACCTCTGTATTAGATCTGTGTTAGACTATAGGAACCTCACTGTATGACATAGTGCAGAGGGCTTTTTCTATATCTCAGGTTAAATAGTAATTTAAACTCTCTTTCTACAAATGTAAATTAAAAACAAAACAAAACCTCACAAAATATGGGGCTCTTTAGATTACAGTGCAATTAGAAGTTCTCTTGATTTTACTTTGGGGTTGTGTAACCCTGTTTTAAAAAGTGAGGAGGTAACCATGACCTTGTATGTTATCTTTGGGTCTTAGCACACTATGGGCACAAACTGGTGTTCATACAACTGGCTGCTGGCAGTGACTTATTACATTCTGCCATAGCCAAAGTAGGAAGGACAGAGAGCCCCCTGAGATGCAGAGCGGACATAGAGCATTTTCTTATTGTGGATGAGTTATGCAAATTACTAAAGAAGTACCCTGGACCTATTCAACCAGTTATGCTTTCTTCATCAGGCTGATTCCCTTTATTTGGCTGCAGTACAGGATGCCTCAAAGTTCAAAAGGAACTTTGCATAACCTGCCTGGTCAGAGCAAGTTGGAAATCTTAGACCTCAGTCTAGGTAAATGATCAGATAACTCCAAGTAAAAATGTAAACTCCCAGTTTTGGAATCATTTTGTTTTCCTATATAGCTCTTATTGAAATATTTTTCAAATACTTGATCACCCCAGATCAAAGTGTCATTGAGTCCTAAAGGGCTTTTGCGTGATGTTTTTTTCTCTCAGCTATTTACACGTATGAATGATATAATAGGATTACCAGGGGACAAATGGTAGTTACCCAGTGAATATAATTTCCATTTTTACCACACCAGAGCTCTTTCTTTTTCAGAAGTAGCAAAATACTTGTAATTATGCTTGTGTTACTCCAGTACCTAACACAAAGCATTGCATACAGTAGGGACTTAAGAAATGTGTATTGAATGACTAAATCAGTGCATTACCAAGATGTGGCAGTGAAGATATGTTGAATGACACTAAATCCTATTGATCCCCTTTGCCCACAGCTCCTATCAATCCCACTCCTGCTAGGTTTTCAAAGGAAACCAGACACTTGGGGGTAACCTATGGCATGAGCACAGATAAATAGCCCCCAATGTAATTGCTGGTGGTCCTCTCTTTCCTCACAATATTTGATTATTTCTCCATTTTCTTTTTCTTTTTCATTCTTTTTCTTCTTTCATTTCTTTCTATTGATCTGGCTCTCCATTTTTCTTTCTTTTCCTAATCTATCCTTTAGGCTTGCTAAAGGAATTTTTGAGTGTTGTTTGACCAAAGAGACAATCGATTCCTGGAAGAATTTATCCGATTTCTTACCATGGCACTAGAGGTCTGGGGGAGGATGATGGGAAAAGAGAACTTTTTAAGGTCCAAGGTATGGCTTTGTTGCTGTGACCCTTTTGTGAATGAATAGCAATTTTCAGGGAACTGGTTAGAGATCAGAGTTACTTACTCCACTTGTAGAACATGTTCATTTTTGTAATTTTCTTCCTCACAGTTTTTCAGTATGGCAAATGACTGGGTGACTGCATTGGCAGTTTGAGGCAAATAACACCAATATGAAGGAATTTAAACTAGAAGAAGACAAAGCTGCCCCAAGACCCAGTTGGCCTATATGATTGGCTTTAGCCCTGATATAGCTTCCTGGACATCTAAGAGCATAAAAATTCCTGGCCATGTGGAGTCTGGGCCCCTTAGATTTGGTGGGTTTCTGAAGCCCACCAAGTAAACTTATCTTGCCCTTCTGACCAGGCAAGTTTCATATGGAGATGAGGGGCCATGTCCAGAGAAGCAAAAGTACCATTGTATCCTTGTTGCATATCCTTGCTGTGTTTGGGCAAAGTAAATCTCTTTGTGTTAAATATTCAATTACTTGTGAGTGCCTCATTTCCTCCCAACATTGAATCTGAGCTAAGAGGGTGCTGGTGTTACAGTCATGCATGTGACAGTCCAGTCTCCATTGGGAAGATTGTTCACTGATGCAGATTGTCAATACATCTACAATTTATGGTTGTAGAGGATTGCCTGGGAGACTGAGGAATTGTGACTTGTCCATGATCATAACTAGTGTTTGTCAGAGTAGGAACTTGAATTCAGGTGTTCCTAGTTCCAAGACTGGCCCCTATTGACTTATACCATTATCATTCTCTTTCCTGATCTGCAAAATGGGGACGTTAGTATCCATAATTATTTCATTGCGTTGCTGTTAGGTAATTGCTTTGTATACCATATCTCACATTTATTTAGCATTTCACTATGACTTTTGGCACTGCAATGAGCAAAGTCAAATATTAGAGTGGGAATCAGTTTGTAAGGGGTTGAAGACTGAGTGGTGAAGTTGAGCCCTCAGGTGTAGGCTATTCTTTCCAAATGTTAGTCAGCGAAAAGGGAAATAGTGATGGATGGCATGGCAGTTTGGGGGAGAAGTAGGATTTAGGAGAGAGTTTTTAAAAAAGAACACAGAAGTATATTTGTAAAGAGGAAGAGAATACAGATTTAAAAATGGAGAGAGCAGGGCTAGGGGTAGACAACTTAATATACAGCAAGGTCCTGGAGGAGGCAGCAAGAGATGAGATCAGAGGTACAAATAGAAAGTTTTCTTTTGGTTCCTTTCTTATTCTTCATTCAGAACACTGTATTTCCTATCTCCATGACTTTGCATTGGCTGTGCTACACCCCCGATTGTACTCTCTGCTTACCTTTGCCTCTAATAGTTTCCTTCAAAGATCAGCTCAAATGCCACCATTGACAAAAGGCTTTTATTGACTCCCTTAGCTTCAGTGCTCCCCAGCCCTCAATTACATTGTCTTTATTTTGAATATACTTTTGTGTGCATATATTGCCTTTCCTGATTGAAAGTAAGCTCCTTGAGCTATTGATTGTGTCTATTGTAAGCTATTATCTCCGTATGAAATGTGCCTGGTCAGAAAGGCAAGATGAGCTTATTTGATGGGACTATTCATTTTTTGTATTTGTATTTTTGTATTGCCAGTACCTAGGAAAGTATCTGACACATAATAAAGAAAATCAATGTTTGTTGTTATATCGATTATTTTGGAGACCTTAGACCTTTATTTCCTTTAAAAAAATCTTTAGTGGGGGGCAGCTAGGTATTGTAGTGGAGAGAGCATTGGTCCTGGAATCAAGAGGACCTGAGTTCAAATCCTGCCTCAGACCCTTACCACTTACTATGTTACCCTGGGCAAGTCACTTAACCCTGGTTGTTTAAAAAAAAAATCTTTAGTGGCTCCTTCTTGCTTACTGAAAAAATTATAAATCATTAACTAGCATTCAAAAATCTCTGCAATTGGACACCAATCTATCTGTCCTGCCATATCTCATACTATTATCCTTTATGTGGTCTTTGTTTTAGGCAAAGTGAATTACTTCTGATCTCTGGTCACACCATTCTGTCTCTGGTCTCTGTGCCTTTGTTCAAGTTTGGAAGAGAATTGCACCATTACCTCTATCTCTTGAAGTTCATTTCATTTTTAAAAGCCTGACTCAACTCTGAAAGCCCAACTCCTCTGGCATGCCTTCCCTGAGACCCTTTTTCTCTACTAAAGGAAGAAAAAAAAACACCTCTCCCTCCCTAAGTTTTTCATAGCACTTTGCCTGGACCTCATCTTTGTACTTATCTCATCTCCCTCCCTTGTTTTATTATTTCATGCATCTGCTAGAGTTCTATCCTAGGCCTAGGGAGAGGCAATGCTTAGATAAGATAGTTTTTGCAAATTTGGAATTTAGTGGATGAGTAATACACAGATAACCACAATACTCTGTTACAGGACTAGTTAAGGAATGGCTTCCCTTAGCCCCTTCCTTCTCTCCTATTAAATTATAAGTTCTTTAGTAACAGTGTCAAGGTCAAGCCTTTTATTCCCAGATCTTAGTACAGTGTCTTGTATATTTTTGTTGTTCAATTGTTTCAGTTGTGTCTGACTCTTCTTGATCCCATTTGAGGTTTTCTTGGCAAAGATGTTAGGATGGTTTACCATTTCCTTTTCCAATTCATTTTATAAATGAGGAAACTGAGGCAAAGAGGCTTAAGTGACTTGCCCAGGGCTCTTATTATATTTCTGGTAAATTTAATATTCAATGAAAAGGAAGAAAAATAACCTGAGATAGGAACAAAGGAAATTGGTAAAGATACAGAAAAGTTTTGAAGCATGAAGAGTGATGTTATATATTAGTTTATAATAATAATCTCACATTGGATTGTCTTGCTTTTCTCTGTAAAGAAGGAATAATCACTTGCTGAGAGTGATGGCTTGGAACAGGGTAGGAAATAGGGACTAGGAGAGAGTAGAAAAGGTTTGGAACAGCTGCTATGAGAAATTCAATAGGGAATTAATAAAAGATGATAAAAGGATTGCAGTACACCAGGGAGGGTCCAATTGATTTCAGATAGTGTGAATTAGTAGCAGCTCATGTCAGCAGTTCTGGGACTTTGTCCAGCAGACTTGTCAGCTTGGGAGCAGAGAAGGTCTCCTTTGATCTCTCACAAACTCCTGGCAGCCCTAGTCTTTGTTTCTTCAATTTTATTATCCAATTGGACTCCATTTCAGAGGGAGAATCTGCAAAGACACCACCAACTCAGACCATACCTGGTTGATGTCATTCATGATTAGAGCAAATATGGGAGACCAACTGCCTTGTGGGCAGAGGAATGGATCCCTAACTGATTAAAGCAATTATGAACCAAAAGACTAGCCAAAGTCTTGGTGATTGTGATGGAATCAGGGAAGCTAGTTTCAGGGGGGAGCATACATTCCTGATCAGGAGGTAAAAGAAACTGGGAGTTTTGGTGAGTGGACTCTTTCTATGATGCATACTATTCTTCCAGTCTCACTGTTTAATAGCAGCTTAGTTCCTTATCCTTAACTTTGACTGATTTCATTCTTTGTGCCCCATCCTGACTCAGCTATGCCAGTGTGACCATGAACAAAGATACTACCTTCTTTGACCTTCCTAAAACATTTGATGGTATTGACCAAACACTCCAGAATATTCTCTCCTCTGTTGGCTTCTCTGACATTCCTCTCTTCTGATTCTTCTCCTGCCTGCTTGACTGTGTCTTCTTAGGTTCTGCTTTTTGATTTATAATCTTCTTACCAACCAAACTGCAGATATATCAAAAGACTGTCCTGGACTCTTTCATTTCTCTCCATATTCTATTTGTTAATGAAGTCATCTATTTTTATGACTTCAAACTTTACTTTTAGAGAGTTGATTCCCCAAACTATATATTCAGCTCCAATCTCCACCTTGAACCCCAGATCCATATCTTCGTAATGATTGCTGGTTATCTAACCAGAACCCAAAATTGAACTCATTATTAACTCTCCACCAGTAAATCTTTCCCACCTCTTGATTACTCTATTTTTATTGATGTCATCACCATCATCTTCCCAGTTTCTTGAATCTTGAAACTATAGTTTAGTCTTCCCTTTGTCTTATATACCATTGTTGACTCCTATTAATTTTCCCAGAACATTCTCACATTCATATGCTCTTCTTGACATACATTGTAATCATTTTACATAAACTTATTTGTTGACATGTCACGTTCCTCATGTTGACTTTTAAGTTCTTTAAGGGCAGAGACTATAATTTTTCATTAAAAAACCATCAATGACTAAACTTGTTCCATGGTGCCTTGTATGTAGCAGGCATCTGATAAATATTGGTGAATTGAATGAAATGACAGGTGTTACCTTGAGTTACAGGGTTGGAATGGTAGAAAATTGAAGGGGCAAGGAATTCAATGATCTAGGTGATTGCATCATTTAAATAGTTCACCTTCAGGTCAAGAGTGGCTAGGAAAGCAGATGAAAGTAGAATAGATATAATAGATTGAGAGATAATATGGAGAGATTGAAGTAACAAATCATTCTATGAACAAAGAACATGTTAAAGCAGTAGTGAACATGTGGGCTAGTTGAGGAAAAACTACAGTGATGTTTATACACCTCAAAGCTCGATGAGATTATTTTTGATGGTAGTATAGAATAACAGGTAGGGTAGGGCATCCTTTGCCCCACTGGAGTGGATATTTGAAGAGAACAGGACAATAATCAGGTTTTAGGACACTGCTGGAATGAACTTGTGTCTATTTAATTTACCCCATCTCCTTTTGGGACCATGAGAAAGGAGTCATAATATAAACTAATCCAAAAGAAGTTTTGGTGGTAGTTGTTTGTCCTCCATTTTTGAAGAAGAATAATGATGTCATGAATGAGTGATGTCTTGACTTGCCAAAGAATTGGATTTAAATGATGCAGAGTTGTACAGATGGTTAGCTTTAGTTTCCCTTCCAGAGTCATTGAAGTCCAATGGCAAGACAAAAAAATAGGACAACTGGTGATGATGCCTCTGCTGACTCTATTTAGATAACCTTGGCATCTTCGATGTGTTATGAAGTTCTGAGCACTCCACAGTTGCCTTCATGGCCCTTGGAACAAATTGTTCTCATCTGCCCAGTTTGCTGGGAGAAATCTTCACATGCTTGGGATAGGTATCCTCCTAATTCCCCAAAAGGTTTAAAGTCTATAAGTTACCCTCAACCCGGTTTAACCCATCTGCAAAGTCAGTTTACTAGGGTGTGGCTGCTGGGCATGCTGCAACTTCTTGGAGCCATGGGTGAGAGTTGGGTGACAAATGGACACCAAAGGTGGTTAAGTAGTCCTGAAAATAATACCTCTCAGTAATACCTCTCAGCAGAGGCCCTAGTGCTCCCTGAACACTCCATATACCCTCCCCCCAAAAGATGATTGGTATAATGTATAACTCTGGAAGGGCTAATGCAGAGTATTTGGGGCATAAGAAAAAGGGGGAAATCAACAGATGGGTCTTATTTTCACTTCAATGATTTTGAGTGGATAGATTGTTTTCTTCCTTATCATTTCCAATACTAGTGAGTTGGGTCATCTTATTTGCCAGTTTTGACTGAAAGTGAATCAAGTGCTTTTGCCTTCACTTTTGATGGGTTGATGTTGATTTTGTTGATCTCAGAACACAGCTGGCTCTGTTCTGGGCCTGGTTGCTCCATGTACAAATGCATCTGGTTTTATGGGTGGATCTTTTCCAGGGTTGCCAGCTTGGTCCTTTTTTTTTCTTTTTTCTGCTGAGTGGCTGTTTGGAACTTGCCTCTGCTGACTCTATTTGGGCTCAGTTTCAAATCTCTCTTAATCCCCTAATGAACCTTTATTAAAGCTGGGGAGACATTAAGTCAGTGCTTGGAAGCATTATTAAAATAAAGTAGGGGCAACTAAAAGATCAAAAGAAAACAATAATAAAGCAACACTCGCCCTTTCTTCCTTCAATCCAGATAAATAACCTGTTTGAAGGCAGTATGTTTTTTTAAGCTTCTAAGATTATTTGCTAGGCTTGTTTTAATTTATTTTTCGTTTTTCAAAGTAGCCATACCAGAAAGTAGTCATATATTTTGCTTTTTTTTTCTTTCTGAATATAAAAGTTCAGGGTGGAACAGGGCAGAATGCCTATAAGGAATCTGAAGTATATGGCATGGAACAAGTTCTTAAACCTTCTACATTCAGCATCATAAATACCTTTCTGGAATTGAGATTGAAAGAATCTCTGAAAAGGTCTCTTTCTGCTCAACTAAACTATAATCACAAATTTTCCCAGTAATTTATTGTTGCCCCATTCCTTCCAAAGATCCTTCTTCCCACTTACCCCTCTATTGAGCAAGCACACTCCAATTCTACATACAGTATGTCCTGGACTGGAAAGAGACTAATCTGTTCCTCTATAGTTATTTCTAGTCACTAAAACCACTGAACCAGGAACTGATTATCTCCAAACAAGCAACTTGACCATAAACACCTACATGTAACCCAACTGCACCAAGGATCAGCAGCTTTATTTGGTTAGGAGAGTCACTATATAATATACTTGAGGAGATCCCTTATTATGTTCGTGGTACAAAGACTGTTTAATTTATCAATGGAAGATGCCATGATAATTTCAGAATCGTTAATTAAAAAGGCAGATCCACAATTTGGATGTTGTATAAGAGATGACAAGTTTTGATGAAAAGACCAAAAACATTGTTATCAGAAGACCCAGGTCTTCCATTTACTGACCGTGAGATAGTTTACTTAATCATTCTGAACTTCAGTATTGCCATCTGTAATGACATATCATAGTGGATAGAGAGCCAGCCTTGGAGTTAGGAAGACCTGTGTTCACATCTGACACGTGGTGTGACCCTCGTCAAACCAGATTACCTCTAAGTGCTCCACACCATTCTCCAAGACTACAAATTGAAGGCTACAAGTTGTCTACACTGGGAGAAGAAATTTCTTAAATAAAAACAAAAACCACTCTCTTCCCACCTAATTCCAAACAAACATAGTATATAAATATTATTATGGTGAGAACCTAATGAAGTAGCATATGTAAGGTAAAGGAAGGCTTCAAAAGCCCCTTTCAGTTCTAAATCTGTGATCCTGACCTTATTTTATAACCTTTAATAATTGTTAACATAAATTACTGGTATCACCCTAGAGTGGTCTTCAGGAATTTTGTGCTAATAAGAATTCCTGGCACAGAACATAAAAAACAAAATGGAAGGGTCTTTCTAGGTTGAGGGAGAAGTCTTTTGGGATGTGAATCCCCATATGATGCCCTGAAATGTTCCAACAGGGCTACTGCCCCCAAAATCTACCTACTATTGCAAAATTGTGGGCAAACCATGGTGTTTCCCTTTCTAGAACTGGGGCTGTCTGTCCCTAGGCATCTGTTCCATTTTGGTTTCACTTCTCATTGGCTACTTGCCATTTGAATCGGTCTCTACAAAACCATGTGTGGGTTTTTTTTTTATGGCCTCAGGAAAATTTATGATCAAGCTTGCTTGCTCTCTAAAATATGCTTCTGGTTCAGCAAAACCACAAAATTATTTACCAGAGGAGTCAGGGGAACTGAAGGTCAAAATCAAATTGGAGTTTGCTTCCTGTGACTCCAAGTGAATTTCACCCCTCCTTTTTGTTGGTCTTGATCTCTCTCAGACATCAGTCAATCCATCAGCATTTACAAAGCACCTCTTTCATATACCAGACACTGTGCTAGGCTCTGGGGATACAAAGTAAAGATAGAAAATTTCTACCTCAAAGAAGGAAAGGGTGGCTATAAGGCAACTCAATACAAGGAGGAGAAATCAATCTGACGAAGAAAGAGGTGAAAATTAAATGTTGTCTCATTGATTATTGTTCATAATTTATGCCAAATAATAGTTACTAAGAAGATAATTATTGAAAATGAGACACAAAGGTCCTTTTAATTGTGTATATAAGAAAGTGATGAGAGAGGGACTCTGAGAGGGACATTGGGAAGGACAAAACTATTTGAAGTGTGCAAGAGAAGAAATAGATCCCCATTTAGCAATGGAATGGAAAAACCAAACCAAATGATAAAGTTAGGAAGAGATATCTCAGAGAGGGGATGAGATAGACCACAACAAAGTGGTCTTCTAGTACCTTGGGGAAAAAGACAGGAAAGTGGAGGCAGGACTGTCAATGTCAGCAATAGGTTGAATTTTGTGAACACAACACACTGGTCTTAGTAGGGAACCTAGTCCGTGACCTTTAGGAGCTTATATTCTAGTGCAAGACTCTCAGAGTTAGAAGAGACTTCAGAGGTCACTTAATTTAACCTATATCTGAAGAAGATGGCCATCTAGCTGTGCTTAAGACCTTCAGGAAGGAAAACCCACTACCTCATGAATCTGTCCATTTTCTTTTTGGATAATTTTAATTGTTTGAAAGGTTTCCTCATATGGAACCTAAATATACTTTTTCTTTGTAACTCCTGTTCTTCTGTTTCTAAATCAGTCCTATGGGTCAAGCAGAACTTGTCTAATTTGTCTTCTATACTTAACCTTCTTAAAATGGACCAACATATCCTATTTTCTTTCAGTTTGCTTAAAAAAAAGTCTATAACCAGAAGCTTCCACCAAAGTCTTACTCTAATGCCTCATCATGGCATACAGGTACTATAGGTACAGCATAGGAAAGGCTTGAAGTATGGAACCAGCCTCCAACTTGTATTAAAGCCTTAACTTGGTCATACTTGGAGAGGCTTGGCACACAAGGGCTGTGCACAGGAGATCATTTGGTGACAAGAAATCACTAAGCTAACAGACTTCTAAGGCATGGAGGTATTGGTCAAGTCTCACTATATTTACCATACATTTTTAAAGTTCTCATTACTTTAAAGGATTAACAATGACAATAATGATGATCATAATAGCCAATGTGTATATAATACTTTAAGATGTGCAGAGAACTTTATATTTGTAATTATATGCAATTCTCATAACAACCCTGTGAGGTAGGTGCTATTTTTATCCCTATTTTACAGATGAGGAAACTGAGGCTGAAAGATGTGAGGTGACTTGCCCTTGGTTACAAAATGAATAAATGTCTTGGAAAGGATTCTTTTTTTTTTCCCCTCCCCTAAACTGTGATTTCATTGATTGATATAGGAAACATCCAGGTGAAGAAAGTCCCACTACTAATGGAGATTGGCATATTCTCCCTAATTAATGGTCTTAGAGAACTTGCCTAGAGTAATGGTGTCAAATTCTGATAGAAATAGGAGTCATTTATCTATACATAAGAATCCCTGTGGGCTGTATATTGACTTATTAATCTTAATTATTAATAATATACCAATAATTAATTAATTAGTAAATTAATCTTAAATGTAGTATTGCCTATGTTTCATTATGTTTTAATTTTGTTAAATATTTTCTAATGGTATTTTGATTCAGACCCCAGTGACATTTTAATTTGGTTTGGGCCACAGTAGACCACATGTTTGACACCTCTGATCCAGACCACTGAGAGATTAGATGACTTGTCTTTGGGTCACAAAGCCACTCTCTGCCAGGGATGCATCGATGGGCTTTGAGGCCAGTTCTCTATCAGATCTAAACCACATCGCTTCTCTCAGGCAAATGTCTTCCTAACTCCAAGTTCATTGTTTGATCCACCTAGGTGACAAAAATGAAACAATTGCCGCTCTCATGAAGTTTATGGAACGGTTAGGGGAATACATAATATCTGAGCATTTAAGTAACTCTAGAGTGTATTTGAGGTGGAAAAGAACATTAACAAATGAGTATTAGTAAAAGCTTCCCATAGCAAGCGGCAACTGAGCTCACTTGCCTCAGGCTGAGCTCTAAGAGGTAGAGTTTCTAGGCATTACATGTGGGACATGGAGACAGCAGACACAAAGCTCAGCTTAGAAACAGCTATTAATCTGATTGGAATGTAAGATGCATCAAAGGCAAAGCCATATCTAGGAATGTTGACATGTATGGCATTTCAATTAAGGGGAAGGACTCTAGGATATCACCATCCCCTAATGGGGTTCAGAAGTCTTTGGACACACTGAGGCCTGCCCTGATGTAGGTGGGCAGAAGGAAGGAACAGGGCAGGGAGGGAGGTTGAGAAGTTCATTTAGGCTTCAGCTGAGGCAGAAGAGAAAAGGCCATAGCTATATTATCTACTTTCCAATTTCAACTACTTACTCTTGCTAACTATTTGCTAAACTCAGTTGTTTCTATGTACAGAAGGAATGTTGACAGGACTGTCTAAATGATGGTACCCCAGGGCAAAGCTCCATTGTCTTGCTATGTCTCTTGTGAAAGATAGTTACACACACCCCCCCCACACACACCCACACCCACACCCACACCCACACCCACACACACGATATTATTCTTCAAAGATGGGTAGGAGCCAGACTGTGGAGAGTTTTAAATGTCAAGTTGAGGAGTTTGGATTTTATTCTGTTTCAGTATTGGGGCATGGAAGAACTTTGAGCAATAACATGGTTAGACTTATCTCTTACATCCAGGAGAATGTATGCTTCTCAAGAGCATTTTTTGTCATTTACTTTTCAGATCTCTAGCACCTAGCGCAGTGCTTTGCAAACAGTAGGTGCTGAATAATAGTAGGTGCTTGTGGGATTGGACCAAAAATAATATTTTGACAGCTGTGTGAAGGGTGGATTGGAGCCAATAAAGACTGGCAGCAAGAAAGTCAATTGTAATATTACTGATAAGACATCATGAGGGCCTCAAGTAAGATGATAACCATGCAGGTGGAAACAGATGGAATGATCAATAAGATTTTTTTCTTCCAAGGAATGGTGATTTGGATATATAGATAATGTCAGGTGAGAGCTTATCCAGTAAGGGTCAAAAGAAAGGAGGACATGTAATGGTGACTGGTGGACTTTTTGATGAAGGGAACTGAATTTGCTGACCTAACAGCAACAGAAAGGGTGGCTATTTCCTAGGTCCTGAACTTCCTAAGACTTGTCTGAAGGGCGGTGCTGGGACACAAGGCCAGCGTGTGGGGTATTGGAGAATTCTTGGTAAACAGTGAGTGGGGCTGATGCTGTCAATAATCATCATCCAGTCTATTTAAGGTAGAGGCTGAGGAAGCAAAGCTAAGGGCCAAATATCCAAGCTTAGTACAAAAGTTTGGGGGCTCCAACCTCCTTATGAAGAGAATCCAGAAGAGCCAAAAGTATTTTGACTCAGGAAACTACAATATGACCAAAGCTGAAACGAAGAACAAACAACTGCCAAGCGTAGGAATGGACAGGAACTTGGCAACGGGCAATTAAAACCCCATGCAGAAGGACTGACCCTAGGGAAAGTCCTACCTCATTGCTAGCAAGTTTGTGAAGTAATCTGTGCTCCTCCCCTGCCCCTCCTCCACCATTCAACTTCTTTGTATCATAGGTTGGGCTGGGGCTGAGGACTTAGTCATTTAGAACTTCACAATAATCTAATCAAAAGGGAGCAAGCAAATAGAGAAATGACTTTTAATCTGGTATTGGTAGCTGGAGGCTGCTGAGGAAGGAAGGGAGAGGCTCTCATCTCAGTTCATGACCTTTTGGTACCAAGGAAGATTTTCAGGGTATCACTTGCAACCATCTATTATCTTCTTAGGAAGAGGTATTGGCATTTGACAATGGTATAACTTACTAGCTCTTATAAATTGGGTGGGAAAAGCAGTCCCCCTTTCCTTTGAGAAGGGTCATTCTGTATTTATTCTGATCGAACCCTGAGGAGGTGGGAAGGAATGAGTCAGAGATCCCTTTGTGGTAGGGACAGCAGCCCTGGTGGACAGGTTTTACAGTCAAGAGACCAAAGTCAAATGAATGGTGCACACCCTGTGGGCTGATGATCATTCTTTTACTGAGGCTACTTAAGATAATCTTTGAGAAAGGGAGAAAACTTGTTTACTTGTGTAAAACTTTAAGAGCCTACCTGTCCACTCCTCCATTAGATGCTATTTGTTAAGGCTGGCCTTTGTTCTCTCTCCTTGTGATGGTGTGCTGGCTGTCCCTCCTGACTCCTTATGGAGTTCTATTACCATTTTGGTCACTAAGTGACCTTGAAAAAGTTATTTAACCCCTTTAGATTCGTTTCCTTTTCCTTTGAACTGCAGGAGTTGGACCAGCCAGTTGCTTCCAGCTCTCTGGATGGCTTGAGTTCCTGCTTGAAAAGCTCTTTCCTGTTCATCATGTGACTTTAAAGTGAAGGATAGGTTCTGCAATTCAGCAGCTGCCTGATTCCGGTTTCTGCCAGGGTAGAGCTATAGGTTAATTCCATTAAGGGTTGTATATAGTGAGTAGAAAGTGAATTTTAGTGACTTACTAGGAGGTGACTAGGTGTCAGGATCAGGGGAAAGATGGCAAGGAAGCAAATTGTGGATACTTGTCTCTGACTCATCCTTTTTCCTAGCCTACATTAGCTCCAGGCCTAAAAAGTAGCTGAGGGTATAGTCCTTGGGCAAGTGGGAGCTTGCTCACTATAAGTAGGTGAAGTCCCATGTTTTGCAAATGAGGGAAGCATCCAACTGTATTGTTAAGGAGCTGGCATAGGAAAGAAGGAGTGGCTGCAGGGCCTCAGGTGCAGAGCAGCAAGTCTTAGAGATGGTTCATGTTAGAGGAGGCTGGTGAAAGTGGGTAGTAGAGGTAAGTACTGGAAACTATTTCCATCAGGGTCAAGACTCCCAGCTCCTAAGAGGCAAAGAGGGCCAACACATCTTAAAGTTCATTTACAAACAGGTAAAGGGAAAGGGATGAAAGTGCTTAGGGAGGAACAAGACCTTGGCCTGAATATAATTGTCTGGACAGGTTATACCTCATTGTTGTTGCTCATTGGAGAGGGTCAGGGGAATGCTGTTCCCTACTTGCCCTTTGACTATATATATTCCAACAATCTGTTCACTTACTTTATGAGAATGACAGATTAACTTGATAATGTATGTATAAAGTCTTCCCTTCCTTCTTTCCTTCTTTCCTTCCTTCCTTCCTTGCTTCCTTCCTTCCTTCCTTCCTTCCTTCCTTCGTTGCTTGCTTGCTTGCTTCCTTCCTTCTTTCCTTCCTTTCTTCCTTCCTTCCCTCCTTCCTTCCTTTCATTCTGCTTAGCTAGTAAGATTTCTTGCTGTCACTTGAGTAGAGAGGGAATGGGAAGATCAGGGCCATAGTCTTTCTGACCTACAACTTCAGAGGCTCCCACTCATAATAGCATATAATTATTTTTTGTGTTTCTTGCTCCGTTTCCTCATGTTCTCTTCCTAGGTCCAAAGCCCTGTGTGGAAGGGGAGAATTGCTAAGTACCCTGTATAGTTGCCTCACCTGTCCTAACAACTTTGTACACAAATATGTCACATATGTGTATATATATATATATATCTATATCTATATATACATATATATATATGATTTTTTTTACATAAAATTTGTCTAAAGGGATAACTACAGCCCACATTTAGTAATCATGTAAGAACCATTTATATCATCAGAAGGAACTTGGAAGGCACTGCTAAAGGTAATGAAATCTTGGGCAAAAAAAGAAAGTGGAAGACTATGGAGGCCCAGGAGGTACTTTTATCACAAGTACTTCATGGAGACAAGGTGCTTAAAAGCAAAAGGCAGATGTAAGAAGGGAACAGTAGGTTAAGAAGATGGTGTTTCAGAATGAGATTTGGATTTCTGAACTATGATTTAAAATACAGGTGTGAAAAACTTCTGGCCAGTGATGGAATATACTTGACAAGGACTGATTACAATGTTTTTGCCAGGAGCTTTGCAAATCAAATAAAAAAAGACTGAATTGAATGGAAGGGGGGAGGGAGAAAGCTGCTTATGTATATCCACAAAGCTAGAGAAAATACCATAAACAATAGCAACAGTGTAGGATGACAGAAATAGAGAAGCCCAGAACTTCACAGGAAACTTAAACCAAGAAATGGCAATAAAACCCTCAGATGGACTTAGAGCTTTATACGAAAACCTACAAAGTATAGGTAATATGCAAGGTAAGCTGCAGATCCTACTGTAGAGTATGAAATTTACCTTAATAAGGAATCTTTTAAACTTGATCAAAAGAAGTATTTGCAAAAATATATGCCAGACACATATGTGCCAGGTGCTTAGTAGGTGCTATATAAATGCTTACTCTCTTTCTTTTCCTTCCCTTTTGAAGTTAAGTGGAAAAAATGTTTCATGATTTGAATATGGTTCTGGAAGGATATACTTTATTCAAGAGAAAATAGATAGGAAGGAAGGAAACAAGGATTTATTCAGCATTCACTTTGTATCAGGAACTATTCTAAGTGCTTTATAAAGATTGTCTTATTTGATCCTCACAGCAACTCTATGAGGTAGATGCTATTATTATCCCCATTCTACAGCTAAAGAAACTGAGGCAAATGGAGGGTAAGAGACTAACACAGCATTGTACAACTAGTAAATGTCTGAGACCGTATTTGAATTCAAGCCTTGCTGACCTCAGGTCCAATATTCTATCTATTATGTCACCTAGAAGGGATGGGTATCTGTCTGTTTGTGTCTGTCTGTCTGTCTGTCTGCCTATCTATCTATCTATCTATCCATCCATGTATCTGTCTTAATATCTTAATATAAGGAAAGCTAGAAAGTCAGTTAGTTGATGTGTAAGTAAAGAGAATCTTAGGGGAAATTGACCACTCCATCTCAGAATTTGTGATGGAGAAGGAGAAGAAAGATGGAAGAAGGGGTGGTCAGGACCAGCCCAACTAAATTTTTAAAAGCTCATCACTAGAAGATTGGTCACCAGATGATGATTTAAAACAACAACAACAACAAGACAAAACACAGAAGCTCATGAACATTACCTACTGAAGTATGAAAAGTTTGTAATCTGCATCAATTGGGCATGACCCTACGTTAAATGTAATCCCAGGACCTTGATGTATTGTGAAATTAGAAAATAGATTTATAGTGCTTATAGACTTAGTCCTCAAGCTTAGATTACCATAGAAGATAACTGAAACTATATTTTCTTTTGCCCTTTTCTGCAAAGCAGGATACAGTTGCAATCACTTTCCTGTTATTTTGAAAGGCATTCCCATTCTTTTTTTTTTAACAGTATTTTACCTCCCCCCCAATTATATGTAAAGTTAATTTTTAGCATTCATTTTTACAAGTCTTTGAGTTTCAAAATTTTCTCCTTCTCTCCCTCCATCCTGTCTTTCTAAAATGGTAAGCATTTTGATATAGGCTATATATGTGCAATCATGTAAAACATATTTCTATATTAGTCACAGCTGTGAAAGAAGAAACAGACCAAAATGAAAAAAACTATGGAAAAATAAAATAAAAATAGTATGCTTTGGTCTGTGTCTGGATGTGGACAAAATTTTCTATCACGAGTCCTTTGTAATCGTCTTGGATCATTTATTGTTCAAAAGAGCTAAGTTGTTCATAGTCGATCATCACACAATATTGCTGTTACTGTGTACAATATTTTCCTTGTTCTGCTCATTTCACTTTTTATCAGTTCATACAAGTCTTTCCAGGTTTATCTGAAATCTATCTTCTTGTTTTTTTATTGTACAATAGAATTCCATTATATTCATATACCATACCTTGTTCAGCCATTCCCCAATTGATGAGCATCCCCTCATTTTCCAATTCTTTGCTATCACAAAAAGAGCTGCTATAAATATTTTTGTACACGTAGGTCTTTTTGCCTTTTTTGTGATCTTTTTGTAGTACAGACCTAGTAGTGGTATTGCTGGATCAAAGCGTAAGGCACTCCCCTTCTTGTAGTCACCCAGATGAAGTGTTTTCCTTGACTCCTTATTCTCACCTCTCATATCTAATCTGTTGTCAAATATTATCAATTCTGCTTTTCTAACATATCTTCTGTATTCTCTATTCTCTTCTCTGACACTGTTACCATCTTGGTGTAGGTCCTCATTACCTCATTTTTACTATTACAATAGCTTTTTAGGTAGTCTCCCTACTTCAAGTATCTATGCACTCAAGTTCATCTAACATTCAGGTATCAAACTGATCTTCCTTAAGCTCAGATCTGACTATGCCATTTCCCTCTCCCTCCCATTCAATAAACCCCCAAGGCTTCCTAGTATTTCCAGAATCAAATATAAAATCCACTGGCATTCAAAGCCCTTCATAACCTGCCCTCCTTCTATCTTTAGTCTTCTTATACCTTACTCCTCATCTTACAATCTGAGATCTAGCAACACTGACCTCCTTGCTGTTTCTTTCACAAGACACTCCACCTCCATACTCTGTATATTTTCTCTGGCTTCCTCCATGCCTGGAATATTCTTTCCTCATTTCCATCTCTAGGGTTACTGGGCTTCCCTGGCTTCCTGCAGATCTCAGCTAAAACCCCACCCTTTGCAAGAAGAAGGCAGCTGGTAGCACAGGAAGATCTGAGTTCAGATCCAGCCTCAGATATTTACTTAGCTGTATGACCTGGGCAAGTTATTCAACCTCTTTTGGTCTTGGTTTTCTCAATTGTAAAATGGTGGTAATAACAGAGCTGACCTCTCAGGGTTGCTGAGAGGCTCAAAAGATGAACTTTCTAAAGCATTCAAACCCAGTGCCTCGTGCACAATTGAAGTTGTGTAAATGTTTATTCTTTCTCCTTCCCTTGAAGTCCCTTAATACTAGTGCCTTCCCTGTTGATTATCTTGATTTTATTTTGTGTATACCTTGTTTGTACATTGTTGTTTGTGTGTTATCTCCTCTATGGAGTGACTTGAGAGCAGAGATTGTTTTTGCACACAGTAGGCACTTAATAAATACTTATTGACTGACCATTGATTGACTGACAGACTCATTTAGCTAATTTACCTTTGAACAGTCAATATTTAGCTTTGAAGGCCTGGCCCAGTGATATAGCAAAAAATAGCTGTAGGGCTATCTTCCTAAATTATTTTTTCATAGCTAGTTACTAAGGAAGCTGGGGACAAAAGGTTAATGTAAAAGAAATCATACTGTGGTGGTGTTATCTTGAAATAATTAAGTTCTGGAGCAGAGCATTTTGTTATGTGAAATCCTTCACTGAAATAGCAATATTTTGTGAACAGCTTGAAATATTGCTATATGCATTAAGCAAAGCCCTATATTCAACTTAGAAAAGAAACATTATTTTTTTAAATAGCTATTCAATTCTGCTTGGCTAAGCAATGAAGTCAGCAGAAGCCACCCACTCCTGTAGCTTGCTTTGATAGATGTGAAAGGTTTCATAATGCAAGAGAAAATTAAATTTTATTACAAATTTAATAAAAGTTTATCACAAATTAAAATATCCTTGTCCCCAAGAAAAATAGGGTTTTTTTTGAGCATTGGATGCTTTTCTTAAATTTTATTGATAAGAAAAAAAATCCAATTACACAAGACTGAACTGATTAAAGTTAACCTCTGTTACATAAACATGCCAAAGGGTACAATATGACATAAAGTAGTGATACATTACATTAGAATCTAGGCAGTTTAGAAATTTTGAGATAACAACTGATATTTTCTTTTGAGATTTAAAGTTTACTAAAACACTTAGTATGCATTATCTCATTTTATCCTTATAATAGTCTTTCTGATACCACAGCAGGTATCATTATGCCCATTTTACAGATGAGAGAATGTAGGCTTTTTGGCTTTAGATTCTGATTCTGTTATCCACTATGTTAACTATCTGTCTTAGCTTTGTATCACCACAAATTTGATAAGTATTCCATACATACCTTCATCCAAGTCATTGGTAAAAAGCATTGAACAGTATGGGTACAAAGGCAGATTGAACCAGCCTCTCTCCCCACAACTTTGCTCAGGCCACTCCTCTGGAGAGCTCCCTCTAAGTTGACTTTGAACCATTAGTGACAATAGTTTGGTTCCTAGCATCTAACTAGTTGAGATTTTATATAACTGTGTTGTTATCCCATGCCTTTCTATCTTCTCCATAAGCATAGCATGAATGTTCTGCTGTAATTTAGTAAACTATGTCCATAGTTTTCTACTAATTTACCGATTTAACAGTTACTAACTTAACTTAACTAACTTACTAACTTAACAGTTTAACCCTGTTAAAAAAGGAGTTGACCTTGATGGAGGTCTTGATTGAAGCCATGATGACTCTTAATAAATGTGAACACAATTTCCTTTTCTAGCAGTTTATGAGACATTCTGTTAACAATATATTTTAGAATTTTGTCAGTTATCAAGATTAAGCTCACTGGCCTATAGTTTACAGAATGAATTGTTTCTTTTTTCTTTTTTGGAAAAATTAAGATGCCACGTGCTCTATTCCATACCTGCAGCAGCTCCCATATTATCCATAGTCTTTTGAGATCATTTGCAGAATGACTCAGTAGTCACTTATCCTGATACATTTATGGATCTGTGTGACCTCATTGATTGGATTACTTACCCCAATAATTCAGACTTTATCTCATCTTTGTATGCTCTTTCTGCATGACTTTTGTCTATGTATTTTGGTAAATCTTTCACAGTGGATAAATCCCTCATAACGGGAACATTTCTCGAGTTTTATTCTTATGTACCATGTACCCATCTATTGTTCTTTGAGTGATCCTCAACTTTAATTTTCTAGATTGTGATGTTCAATAACTTACAAGCATTTCTATAAGTATCATGTTTGAAAACTGGGCATCTTTTTTCAGGAAAAGTTTTTGGGGGCTCTAAAAGCACCATGTAATTGTCTAGACTGTAGAGTTAATTCAGTCTGTTCTCCTACTACTGTTAAGTGTTTACGGTGTCTAATTAAGATTGATATGCTTAAGAACTAACTATATATTGCCCACTGAATTGTATGTCAGTCTGGACAACAAGTACTCTTCACTCACTTGGTTTTTCTTTGTGGATAACTAGGCAAAAATGTCTTTGAGAAATTATGGATTTCATTTAAGAGGCACTGCAGTGTTCTGGGGCTTGATGCAGATCAGTCAATTTCATCCAGTAACATAAGTGCATAACAGACCTAACCGTGGACAATCAATACTTCTATTTGTCTTCTGCACCAGCCATATTTCATTACAGTGACACATGCCTTAGATGAGCTTATGTCTTCTTGTGAAATACCTCACTTGATATGAGTATTCAGAGAGTCATTGAAAAAAGTAATCTCTGTTGTTTCATCTTTCAAGGAATCTGGAATGGCTTTTTTTCCCTCTAGATTGAACCTCTTTATCTTATTTAGGCCAGGATTACAATAACTATTCACAGGACTGACCCTAATATTGATTGGCATAGGAGCTTTAACCAGCTCCATTTTTCTGATCTGAGTTGGTCTTCCCCTGCTGGGTGTAGCCTGATGGCCCTATACTCTGAAGGCTCACCATCTCGGTACTGGACTTCATGTGGGTACCTGATTGGCTTTAGCCCAACCCAAATGATCCAACAGCTCTAGGGACTATAGGAGTGCCTTGGCTTAAAAAAAATTTTTTTTTTAGCGTTTTGTATAGCTTTGCTTTTCTAATTTTTTCTAATTATGTATAAAACAACTTTTAAATTTTTTTAAAAAAAATTGAGTTTTAAATTCTCTCCTTTATCTCCTCCTTCCTCATTGAGAAGAAGGTAAGCAATTTGATATAAGTTATACAGGTGCAGTCATGCAGAACTTATCTCCATATTAGTCATGTTGTGAAAGAAAACACAGACAAAAACCTCCCAAGAAAAATAAAGTAAGTAAAAAGACATATGCTTTGATCTGCATTCAGACTCCACCAGTTCTTTCTCTGGAGGTGGATAGCATTTTTCTTCATAAATCCTTTAGAATTGTCTTAGATTATTGTATTACTGAGAATAGTTAAGTCATTCACAGTTCTTCATGGAACGATATTGCTGCATACAATGTTGTTCTTACTTCACTTTGTATCAATTCATGTAAGTCTTTCCAGGTTTTCCTGGAGCAATCTTGCTCATAATTTCTTATGACACAATAGTACTCCATCATTATCATATACTACAACTTGTTCAGCCATTCCCCAATTGATGGGCATTCCCTGAATTTCCAATTCTTTGCCACCACAAAAGAGCTGCTATAAATATTTTTGTTTAAATAGGTCCTCTTCCTTCCTTCCTTCTTTCCTTCCTTCTTTCCTCCTTCTTTCCTTCCTTCTTTCTTTCCTTCCTTCCTTCCTTCCTTCCTTCCTTCCTTCCTTCATTTTGAATCTCTTTGGAATACAGATCTAGTAGTAGTATTACTGAGTCAAAGGATATGTACAGTTTTATAGTCATTTGGGAATGGTCCCAATTTCTCTCTAGAATGGTCAGATCAGTTCACAACTCCACCAACAGTGCATTAGAGCCCAGTTTTCCCACATCTCCTCTAGTGTTTGTCATTTTCCTTTTCTGTCATATTAGCTAATCTAATAGATATGAGGTAGTACCCAGAGTTGTTTTAATTTGTACCTCTCTTATCAAAAGTGATTTAGAGCATTTTCTCATATGATTATAGAGACACTTGGTTTCTTTTTTTGAAAACTGCCTGTTCATATCCTTTGACCATTTATCATTTGGGGATGATGTGTATTCTTGTAAATTTGACTCAGTTCTTTATTATTTGAGAAATGAGGCCTTTATCAGAGAAACTTGCTGTCAAATTCATCTCTCCACCATATATCCCCCCATTTTCTTTCTTTTTTTTTCCTCTTAAATTTTTTTTTTTTGGCTTTTTGGAAGGGAGAAGGCAGGGCAATTGGGGTTAAGTGATTTACCCAAGGTCACACACTAATGTCAAGTGTCTGAGGTCAGATTTGAACTCAGGTCCTTCTGACTCCAGGGCCAGTGCTCTAGTCACTGTGCCACCTAGCTACCCCAGCATACCCCATTTTCTACTTTCCTTTTCATCTTGGGTGCATTGATTTTCTTTTTGTAGAATCCTTTTAATTTAATATAATCAAAATTACCCATTTTATATGCCATAATCTTATCTGTCTCTTGTTTGGTCATCAATTCTTCCCTTATCCTTTATTTGACAGGCAAACTCTTCCATGTTCTCCTAATTTGCATATGTTATCACCCTTTATGTCTAAATCATGTACCCATTTTGAACTTATCTTGATATGTTGTGTGAGGTATTGATTTATACCTAGTTTCTGCCAAAGTGCTTTCCCATTTTCCTAGCATTTTTTGTCAAATAGTGAGGTCTTGTCCCAAAAGCTTGGATATTTGGGTTCATCAAACACTAGATTACTATATCCATTTACTACTATGTATTGTATCCCTAATCTATTCCACTGATACAACACTCTGTTTCTTAGCTAGCTACCAGATTGTTTTGATGATTAATGGGTATTATATGATTTTGACAGGTGGGTGGAGATACCTTATAGGAGGAGAACTTTCTTCTTTTAAAATTTTATTTTTCTTTTTTTAGTTTTATATCAGCTATTTTAACTTAGCCTTCTTAATAAATCTGTTCTCATATATTTAAAAAAAGACCACATACACACACATATACACTTAAGCAAAGACAATTGATAATGACTGTATTGGACAGCACGTAGCACATTCCATTGGATGTGTTAGGGGATAAAGTGTAAGAACACGGGAGAGGTAGAAGGAAGGTAAGTTATAAAGGGCTTTGAATGAATAGCTGTAATATTTCTTTGGTGACTAAATGAACAATATTATAGGATCATAGATCCAGGACTAAAAGAAACCTCATGGTCCATCTACCCCAACACCTACATTTTATAATTGAGAAGTTCACAGGGGTTAAGTGATTTGCCCAAGGTCACACAGGTAGTAAGTGTAAGAGATGTCCTCTGACTCCAGAGTACATGATCTCTCTACTATATCATACTGCTTCCTGGACTGTATACTTACCTAATATGGAAATATTCTGACCTTAGTAGGCAATACAGGTGAATTATTTTCCAAGTACTGGTAATGAGTAGCAATTATCTATCACCTAGCATCCTTCCCTTAGGAAAACAATGCATTTGCAAGATTAATGGTCAGGATCAGTATAGTCCACCATTATGAGACAACCTATTTGTGAAGTCACTCCCTTCAGAAGAAGATGGAAGATTCCTGCTGTGAACTCATGGGCCTTCCATGTCATTGCTGAGTGAGTGTCTCAGCTGTTAACTCAGTAGCTATGAAGTATATTTACCTGTGACTATTATTAGTTCTCATATCTTACTGGAAATTATGCCTCTCTCCAGTCTTAAAGTACTGAGTAAATATAGTATTTTTAAGAAACTGAATTTTACTAGTCAATAATGCCTTACCATTAAAATCTAGTTTCTTAAATACATTAAGTGTTATATTTTTAAGAAACTGAGTTTTATCAGTCAATAATGTGTGACCATTATAGTCCAGTTTTTTAAGCATATAAAATACCATATTTTTAAGAAACTGGATTTTACTAGTCAGTAATGTAGGAACAAGCATAGGAGTGAGTAGAGCTTACCTTAAAATTATAAGTAATATTTATCTAAAACCATCAGCAAGTATTATCTGTAATGGGAATAAGCTAGAAGCCTTCCCAATACAATGAAGGTTAAAGCAAGGATGCTCATTAACACTACTGTTATTTAATATTGTACTAGAAATATTAGCTATAACAATATGAGAAGAAAAAGAAATTAAAGGAATTAGAATAAGCAATGAGGAAAAAAAAACTATCACTCTTTTCAGATGATGTGATGTTATACTTAGAGAGTCCCAGAGAATCAACTAAAAAGCTCCTTGAAATATTAACAACTTTAGCAAAGTTGCAGGATAAAAATAAACACACATAAATCAGCAGCATTTCTATACATTAACAACGAAGTCCATCAGCAAAAGATAGAAAGATAAATTCCATTTAAAATGACTGTAGACAAAATAAAACACTTGGGAGTCTACCTGCCAAGACAAATGCAGGAACTATATGAATACAAATACAAAACACTTTTCACAAAATAAAATCAGATCTAACAATTGGAAAAATATTAATTGCTCATGGGTAGGTTGAGCCAATATAATTAAAATGACAGTTCTCCTTAATCTATTTATTCAGTGCCATAGCAATCAAACTGTCAAAAAATTATTTTAGAGCTAGAGAAAAATAATAACAAAATTCATCTGGAAAGTCAAAAGGTCAAGAATATCAAGGGAATCAATGAAAAAAATGTGAAGGAAGATGGTCTAGCTGCACCAGATTTCAAACTGTATTATAAAGTGGTAATTATTAAAACAATCTGGTACTAACAAATAGAATGGTGGATCAGTGGAATAGATTAAGTACATGTTACGTTACAGTAAATGGCATAGTAATCTAGTATATGATAAGATCCAAGCTTTTGCAGCAAAAACTCATTACTTTAATGAAAACTCGGGAAAACTCTAAAACAATATGGCAGAAACTAGGTATAGATCAACATCTTACACTGTATACCAAGATAAGGTCAAAATGGGTAGATGATTTAGACAGAAAGGGTGATATAAGCAAATTAGGAGAACATGGAATAGTTTATTTGTCAGGTCTCTGGATAAGAGAAGAATTTAGGACCAAAGAAAATATAGAGAACATTACAAAATATAAAATAATTTGAAAAGTTTTTGCTCAAACAAAAAGAATGCAACCAAAATTAAAAGGAAAGTAGAAAATTGGGAAAAATTGTTGCAACAAGTATCTCTGATAATGGCCCAATTTCTCAGATATACAGAGAACTGAGTCAAATCTCTAAAAGTACAAGTCATTCCTCAATTGATAAATAGTTGAAGGATATGAAAGATAGTTTTAAGACAAAGAGATCAAAGCTATTTATAGCTATAAAAAACCATTCTAAATAACTATTGATCAGAAAAATGCAAATGAAAACAACTCTGAGGTATTATCTCACACCTATCAGAGTAGCTAATATGACAAAAAAAAAAGGGAATGTTGGATGTTAGAGGGAAAACTGGGACACTAATACACTGTTGGTAGAGTTGTGAATTGATCAAACCATTTTGGAGAGCAATTTGGAACTATGTCCCAAGGGCAATCTAACTGTTTGTACCCTTTGATCCAGCAATAGCACTAATAGGTCTGCATCCCAAAGACATAAAAAAAAGAGAAAAACACCTATTTGTACAAAGACATTTATAGCAACTCTTTTTGTGGTGACTAAAAATTGGAAATTGAAGTGATGCCCGTCAATTGGGGAATGACTAAACAGGTTGTGGTATATGATTTGATGGAATATTATTGTGCTATAAGAAATGATGAGCTGGCAGATTTCAGAAAAACCTGGAAAAACTTACATGAGCTGATGCAAAGTGAAATGAATAGAACCAGGAGAACATTATACACAGTAACAGCAATATTATACAATGAATAACTGTGAATGACTTAATTATTCTTAGCAATCCAATGATCCAAAAAAATTCCAAAGGACGAATGATGAAGCCTACTATCTCCCTCCAGAGAAAGAACTGCTCTTGTCAGAATACAGACTGAAGCATGCTGTCTTTCACTTTCTTTCTTTCAAGCTTTTCATTTGAGTCTTCTTGTACAAAATGACTAATATGGAAATACTTTCCATGATTGCAATGCATAATCTATATCTCATTATTTACCATCTCAGGAAGGGGGGAAGGAAGGGAGGGTGGAAAGGATAAAAATTGGAACTCAAGACTTAAAAAAAAACCCCAAAAGGTTAAGAAATTGTTTTCACATGTAATTGAGGAAAAATGAAATATATTAAATGAGAAAAAAATGTATTTCTGAAATGTTTAATAAAATAAAAAACATTTAAAAATGCAGGACCCAATAACCTTGGCACAGGGTATCTTCTTATCTCGCTGTGTGACCCAAGGGAGAGTAGTGATCAGCATTGCTCTGGGCCAGGCCGGACACAGGTCAATCCTGTGGTTCAAGCTGGGTTAGAATGAAATGAGTTACTTGTAGACTATCTCATATTTAACAAAAAGAAGTTCATTTAGTAATAGTGTGGAAAAGATATTAAGAGGCAGCTAGGTGACACAGTAGATAGGACTCTGGACGTGGAGTCAGGAAGATCTGTGTTCAAATCAAACCTCAGATTCTTACTAGCTATGTGACCCTTGGCAAGTCACTTAACTCTTTTTGCTTTGGTTTCCTCATCTATAAAATGCGCTGGAGAAAGGAAATGGCATACAACTCCAGTATCTTTGCCAAGAAAACCCAAATGGGGTCACAAACACTAAGACAATATAATATATATATAAACAATTAAGTCTTGAGGATGGTTTTATTGCCTTTTAGGGAAAAACGAACTAGCTTACATGGGGTAGATATTGTTCCTACAACAAGTCTTAATCCATTCTGTGAATTTTCTACAATGGTCAGTGCATAGAATGGCAATAATTTAGATCCAGATAGATAGCCAATTCAGTGTAGTGTGAGTTCTTCATTTAGGAGGAGACTGGGAAATACTGGTGTAGGATATCAGTATGCATGATATATCAGTAGTTAAATTTGTGGATTCTGTATAACACGTACATGTATATTATAGACTCTGAGGTCCTGCATCTCAGCTCTAGGATTTTCCCTGTCCTCCTTTCCTCCATGGCTGTAGCTTCTCATACATGCTGATCTAATTCCATCCAGTCTTCTGCCACTGTAAGGCCTACTCATTGCTAACTAATTCGTATTCCTTCACAGACATCATGCCACAGAGAGAAAACTGGTCCCAATCAAATCTTGCATTCCAGGCTGCCTGAAGAGAGTTTGTTGATAAAATTCAAAGTAAAGAAATTAATGTATCAGGTGAATCCCCTCAGCCATTCTATAACAATCATTTATTGAGTGTTTATTATGTGCCAAGCACTGTGCTTATTTTGGAGGATCCAAAGAGAGGCAAAAACAGTTTCTGTTCTCAAGGGGCTTACCTTCCAAAGAGGGAGAACAAAAGTGAAAACAGCTATGCACATATAGGATATAAATATATTTTGTGCCAGGCACTGGGATAGTGCTAGAATACGGGAACAAGAAGAATGGACCTTACATTCTAATAATGGAAGACAACACACACAAGAAAGCTGAAAAGTCAGGGTGAGGATTTGAGGGGAAGCAACCCACAGGTGAAGAGGAGAGAAAGTTGAGCTAGTCAGGAGTGAACTCTGGAGAGGAATGAAGACATGGTTGATTTGAATACATTCCTTTAAATGGAGCTTCAGTTAGGAAACTCCAGTCAAAGGAAGGAGTCGCAATGAAGGAGTACACTTCTTACGTTGGAAATTCAGGGGTAGAGTGAACCTCAATGGTAAGGAGGCGTCTGCTCTAGGTGTGATAGACAAAATCTGAAGGCAGGAGAGAAGCCTGGAGAGGAATGAAGTTTAGAGCAAAGGGTAATTCAGGTTTGCATACTGAGTATGTTACTGTTTCCCATGTCTTATAAAAAGACCCAGAGGAAAGTTTCTGGTGTATGCAGGAGATCCTCTCTGGAAGATCGCTGGGAGAACATGGAATTATACAGGATAAGAAAGCGTGGATGCCTTGTGATATGCATGGATGGAAGGTGTATGAACCAACTGATGAAACTGAATTTATTGCAGTGTTGAAGTACTGGCTGATGGAGTGGCTTAAAAAAAGCAAGATGTTTGTATATGTTA
Source organism: Pseudochirops cupreus (assembly GCA_028627135.1). Lineage (NCBI taxonomy): Eukaryota > Metazoa > Chordata > Mammalia > Diprotodontia > Pseudocheiridae > Pseudochirops > Pseudochirops cupreus. The sequence goes on from CM053580.1 coordinate 338,604,434, forward strand.
CCATGCATTTCATGTGGTTGACATGATGAGAGGTTTTATTCTGTCCCTCACTAGGTATTTGGAGTCAAAGGACCTAGATAACTCAAATCTTGACTCTACAATTTACTAATTAATTTTCTGTGTCCTTGTAATAGTTACTTTACCTCTCTGGGCCCCTAATTTTCTCATTTATAAAATGAAGATATTAGATTAGTATGATCTCTAAGGCCCTTCCTGCTCCAAATCCTGTGATTCTATGAAAGTGTTTTTCAAGCATTTAAGTGCTGTATGATTTGAGTTGTTGGTATTATTATTTATCCCCGCGACACAGGCTCTAGCTAACTACAGAGTGAGAGAACAATTTATGAAGAATATCTTTTGATGAACCAGTCAGTGCAGAGATTCTTAATCTGGAGACTTGCTTTAAAAATGGTTTTGATAATCATATTTTAACACAATGAGTTAATTGTGTCATCATGTATTTCATCTTTTGCATTTAGAAACACTCTGAGGAGAGGTCCATAGTCTTCCCCAGACTGTCAAATAGGTCCACGACATAAAGAAGGTTAAGAATCCCTGAGCAAGTGGTTTTGTTTTTTTTTTCAGTTTTCTTTCAGAGTGCTGATGTTTCATCTTTGTGATGCTAATTGGTGGCAAAATTCAATTCTGTAGAGGAGAGAGCTGCTCTCAAATCCCTGTTAGAATTCCAGCTGAGGTGAGATGTGAGCACTGTGGTGGAAAGGAGGATTACAATTCCATAACCTGTTCTCAGGTTAAAACTGTAATGAAAGCCGTATGGCATCTTGTAAAAATGCACACACGGAGAAAGACAACCAAGATTTGCGATCTAAATCCAAGCATTTTTGGAGAAACAGGTGAACACACAGGCAGGGAAAATTATAATAATGAACAATCAACAATTATAATGTCTATAGAAGATTTCCTAAGTTGGCATAGCTGGAGTAGCTTGAAGGTAGTGAAGGTTATTTAAAAATTAATTCTCTGAAACAAAGGGATTACTGAAATAGAAAATGTTGCCTCTCAAAAGGAAAACTGTGGACATTAGGTCAGAGCAACCTTTCTGAGACTTTTGCCTAGCAGGGCTACTTACCATCAAGTTACATTGTGTCTCACCATTTGCCTCTGAGAACGTGCACATTCTTTTATGCTCAGCTTAACAGCAACAGAGCCTTTGTCTAAAGAAAGCCAATTTCTCAGTTGCTTTGCCCGTTGCTCTGAGCAAAAGAGAAAAGAATCAGCTGTGACCCCATGATGTAAATTTGTGCAAGTGAGTCTTGTCAGGCTACTTCTCAATGTCCCTGTTTCTAGGAGAATTAAATGTAATTGGGATGCCTTCTGTTATGGTGACCGTGATACTTGTTTCCATGCCATTTTGCGCTTTGTTTGACTATGTTTTACTATGAATTTATAATAACCAAAGTAAAGATACTAAAAACTTTATTAGAAAGAATATACTTTAAGATATATGTATATATGTACATATATAATATTAACAACATATTGATTTTGTATGATGTCCCTTCCTCATCTGTTTGTCCATTCTATTTATATAGAAGTATACTTTCTTTTACGGTTATCGAATTTGTACATTCTATTCTTCTAAAAACTCTCATTTGACCCTCTAATTCCTTAAAATTCTTATCCTGTATCTTCTCTCTCTTTCACAGTCCAACTTTAGAAAATGCTATGTACAGCCAACACATCAAAACTTTTGGAATGTAGCCAAAGCAATCCAGAGGGAAAATTTATGTCTGAATATTTTCATCACCAAAAGAAAGAAAAAAAGGGGTCAATAAATTGGGCATATAAATGAAAATAAAACTAGACAAATGACACATCAAAAAACTTAAAGAACTATAAAAATAGAAATTCTGGAAACCAAATGAGATCAACAAAATTGAAGACAAAAAAGTCACTGAGTTGATAAAACTAAGAACTTTTTTGAAAAAAAAAAAAGAAAAAATATGTAAGTCCTTACCTAATTTGATTAAAAAAGAGAGAGAGGAAAACCAAATCACTAAAATAAAAAAGGAAAATTCACAATAGTTGAAGAAGCAATTTTTTTGAAAACATTTTTTTGCCCAATTACATGTCAGCAAAATTGAAAGCTTAATGAAATGGATAAATACTTAAGATATATAAAATGCAAAGATTAACGGAAAAAGAAATGGGAATTGTAGAGAAGCTGACCTCAGCAAAAGAAAATGGCAAGTCGTAAGTGAATTTTCAAAGAAAAAAATAACCCAGACCTAGTCTGATTTACAATTTAATTCTATCAAACATTTAGAGTACAATAAACTCCAATATTATACAAATTGTTTGCAAAAATAGAGAAAGATCTCAAACTCTTATAAGACAAATACCTGGTACCAAAACCAGGGAAAGATAAAACAGAGACCAATGACTGTAATGAATATTGATTTAAACATATTGAATATTGAACATATTACTTAAAAGGCTACAGCAGCACATTTGAAATATTATTCAATAAGAATAGGTTTTTATAACAGAATTTATATCAGTGTAACTCTGGGTTCCAAGGGTTATTTGCATAAGTCTGTCCTTATTGGTGGATATTGATTTCTCAGTTCTCTTTTCTTGCTTGAAGAACAGAGTTGGTGAGATTTGGAGAGAAAAGAGATTCTGGTCTTCTGACTTCCAGCTTTGGAAAGAAGACATATGGGTGCAGATTCTCTTCAGGTCCCTAAAGGTATACAATGATTTTGGAAAGAAGCCAGTATGTAGAGGAGCTGGCACTTGAATCATAACCCTATTCCCAGCTTATTACATTAGATATTTCAGGGAATTTCCCTGGGGTGAGATCTGAGACTCTCTCTTGGTTGAGCTCCCATTATGAGAACTTATTGTTGTTTCATATAATACTCCCACACTCACATATACATAAGTAAATACATTCACACATATACTTTCTCTGATTTCTATTTTCTGTTTGAAAAAATGGGTTTATTTGCTATTTCCTATATGTGTTCATTGTGGAACTAGTATTTAGTGGAGAGAAAGTTAAGCCTTGGATATTTAGCTTGTTTCACATTAAAAGGTAACAATTAGAAGTGCAACTTGAACCTAAAAACTATTTCATTTAGCAAAACAATATTTAAGAGCACAGATATAATTCTAGCCCAGTACCCCCATCTTTCTGAGGAGAGCAGAATGGTCAAGCTCTGAACCCAGTCTCTAGCTACATTCTATCCTGTTTTCTCCAGAAGACTGCTTGCTTCTCTATTATCCTCAGTGTCTCAGGCTTTCTCTATCTACTGGCTGCTTCCTTTCTGACTTCATGCCCACATCTCCTCCAGCCTTAAAAACTCTCACTTGGTCTGTCCATCCCTGCTAATTACCATCTTATATCTCTTCTCTGAACTCCTTGAAGAAGCTGTCTACACACATTACTTCCACTTTCTTTTTTATCACTCTTTTCTTTATTCTAATGTTCTTCATATTTGAAGGACTTTCCCCTGAGGGCTTACAGAACATGTTTCTGAATTGGATTGTTAAATTTAACCACTCTGTTTCTTGGAATTTTCAGCCTTGGTCACATAACCATAACCCTTGTGCAAGCCCTCATCACCCCTGGCCTATATTATTGTGATAGTTTTTTGGTTGGCCTTTATCTTTCAACTCTCTCTCCACAGTAATCCACCCTACACTCAGCTGTCAAATTGATTTCTCTAAGGTGAAGGTTTGATTATGCTACCCACTACTCAATAGTCTTTCTATTACCCCCAAGATAAAATATAAAAACTTCTGTTTGACATTTAAAACCCTTTATAAACCTGGCCCATTCACATCTTTCCCACTTTCTTAATGTTTCACACTCTTTACGGTTCATTGGTGCTGCCCTACATGCTATTCCTCAAGACATTGCATCTCCTGTTTCACTGCACTTGTATTGGCTGTTCCTCATGCCTGGAATACTCTCTCTCTCTCTCTCTCTTTTTTAATATATCATAATCTTTAAAAATATTTTATTTTAAATTTATGGAATAAAGCAAACATTTCCCTACACAGAACAATAAAAAAAGACTGCACATGAAACGTTAAATCTACTATGTACAATTTGCTATTCCTTTCAAATATGCAACAAAATTATCACGGAAATTTCTTTTTGTTTCCCTTTCCTTTCCCTCCTTGCCCTAGAGATGACTATCATTAGACACAAGTGTGTGTGTATGAATATGTATATATAAAAATAAAATTATTCTATTATAATGGTAATGGTAATTTTAAGATCTTCCTTGCCCCTTAATAATCCTCAGGGAATTTGAAGACCTTCCCTGCTTTAAAAAAAAAACTGTCCCCTAATAGGCTGAATGTAATGACATGGAGCTTGTGGCGGGAGGAGTTTGCTGAAGGGTGGAGCAGAGCCCTCAGGAAGCTGGGAGTCAGAACCAGATAGGTGATGGGAAAGAGAGGATGCTCAGGCAAGGAGTTCAATCAGGCTTGTGAGTGAAAGTTGGCTGAATATAGGTTTGTGGGAAGGCTAAAGGATGCTGTGGCTCTCTGTGCTATTGTAGCTTATTAACTTCTTTCTTACTATGATGGAATTGGCTTACTGGTTTTGGGATTTGGTTTTCTGGTGTCTGAATAAATGTTTTTCTTTTGTTTTCTATATGGAGAATCTGCTATATTTTGTAATTGAGCACCATGCGGGTCTATTTATAGTGATCATGGGCATTGTAAATATTGCATTGGCGCTACACCTATGCATATTTCTATTTATCAGTTCTTTCTCTGGAGTCTCATCTTTGCCTTCTGTCTTCCCTGACTTCCTTTAAGCCCTAGCTCAAATCCTACTTTCTAGACAAGACCTTTCTCTATCTCTTCCCACTCCCACTCCCTTTCCTCTGAGATTATCTCCCATTTACAAGATTTTTATTTTCTATCTACATAGTTATTTGCATATCGTCTCCCTTATTGGAATGTGAGTTCCTTGAGAACAGTACTGTGTTTTTGCCTTTCTTCGCATTCCCAACACTTAATACAGTTCCTGGCACACATTTACTCAGTGCTTGTTGACCATGGCCTCTGAGGTCCATTGAAACTAAGATCTGTGATCCTCTACATGGAAAGTTATATAATGCTTTAGGATTTATAAAATCTTTTATTTTACAAAGTGGGATCAGGAAGACAAGTTTGGATCTGGGCTCAGACACTGTATAACCCTGGATAAGTCACTTAACCTCTACTTGCCTTAGTTCCCTTAGTTAAAAGGGGAATAATAATAGTATTTACCTCCTAGGGTGTAGTAAGGATCAAATGAGATAATATTCGTATAGTTCTTAGCCCAGTGACTAGCACGTAGAGTAGGTGCTATATAAATGTTAGTTTATATAGTTTACATGCTTCTGGACAGCTAGGTGGCACAGTAGACAGAGTGCTGGGGCTGAAGTCAGGAAGAAGTAAGTTCAAATCTGGCCTTTGGATACTTGTTGGCTCTGTGACCCTGGGCAAGTCACTTAATCCTGTTTGCCTCCATTTTCTCATCTCTAAAATGAGCTGGAGAAGGAAATGGCAAATCACTCTGGTATCCTTGCCAAAAAAAAATCCCAAATGGGGTCATGAAGAGTCAGGTGTGACTGAACAACAACAAATATTAGTTATTACTTTTACCATCATCATAATCATCATTGTGATTGCTGAATAGAGGTTTCCCTCTCAGAAAAACAGTGAATAAAATAGTCTTCATTTTCTTGGTCTCGGAGGGCATGTTCTTATACCTTTCCCTGATTCTAATGGGGAGATTTAGTTTCCCTTGAGATGGAGGTGGTATGTTTTAGATTGATTGGTGGACTCAGAGGCAAGGGAAAGATGAGTTTCATATTTACCTCTAACTCTTACTAGTTGTGTGATAAGATATTTAGCCTGAATCTCAGTTTTCTTATCTATAAAATGGAGATAATACGTGATTATAACCAGCAGTTTTGGGAACTAGAGTAAGGTTCACAAAGAATGGAGAATCAAACAGCATTTAACTTTTGAAGGCAATTCAGTTGGTGGGAGGGAGACCTTGGGATATTTCCCTACTGTGTGGAGACATTTCGGATACTGTGATGCTATCACTGAGGCCAGGAAAGTCAAATTAAGCTGGGCCTAGGAGTAGCTTTCCTGGGATATGGCTCCTAGGGAAGGAATAAGGAAGTGAATAATTCTTATCACCTTAGTGTTAAATTAATAAGAATTGTTGTTTCTGTGCTACTGAAGGAATCTGAATTTTGATGCCTTAGGACAAAGTACCAATTACCACACCCTAGTCATGACTATGATATATAATAATTGCTCTATTTGCCTCACAGGGTTGTTGGGAAGATTAAATGACATATATGTATATAAAGTCCTTTGCAAACCTCAAAGCTCTCTAGAAGAACGTCAGTTTGCATTATTTGACCACTGCTATGTTCTTCTTTTTGCAAATTAATTAAATTTAAGAATGTTTACTATTTTTCGTTCTTTAAGATATTCTTTAAATTTCCCTTCCAAATATCTTTCATTGCAATCTCTGATTCTAAAGCTGATTCTGGTCAATTTCTTAGTCTCTGCTCCACACTCAAGACTTTGAATGGGTAGGATCTTTCAAGAGTCTCCCCTTTAATGCATTTTAAAATTTCTGTCTCTTCTTGTTTTGTTCTTTCTGACTTTCTTCCAGAGAAAGGTTGAAGACCCAGAAGGCAGTGAATGCCCTCTCAGAGAAGACTTCATTGGAGAGATGTCTGGCAAGGTATGTGTTTATGAAAAAAGTCTTTTATGTTTTGTTTTATTTATTCCATGTTTAATTATAATGACAAAAAGTCAATAAAATGTAAAGTTGTCCACAGGTTTTTCTATTTTTTATGTTCCTTGTAACCTACAGGGATGAGGTGAGGAAATGCTCTGTGAACCCTAAGGTGCTAGAGAAATGTGGCATGCTGATTATAGGACAAGCCTTTATATAGTGGAGGAAAAAATTGCAAGTGTTTATAGAGGTGTATGTATGTGTGTATGTAAGCATATATGCATTCATGTCTGTATGTATATTGGGATAGGGACTAGACCTGTGATTACAAATGTGTAGAGAAACTATCACCAGATGAGGAAATCACCTTTACCAATGCAGATAAGGACCTTATCTGGTGCTTATAGTCTTATGGAGTTGCTTCAAGCACCAATTTAGGTGATTTGTCCAGAATCACACAGATAGTATGTGTCAGAAGTGAGCCTTAAATTCAGGTCTTTCTGGCTTCAAGCTGTTTTCTGTTTCATTATCTTTTCCCCCCATATATATGTGTATATATATATATATATAGTATATGTGCATAGGTATACATACATGTATATGCACACACATACATATATATACACCTAGGTATGTATGTGCATATGTGCATCCAGGGCCTCCTTATCTTACCTAGCCTGGAAGTGCAGCAGTCATTCATGGCATCAGTCTGAATACAGAGTAGCGCAAAAGATTTAACACACTGTTTTTCAAACCTGGGCCAGTTTTCTGGTCTGTATTTGTATGTTTGAGTGCATATGTCTATGTCTATGTGTACGTGCATATACATATGAGTGTATATGTGTATATATAGGCACACACATATGTATACACATGTGTATAGATACATATATGCATACACAATATACACACATGAATGTATATGTACGTGTATATATGCACATTTCTTTCTCTTTCTTTTTTCTTCCTTCCTTCCTTCCTTCCTTCCTGTCTTGCTTTCTCTATTTGTGTTATATATATCTAAATGAGTCTGTCTAGATGTGGCTCACAGGGAGACATGAATGGATATCTCTAGAATCTCTTCCTCTTCCTTTCTCCAAGGGAAAACCTCATTCTTACAGGGAGGGAAAACAGGAAGTTGAGGCCAGAGACCAATCATTGAATTCTCTTCAGAGAAAGGGTACAAGGCCAGAATTATAGTTACCCCCTAAATACCGTTAGCTTAGGGAATAAAATTTTTAGGTTCAAGGTGAATTCCTGATGACTGTCTTTTAATAGAGTAGTATTCCCAATAAATGCCAGCTCCACAAAGACCATATTTAATTAAAAATAAAATAACCCATTTGTCGAGGACAGTAAAAACAGAAATCAGAGAAAATATATAGATGAGAATATATTACCAGATAATACATAGAGTGAATGAGCTCTTTCACTGGGCACAATATATCCAAACTCTATAGGAAGAGGAGGAGTTTTAGATCTTACTCAGAGGGGAAATTTCTCAAAATTTGGGTAGTAAGATGGCAATAAGGACATGATTGAGGTGCCAACTCCTCTATATATTGGTTTCTTCCCAAAATCTTTCTCTCTTTTCAGAGACTTCTCCTTAAAGAGAATCTGGAACCCTGTCTTTTCTCTTTCTAATCTGTAAACCAGAAGACCAGGATCTTTCATCTACTCCATCTCTCATTCATTTGGCTCATTTAATAATCAATCTCTACCAATGAGAAGAGTCTGATGCAAATTGGCTTTGAGTCAAGGGTTACTATAGAAAATCTAAGGTATCTATATAGATACTGGATTAGAGACAGGTACTTTTAAAAAACAGAGAAAAGGAATTTTCTAACTCTTACTAGGAGTAGAATTTAAGAATCTCTTAGAGAATCAATCTGTTAATTAAAATGGCATATTTTTTCATTTACAAGGAAAGAAAATAGAGATAGCAGGATGAAAATATTTATTTCAAAGTAAAATTATGATATCTGGTTATAACTATTTATATTCAAAGTATATTTGACCAGAGAGAAGAAATTATAGTAAATCAAAGTAAAATTATAAAAGAAAATGTGTATCATTTGAAGAACCTGGTCTTTTTAGTGTTAAAATGCTCCTGTTTATGCCAATATATTTTCTCTAATCACTTCAGATATTCATGTAACTTATTTTCTACATTAGAACCTAAAAATATTCTTTAATAAAGCAAATAAGATAAGACAAAACAAACTACATGTAAAGAGAAATTATTAACACTTGAAAGGCAAAGGCATATACATATAAGTCGAAAGAATACTGAAATCAAAATGCTGAATTTGGAATCATTGAACCTGAGTTTGAATTCTGGCACTATCACTTCCTAACTATGTGTCCTAACTAAGTGACATAGAGAAACTGGGGAGCAGCCAGAGGTTAACCAGGATGATTAAAGGTCTGTAGACCATTTTATGCAATGATTATCATATGATTATGGCTGCTATTGGAGGCAGCTGGATAGCTCAGGGGACAGAGTGCTGAACTTGGAGTCAGCAAGACCTAAGTTCAAATCCTGCCTCAAGACCTTATGTCTTCAGGCTTCTGTTTTTCTCAACTATAAACTGAGGTCAATTTGGAACTAGTTGATCTGTATAGTCTCAAAGACTGGTTTAATGGCAAAGAAGGACCAGTGACAACTTGGGGAGAAAATTTAAATTAAGTGTTGTCAAGAGCTTTGCTCTATTCTAGTCAACTAAAAAAAAAAATCAATGAATGGGATGAAGGCATAGGATGGCATACTGAGATTAAAATCTTTTCTAGGTTGGCCTGTAATCTAGCCCATACCTGAACAAGTAATCCTCTCTATATTTACTTTGAACAGCTGATTATTAGGAAATTTTTCATTATGTCTGTCTAAATCTGTCTCTTTGCTACCTGCACCCACTGCTTTTCTGGGGGCAAGCAGAACAAATCTAATCTATTTTTTTTTTTTTGCAAATTGAAATATTAAAAAAAGCTAGCATTTCCTTCCCACTCTCCGTTCACTCCATCCTAGCCTCTAGACAGCCTTCTTTTCTTCAGGTTAAACAACTCCAGTACCTTCAATCAAACTTTATATGACAAATAATCTTTATATGATCTCGAGACGCTTTTATTATAGTGGCTACCCTCCTCTGGAAGCTTTCCAGTTTATCCATGCCTTTCTTAAAATGTGGTTCCCAGAGAGGAACCTGAAAATCCAGATGTAGTTTGATCAGAGTAGAGCCACGGAGCAGTCCTTCCCCAGAGTGCAGGCCAGAACCCATCCATATGTTATTATCATGCTTTTTTCTTATCTATGTCCTCCCATAAATCCTCCACAAATAGGTCACTTCAAAAAAAAACAACCTTTTGTGGGTATGGTTGCAATAACTGGTCTCTCTTTTTTTTGTCCCTGCTTTTGACTACATGATTGATCTGTCTTCTCTCATATCTCTCCTATTTTCCTTTATACTTCTTAATGTGGGCTAGTCACCACTGGTAATAAATTGCATCTCCTTGAGCCTGCCTTATGTCTCCAACTTTTCTTTGGAATTTTGTTTCTTTAGAGACTATGAGGTTCCAAAATTTGCAGTCATGTAGAACCACTAGAAGGATACTGGATGTTTATGAGTTTTTGAATCAGAGAGCATCTTTGGGTCACTAAAATGTTACATAATTTCACAAATGCAATCCAATTGTACATTGCCCTCTTCAATTCTAGACCCAGTTTACTGACCATCTGTATCTGAGATAGATATACTAGTCAAATTAAAAAAAAAATTAGCGAATGGCAGGAAGGCATTGGATGGCGTACTTACCAATTTTGTGGATAACACCAAACCTGGAGGCATAGGTGATACATTAGGTATCAGAACTAGGAAGCTTAAGCAAATGAAACTTCATGGAGACAAATGTAAAGTTCTGTATTTGGGTCAAAAAATATCAACTGTATAATTACAGGATATAGATAGAAAGCAGTCTCTGTAGAAAAGATCTAAGGGGTTTAGTAGACTAGAGTATTGGTATGAGTCAGCAAGGTGATGTGGGAGCCAAAAGAGCTAATGTAATCTTAGCATGCACTAATAGGTAGTTTCCATAGCAAGGGAGGTTAGAGTACCATTGTCCTCTGACTTAGGGTCTAGAATATTGTGTATAATACTAAAGGTCATATTTGAGAAGTGACATAGAGAAACTGGGGAGCAGCCAGAGATTAACCAGGATGATTAAAGGTCTGTAGACCATTTTATGCAATGATTATCATATGATTATGGCTGCTATTGGAGGCAGCTGGATAGCTCAGGGGACAGAGTGCTGAACTTGGAGTCAGCAAGACCTAAGTTCAAATCCTGCCTCAAACACTTACTAGCTGTGTGACCGTGGGCAGGTCACTTAATCTTTATCTTTCTCAGCTTCCTCACCAGTAAAATGAAGATAATAAAATCACCTATCTCCCAGGGTTTTTTGGGGATATAATGAGATAACATTTGTAAGGCACTTTGCAAACCTTAAAGCGCAATATAAATACTAGGTGTTATTATTATTGTTGTTGTTTATTAGCTTGAGGAAGAGAACTTAATATGGTGGGAGTGTAGGTATTGGATATAGGACATGGTATCTGCCCTCAACTGTCTGAAGAAGTGTCTTGAAAGAAAGGCTTCTTCAATTCTATACTGGAAGGTAGAATCAGGACTAAATGATAGTAATTAGAGGGAGGTGAATTTTGCTTTAACATAAGGAAAAATTTACTACAAATCAGAGCTGACCAAAAATTGGAATGACTTCCTGGAAGCAGGGGGTGGGGTTACAGTAAATTCTCTGCAAGAGGAGGTTTTTAAAGGTGGATGTTGTAGGTGTCCCTATTGATACCTGCTTTGAGGATGACTTCAATATGTGGGCAGGTGATTCTCTTTAAAAATTTTTACAGCTGGGAAAGTAGACATATACGTTGGTGGCTGTTGATGTCAATCTTGGCTGCATTTTTTTTCCTGGTATTAATTAGGTCTGAGTTTTTTCCCCCCACGTCGTTTATATTTTTCCTTCTTTTATATACCTTGTGATAATTCCTCAATGTTCTCATGATTGTGTCACTTGCAACATGATATACACTTTTTTTCTATTCAACTGATTTTCCCGTCTTTGTTCTTAACACAATTTCTACCTTTTCTTATAGAAGCAGAAAGAAAGAGAACTATTTAGCAGCAGTTAGGTGGGTCAGTGGCTGAAGCCCTGCACAGGAAGACCTGAGTTCAAGCACAGGGTCACCTCCATGTAATGAGGCACCAGAGTAGGACTTTGTGAAGGCTGATTTTACACTACTCTTCTTTGATCTGGAGACAGTATGGTGAATGGAGAGCTAGCTTCTGGGTTCAGAAAACCTGGCTCCAAATTCTTGCCTACATCTGATGTATGCTACTGCCCCTGTGACCCTGGGCAAGTCACTTAATATCTCAGTGCCCCAGGTAACTAAGAATGTTCGTTCTAGAGAAGGTTCTAGTCTGCATTGAAGAGGTCATTTCTTTCAGGACAGCTCCCTACACTAATGAAATTACATGTCTGATTAAAATAAGAAGGTGATTTTTTTTTTAGGTCACCTGATCAATATTACACAGGAATTAGGTTTCAAAGACTAAATCAGCACTTCCTAATTAATAAGACTGTAAAGTATAATCATAATCACCCAGTCAGTGACTCACTCACTGAGTCAGGAAAGCAACCAAAGTATCTTGGCTCCAAATCCTGTCTTTGATTCATAGGTCCACATTGCCTACTGAGCAGAAAAAGCAAATTTGTTTTGTGTGTTTTTAGGAACTCTGCTTCCTCCTCCACATGTGGAGCTGCTGAAGTTGAGTTCCTATTTATCTAGTCTCATTTTTTTGGAATACTTGTAGAGAATTGCTGCCAGCTGGCAGGCTTGAAGCCCAGAGGGGAACTGGTGTCATGTTCAATGAGTTTTGGGGTTGGTGTCAATGGCATATGCACTCGTGTCCTCTGAGTTGGTGACATCTTCTCCAGGCACTGAAAATGTGCGTGCAGGTGTGTGTGTGTGTGTGTGTGTGTGTGTGTGTGTGTGTGTGTGTGTGTGTGTTTAGAATTAGAACACATTCTTCTCTTTTCTCTAGGAGAGGGGAAAAACATGCTTGATTTTCTGCTAATGATGAAAGTAGACATAGGGTGTTGGATTGGGACAGAGAGTCCTGGGTTCTAGTTTGTGATCTGCCATTTGGTAGCTTTGTGACTTCTCTGAGCCTTTGTTTTCTCATTTGTAAAATAATCAAGTTTCAATTAGAGTTTATGGTATCATAGGACTTAGAAATGGAAGGGAGACTTTGACTTTCCACAGAGAAAAACTGAGATCATACTGGTAGCTAATAATAAAGCTAGGGATTTGTAATCAGGAGTTTTGAAGTAAAACAACAACAACAAAAATTGCTTTTCTTATTATGCCACTTGGTCTGTGGTAAATTTTTACCAGTCCACAAAATGTCTGCTAAAATTTAAAATTGGATACTTCTCCCTATATTTTTCTCATACCACCCTTTGCTCCCCACTTTTTCCCTCTGTTCCTTACCCCCTGAATCTATTGATTCATTTCTAAGATGTGGGTGACACAACAGTCTTTAGTAAAATATATAGACAGTTTACTAGCACACAATATAATGTTGCAAACGTTAAATTGGGTTATAAAGCATTGGACTAAATTTCTTAGGTTTCTTCCCTCTCTAAAATTCTATGATTCTCTTTCTCTTTACTCTTTTTCTATTTCCAACCACTCTGTATACCTAGCCCAAAGCAATTTCTTCCTTATCTGAACTGCCCCAGCATTTTGCTGCATTTTCTATTATTGTGATTAGTGGACCTGTCATCTTCACTATTAGATTTTAAACTCCTTCAAGTCAGCGATTATGTCTTATTCATCTTTATGTCCCTTGAAACACCTAGCACAGTAATAGGGTACACGTGATCTGCAAATACTTGTTTCTATCAAAACAAGTTTTGTTGATCAATGGCTGAAGGAGTTGGGGTTGGGTGGGTGGGGAATTACTATCATTTTCTAACTTCTGACCTCTTCTCACTCAGTTTGCTAAACTCCTAGAGCCTATTAGAATTCCTCTAATGATAAAAAAAAGAGAGAGAGAAAAGAAGTAAACAGGTTAGTTTCATGGAAGAAAAAGGAAAAAAAATGATGGCTTATTTAAAACTTGTCACAAGGTACTCAAAAAGAGTTGAATCAGCTCAGTTGTGGAATTGCAGACATAGTAATGAAGAACTAGCAGACTATTCCCCTACTTCCAAGCACTAATTGATTGCTTTGTAGTTCTAAGAAAAGAAAAGAGACACTGGTAGAGCATAGGAAAAAAGAAAAAAATATCTTTTAGTTTACATGGCCAAAAAGGTCACGCCAAATAAAATCTTCAAAAAACCTTCTAAGGACCTTAGTGTAGTGGGGTAAATAAAAATAAAAAGCCCCCCTTCCCTATCCTTCTCTCTCAAGGAAAAGACCTCAACAGCTCATTTCCACCAAAGAAGGACAATCTCGGATTTATTGAGAACCAAAGAACAGCCTTTCCTATCTCTCTCTTCATCCAAAAGAAAGGGCTTTAATTAAGGTCAGTTATGGGAGAGGACAACTTTGGTGTTTTTGGTAAAGGTAAGCCTGAAACCCTAACTTAGTCTGATTTCTGAGGAAAGGGGAACCCTGGCTTAAAGAAAGACCACTGAGGCATAGGAAAGGTCCTCAATGTGATCTGATGCCCAGAGAAGAGAAGACTTAGGAGTTAATACTTGAGGCCTCAGCAGCAAAATTGAGTAAACAAACACCCCCCTCCCTCCAAAAAAAATTATAGGACTTTTATGATATGAGGGATAACCAAGACAAAAACCCAGAAGAGGAGCATAAGGAACACCAATAATCAAAACCTCAGAGGGAGAAAAAACACAAACTTCCACAAGAACAATTGCAATTCTTTAAAGAAATGATGTAAGAGTTTTAAGAAGATCATGTGATAGATATGAGAGCTGTAGAGGAGAGACTTGGGAAAAGGAACATCAGCTTAATTGAAAAAGGTGTAAAACCTGACCCTAATCACAAAAGTAGGCAAAGATGCAAAGAATCAGTTTTTGAGGGAGGGTATAGGTACAATTACCATTAGGACCATCCTCTTGTCTGGGTTTCACTGAAGAATTATAGGGCTTTTCTGAATACTATAACCTCTCTGGGCTATAGTGAGGAATGAATGAGAAAGGACTCTGAATGTATCTTAATGACTACTGTCTAGGAAAATCTACCTCTGCAGAAGTCAGGCAAACCTATATGGCACAGTTGAAAGTCCTCTGCATTTAGAGTTAGAGGATTCAGTTTTGAGTCTTGGCTGTTACTTAGTACGTTTGTGATCTTTGGAAAATCACTAACCTTCTCTGGGCCACAGTTCCTCATCTGTAAAACGAGGGAATTGTTCTGGAAGTTTCCCAAGGTCCCTTGTAGCTCTAAATATATGATGATGCCTTTTTTAAGAAGTAGTGTCCTGTATCCCACTAGTGTGTTGGATAAAAGCCAAATAAAGCTCTCCCCTTTTTCTCCTGTAATGATGTCATGGAATAGATTACCTGATGATGGGAAACTGATCTGAAGATTTGATCCATTTCAACTCCTGTTGGCTCTATCAACATGGAGTAAGATTTCAGAGGAAGACAGCTTACCCCTTTTCAAGTGGTTCTATTAACAGCTGGGCTCTCTCAACATGGCTACAGAAAGCTATTTACAAAGGAGTTCCTCATGTAGCCTGGAAAAATAGATATTCCATAGCAGCTCTGTTTTACGTCTGTATGTTGATCCTATTGAGGGTTTAAGATCTGCTGTCTCTATTTGGAACTGTGCACACAGCACTTTGTGTAAGGTTATTAATATAAAGCTTGGAGCTGAAGGGCTTCGAAGATATATTTCTGGCAAAGGCGACCTTCTCTTTGAATAAAGTCTTTCATGCTTGTAATCAATTTAGATTTTAACTCAAAATAAAATGGATGAGATATTTCAGAGTCTTATCTTCCAATCTATAGATTATATTCTATCATGAAATGTGGACTCTCTCAGTTTTTCCAGCGTTCAGTGGGAAACTTGTCGGAGGTAAGTTCCCTATTCCTATTTATTCTCATTTTTTTTATTGCTGAAAATGAAACTCCCATGCTTGTGATACCTGCTTATACTTGTCACCCATCCCTTTCTCCATTTTAAAAACCTTATAATGAAAAAAGGTTTGAGTATGAGAAGTATTCACAGGAACAGCCTTGGTTGAAATGAAAAAGCCAACTGACTTTCACAGTTCATTTATTTTTAGTAGCCTTAACCCTCACCTAAGCTGTCATAAATGAATTTTGGTGACAGGTGAAGGCTCTTTACATAGGGCCCCTTCATAAGCCATAGCCACGATAATTATTTCTCTTGTTGAGTTTTTCCAATATGCAATGTGATTTCTGCAAAGGCTGCCTGATGGCTTTAATTTGTACTCAGCCCAGGCTTTAATGTATCAGGTAAAACAAATTTAATTTTTCCCTACTCAGTTATTGTTCTGAACTCGATTTTTCTTTTAATGCTTCTACCACATATTATTTCCTTTTCCCTGAGCTCTCTGATTTCAGAAGCACTGGATATTATCTTCATGAACTCATGTGTAAGTGGGGTAGATAGTGATGGATCTGAAAAGCACCAAGGTCAAGCAGTCATGCAGAAAGAAAATATAATGTCATTTTCAGGAAAGGGGAGACTGGATCTAGTGAACTAGAGGGTGGAAATTGACAATTCAGGTAATGGAAAATAATAACAAAGTGAGATTAAGGAGTAAATTGTATAAAAATGTATATTTCCTAACCCTTATAAATTAGATTGTCTGTGTATGTTTCTCTCCCAATAATTATAGCTATTCCCCATTGCCCATGTCTTTCTTGGGTAAATTTATTGTCATTCTTGACCCTGATGGGTTACTACCCCTAGAACCTCCTGATGAGTAAGAGGAATATTTTTTTTTCTGCTGTGTTAAATGAATCATACTTGTCTTAAGACCATGTGAAGAATGGAATGTGGGTTGAACACTTAGAACTCTTTTCCCACAGTTATAGATTATGTATGAAGGATAGGATACTTGAACAGTTTCTTTTCAAGCCTCAAACAAAGCTAAATAACTTATTTGGTTACATTCATTCTATATCTCACATGACAGATAATACATAAAACAGTTTGGGGGGGTTCCAACTGTTGGGAGGAAAGACCCTATTTTGTAGTAAGAGTTGTCTAAGAATGATAGGGTATGTCTCCTTTCATTCTTTTCCTCTCCCCATCCCCAACTCAAACTTTATTATTTTTTAAGAGAGAAAAAAATACCGTGCACAGCTAGAACTTCTTAACTGAAATTCCTTCCCTACAGAATTTTTGTATATCTCTGCCTTACAACTGAGCATTTTTTTCTCTAGCCAAAGAAGGAAAAAATAATATATTTCAAATGTATAACAGTGTTAAAGTAAAACAGGTCCAGATGGTTCATCTGTTAGCTATCTCTTTTCTTTCACATCTGGTAACAGTCAGGCCTGGGCATATGTAGGAACCTACAGCATGTGTTAGATCCCTGACTATTACTGTGACTGTGCAACTGGATCTGTCTTTCATTAGGCATATCCAAGACAAGAACACAAGCATCTGCCTTTGAAATCAATAGCACGGCATCACTTACCAACCTTAAACACTCAATATTATTTTTCTTGTTATGTAAAATACCTGCCAAAAGGAGCAGCAAATAGTGAAGCGCTACCACACCCTTGTTCTACCAACCCCACTCTTACTGCTCCTTCTCCCACAGATATATTCTACTTTTCATGTTATATTGTCATGAAACACACTGGGGAAAAAGAAAATTTTATAAAAAATAAATAAAATTATATTATCTAGTTAAAAAATAAAGAATCATACAATGATAGATCTAGAATCTGAAAAAAAAAAGAAAGTGGTTCCCCTGTCCCATACCTGGTTTCTCCTCCCACCTCCCCACATCTGAACTTGTCCAAAGGTTGCACTTTGTTGAGAAAAAGATGAGAAAGGAAAAGATGATACATTATCAGTAAGATATAATAGAATATTTGTGGGTCTGTATACTTAAGAGACTATAGGGAAAAATCTGTAAATATGGCAGATTTGTTGGATTTAAGTAACTCTTTAAAGACATTTGGGGATAGGACTTTATCATCTTGGTATCTTTTGGTCTATTAATATTCTGTGAATACCATGCAATATAGAGTGGGTGCACTAATAAAGTTCACGTAATGGGCTTTTAAGTGTTGGCTTAAAGGTGAAAAGGTCCCATGCTTCACAAAATGAGAAATTAGAAATGTGAAACAAAGTGAGATGCGATAAAAACCAAACATTCTTTAATCAATTAAATCTTTCTTTGCTTTACTTGGTTTTAAGCACAACCTTTTGAACTATTTGCATATAGTTGAAATGTAAAAGTGGGCTTGATGGTTGGTCAAACCAATCAGATAAAAAATTGATTGGAAATTTCATTGTCCCTTCACCTTAGGAGGAAAAAAAGTCACACCTTCAAGTAAAAATGAATATCCCTTGAATGGCCCCCTTTCTCCCTCTTGATATTTAAATCCTGTGTATCTCTAAAGTAGTGATTCTCAACCTTTCTAATGCTGTGACTCTTTAATACAGTTCCTCTTGTTGTGGTGACCCCCAACCATAAAATTATTTTCGTTGCTACTTCATAACTGTAATTTTGCTACTATTATGAATTGTAATGTAAATATCTGATATTCCGGATGTATTTTCATTGTTACAAATTGAACATAACCCACAGGTTGAGAACCGCTGCTCTAAAGGCTCAGTTTACTGCCCACCGTCTACCCCTATTTTTCTAGCTGCTCTGATATACGAAAAGGATCTTTCCCTTTTCTGATTTCTTACTGCAGTTACAGTCAGGAGGGGTCATGTTAAGAGCTGGCTCTCTGGGGAATAAAATGTGTTCTGGATATACTTTTAAGTTCAATCTGCATTATTATCACTTTCTTAAGTCTAGCTAATCAACATAACAATAAATCAAGCCCTGATTTTAGTGTTTATGGATGTTTAGGTATAAATACTCACACTGAAAATTTAACAATTAGTTTTCCAGGTTTGAGCTGGCTCCAGCATACCTCTGCTTACAGTCAGTTTCCTTGTTGTAGCTGGTAACTATTTTCTAAGTGTTTTGTAAATGCCTGTTTTTCCCCCTAACTTGTTCCCTGAATGAAAGTGTTTTTGTCTTTTGTATAAGAACTATATTTGCACGCATAGAATATTCTCCCTTTTGGAATCCCTAACGTCCTTCAAGCCTTGACTCAAGCACTATCTCCTTCAAGAAGTGAGTGAAGGGATGGCCCCTTTACCTCACTCTAAGTATGCTTAGCCTAAAGGGCCAGGGTCTTCCATAGCACTGGATTCAGATAAATCTAGAGGAGAAAGTGAGACTGGTGACCTTGCACAGATCTCCCTTACTCAAATCAAAGTCAACTGCCAGTCATGTCATCATTTCCCTGATGCCATGGTCCCCTTTGAAAATGAATGACAAACACAATTTGTGAGTAGACTGAGCTGCCTGAGTGGGAACACAGCTAGTTGGGTAACTCAACTCATCTTCTCCCTTTCTCTCTCCCTCCCTACCCCCCTCCCCCTCTCTCTCTCTTCCTCTCCCTCTTCCTCTCCCTCTGCCTCTTCTTCTCCTTCTCCTCTCCAAAGGAAGGTAAAATTTGATGGCCAGAAGCTGCCCGCTTAAGTTGGGGTTTAGAGCTAAATTCCTTCCTTCCTTCCTTCCTTCCTTGTCTGTCTTCCACAAATCCTTAAACCTAGTACATTCTGAAGCTCACAGATTGGACCACAATAGGTCCCTGCCCAAGCTCCACTTAATGGCTGTATTTTGGTCCTTCCTGGCTTAAAGGGAATGTCAATGGTAACTATTTCTCTTTGGAACAGCAACCCTGAGAGTCTTCCCTCCCAGCTTGATTTCTTTTTTCATTTTCTCTAATTAAAGGGGTCATTCCTTGACTCACTTCTTAAAGAGGCCTATTCACTGAATGGGCATTACCTCACTCTTAGTGAGGACCTGAAAAGGCCTTAGCCTAAAGGCCAGGGTCTCCCATTGCATCCTGGGTCATCTCCAGTCATCCTGATGAATATCTGGTCATTGGATCCAGATGGCTCTGGAGGACAAAGTGAGGCTGGCGACCTTGCACAGCCCTCCCTCGCTCAAATCAGTCAACTGAAAGTCATGTCATCATTTCCCTGATGCTGGGGTTCTCTTCAAAATCAAAGGACAAACACAACAATCTCCTTCAAGAGACCTTTCCTGACTCCTTTAGTTGATAGTACCTTCTTCCTATTCCTGAAAATAATTTGGAATTTATTATGTATTTATACTAATCTGACATGTGAATAAAATATACTAGATCTCTATGTAATATAAGGATAAAATATGCAAACCTATCCCAGTAGAATGTAAACTTCTTGAGGGTAGTGTTGATTTTACTCTTGTAATCTTATTCATAGAAGCTAACACAATATCCGTCACATAGGAGATGCTAATAAATGCTTACTCATTGATTGATATAGTGATGATGGAGAATATGAAAACAGTGGAATGAAACAGGCAGGCTGTGGCCTGTGCCATGAAGGAAGAATCACTGATAGATAAATCAAGACTTCAGTGGTATAGCTAAAGGCCTTGGAATTGAGATAATGTTCTATTAGTGGATTGGATACCTTTTTGAGCAGAGCAGTTGCAATCCCAATTTCTTAGTAGGGCTGTTTTTAGTTCATTGAGTTGTAATAAAACTTACCTAAATTGTTATCAAGTTCCTGAATAATGGATATTTTTCTTATGAAACTGATAGGTTATTAGAGTAAGATTTTGGTGTTTATGACTTGGAAAACATAAAAGAAGGACTCCCCTTTATATGATGTAGTTTATAGTGTTTCTCAGACCTCTGGTAATGGAGAGGAGAATGTTTATCATGTTAATCATAGCTGATTTTTTTTTAAAAAAAAAACCTCCTTAATCAGTATGGAAGGAAGAATATGTTTTCTTACTCGTAAAAATGTTATAAAAGTGTTGAGAGATTTTTATTGAGAGGAAAGGAAGAAGGGGGAATGTGAGTGGGGAGGGAAGTAGGCATGTAGTTATAAAATATCTCAGCAGTAAGGGAAAGGTGAAAAAAAATCCACAGAAGAAATCAGAGGAATTGAGGGAAAAAAAGTTCCTACTCCTGATAGTATCTAATTCTGAAAAGGTTTGCCACACACATCCACACACACAATACATACATGCATATTGCATACACACACGGTATATAATACACACATGTATGTATTATACATAATATATAAAATATAACGTGTATATAATATGCATATAACAATGTATATATAATATATGCACATAATATATACTTATGTATTATATATCTGTATTAAACATAATACATATGCATGTATATGTAGGTATACATACACACATGACAGCAAGAAAAATGAGGACCCCTGAAGTTTTTTCCCTTCCCACTCATTTGCATGGAAGATTGTGATAGGACCAGAATTTCCCTGACACACTTTATTCTATAGGTGAGACTTTATCTAAAAGAAGACAAAGCCGCCTCCTGGATAGCTTGCCTCTCAGACTATGAGTCGCCACACCCTGCTGATCTGCTGATCAGACCCATTTCTGTGAGAAGGCAAAGGTGACTGCATCTACCATAACTGAAGACAAGTACCACTGTGTTATATTATACATATTATTATTATAGTTGCCAATCCTTGCTGTGTTAGGGCAAAGTAAGCCTCCTTTTGTTCAATGACTTATGAGTGTGCCTCAATTTATCCCAAAATCTAACCTGAAGTAAGAGAGTGCTGCCATTCTAGTTATGTCTCTGATAGATAATTAAGAAAGTTTTAGAAATGGAAAATGGAAGATCCTCTCCACCGCCCTCCCCATTCCCAGAGGCCTTGACAGTGTGTTAGAAGTGGTACCTCTAAATGATGGTGAGTGTAATTTAGTCATTGGACATTAAGCAATGAGATATATTAACTTTTGAACTCAAAGTCAGACAAAGATTCCTGACAGAGAACTAAAACTGGGTGACCAAAAAATACAATTTTAAAAAAGGACAGATTTAAGCCTGAGGTACTAGTTAGAGAAATGTCCATCTTGAGAAGAAATGCTCATGCCAGTCAAATCTCTGAAACACATCACATACCTCTCCTTAAGAGAAAAAAGCCACTGGGGACTTGTGCTCTAGCCTGATAAATGGATATATTTGGACTTTTGCCTTTTGAAAAGATAGATAGCAACAAAAAGTCTTAATGCTTAAGCTAAAGAAATAGTAGAAGACTCCACTTACCCTTCTGTGAAGAAGAGATAGTACTCCATTTGATACCTGTAGCTGAAGCCGGAGAAGATTACATATAACCTCATGTCCAGTGAAGGTAGGCCTGATATTAACTGGTAATGACTGTAGGACCAGGAAAGTATGGCTGAGAAGTAGCTTTGCAAGAATAGCCGTGAGCAGCACCCAGCTGAGACCATACGCTACATGACATCATCAGAGAGCAGGCCCAGGGGGGATCATCATCGTATCACCAAAAAGCATTGGCCACCCTCCACTGGCAGGTCCTATGGCCACATACGCTCTTTTCATGTTCATTTCTCAATGCATGTGTTGTGTGACAGTCCATTCTTTCCCTGACGGTATATTTGTAGGAGAACGTGCTTCAGGTTTTTCTGCCATACAGAAACCTGCCTCCCCCCACCCCCAAACTCCAAAGCAAACCAACCAAACAAACAAAAAAAAGAGGGCAATAACAACGATAAAAATCTGGAATAAAGTAACCTTTGAAGAAATGAAAATAACTATTACACAAAAAGCAATGAAGAGGCCCATGTTCATACATAGTGTGAATAGGCTGCCACATATAGCTGATAAGGAACTTTGAAGAACTAGAGGAAAATCTGCAAGTTTATGATAGGAAATGTAGGCAGGTGAGTGGCTAGGTAGTGCAGTGAATAGAGCATCAGCCCTGGAGTCAGGAGGACCTGAGTTCAAATCTGGCCTCAGACACTTAACACTTATTAGCCATGTGACCTTGGGCAAGTCACTTAACCCCAATTGCCCTGCCTTCCCCCACTCTAAAAAAAAAAGGCAGATTGATCTTCTGGTGAGGGTAAGGGATGTCAGTTTGACAGCCCAAGTGATCCATTGTTATCCTCACAATATCAAAAGAAAGCAAAGAAGGCCTCCAAAACTTATGAGAAGTTATAGATGAGTTGCATAGGGTGAGAAAGCATGAATGAGTCGAGCTTTCCATTGCTAGAAGGAATAACTAAATGGATGAAATCATAAATCCATTTTAGTATTTGAGTTTCTAAGAAAGTGCTGCAGGTTTCCGGAGGAAAATGTTCTCTCTCTGTGTCTCTTTCTTTGTATTTACTGTTCTATTTCATTAGATGCTTTGGTTTTGAACTGTTTGTGACCTCTGGCTGACTAGTAAAAGAAAAGAACATTGGTGGAGGTTTCTGCGGCAAGATTTTGAGTGAGCCTTGTCTAGTGGTTTCTGCTGGGTACCATATGTAACTTCATTTGCATGTAAGATGTTTAGTTTAGTGTGTTTTTCAAAGGATTGAGTCTCACATAACTTAATAACATGGTGTACGTCGTCGTGCTTCCCTAGAACAACCCAAACAATACTATAGGGTTAACATTTTGTATGAGAGTAAGTACCATTTTTAATGAAAAGGATATTGGAACCATCATTTGCTAAGTTTTTCTCATACTTAAGGGTAATGTCTAAAAGACACAGCTGAGTCTTTTGCTTTCTCCAGGTGGTGACTGTTAACTCTAAGCTTATCCTTTATCCTTATCAGAACTTGAACAAGCCGTCTCTCTGGGAAACAATCTGAGAAACTTAAGTTATATTAAGTAGTGATGTTTTAATGTTATCTTAGAGATATTTTTATTTTAAAAATAGGTTCCTAGAGCTAGTAATGTCCACCCTTCCTCCTTTGCCCCAAGATTGAATCTCTAAATGGTTGGTTTCAGGCATCATTGTGACCCCCTCCATGTGATTACTCCACTCTGCATTTACTGCTCTTTGTGGTTTCAACTCCATAGAACAAGATGTCCCTTCCAGGTTAAGCTCATTACCTTCAATCTCATCACCATATTGCTATGATTTCTACTTCCCTCAGCTTCCTCTCCCTTCTGATTGGAGGGCTGGAGGGTGGAGCAAGAAACTCCTTCTAATGCCTTCGTCTATAGAGGATAGAATTTAGCTTCCTCCACTCTCAATCTGCTGCTCGGCCTGGCTTTAATTTCATCGAACAAGATGTCCCCTGGTTTCCCTTCTTTCCTCCAATCTGCCTCTTTTTGTATGTTGTTTCCCCCCATTAGATTGTGAGCTCCTTGAGGGTGGGGACTGTCTTTCTTTTCATTGATTGCATCCCTAGTGCTTAGCATAGAGCCTGACATGTAAGTGGGTTCTTTATAAATGTTTATTGGATTGGATAGTACATCATACATATGTTTGGGCAGAGAAATCCTCTCAGCATTTCTCCAGTCACCTCAGGTGGGCAGTTGCTTACTCTGTTGATGCTCAAGACCAGTTTTCATAACATCTGCTACGAGACATTGACATTTTGCTTTTATTCTGTTTTGTAAAGAATGGAACTTGGTATGACAGGTTTATCTTCCAGAGGGTCTACTTATTGCTCTATCTAGAGGGCTTCATTATAAGGCAGCTGCATTGAAAAGGCAGTCCCGATGCCTTGGGGTGTTCTGTGTATTTTTGTTGGTTGGTTTGGCCACCTACAGGTAGAAAACTGCTCATATATTGACAAGCTGCCTGTAAACTATACATATGTTGCAGATGTAACTAAGAATAAAAATAAGGGTTTGGAGATTGAGCATGGATACCAACATCGAAAGAAAATTGTAGGGATGAGTAAAGTATAGTTGCTGTTTTAGTTATGACTCTGCTATCTCAAGAACAGCTTCATGGTTCACAGAGAGGAGTGGGAGTAGAAGAGAACAAACATTTATTAAGTCCGTACTATGTGCCAGGCACTGTGCTAAGGACTTTATAAACATTATTTCATTTAATCCTCACAACCGCCCTGTGACAAAAGTGCTCTTATTATTCCCTTTTACAACTTAGGAAACTGAAGCAGAGTTTAAGTGTCTTGCCCAGGGTCACATGATTAGCAAGTGTTAGAACCTGGATTTGAGCTCAGGTCCTCATGACTTCAGGTCCAGTGTTCTATCCATCATACTACCTACCTGCCAATGAGAGAGAGAGAGAACAAGTGAGCGAGAGCCAGAGAGTGAGAGCCATCCCCATGAAGGTGGCCTTTTGAATTTTTTTTTTTTTGCTCTATGGTATCCCATGAAATAAAAGCACTCAGTCCTGTGCAGGCCTTTCCCATTTTTGCAGTGATGGTGACAGAGTGAGAGAAAAGAGGCAGAGGGAGATATCATATCACTTAAGACCACAAATATCAATGTAATTGTTTTAACGTGAAATTTTGGTCCGACAAACAATAAACCTACATGCACACAGCCCATAGAGGAACTAATTATGTCAATATTGACGTTCTCATGATCAATTAAACCAGATGATATAAAGAAGTCACCCCTAAGTGTAAGGCCAGCTCATAGGTTTTTTTTTTGAAAAGCAAATTAAGATCTTGGCATAGAAAGGTTCATTGTGCATCCAAAGACAACACGAAACATCATTTTCATTGTAAACTTGATCATCTCATGAGTCAGAGCTCTGGGTGAACATAAGCAAGAAGACATTACTACTAAAGGCTCGCTTTCTCCACAAATATTTCTTTTTCAGAATTATCTACAAGCCCATCTCGTGTGCTTTTTTGCATTATCTTTTTATTGGCCAGTGCCTTTATGTGACTGCTGTGCCTGATCTCATGATTCAGTCAGTCTGGCGTCAACAAGCATTTATCAGCACTGACTGTGCTAAGTGATAGAGATACAGGGATAGGCAAAAAACACAATCCTTGCCCTTTATGAAGCTCGCTTTCTAATGGAGAAGACAACATGTGGATAACCATGTAATTTAAGATAGACTCAGAGTAAATGGGAGGTAAAGATTTGAAGTGCTGTTAAATTGCTGTCTGTAGAAGTAAGGTTGAATGACAAACCAACCCCCACCATGTGAGACTGGATCCATTTATCATTTATTCTACATTGAAAGTGTTAGTTTAATCTATGTTTGGTGAGATTTCCTTCCTCAGTTGAACAATTTAATTTGGCATAATTTTTTATTTCCTTTTTCTGCATGAATGTTGGACAGTAGCCTAGGAGTAGATCACAACCACATATAACTTTTCAATTGACCTTTTAAAAATTCAACCTTTTCCCCACCTGTCTTAATAACTTTTGTGAGGATTTCCACTCTATTATCACTGTAGCTTCTTCCATGGTCATTCTTTGGGTAATTAGCAACACCCTTATTGGGTTTGCTGCTCACTCTGAGGTAATAGCCTCCTTTTAAGGTTACTGAATGTGCGTCACCTTTAGCCCTGCTCAGCACAAGCCTCATGTCTAGATAATATGGATCTTAGGTTGTCAAGGGTGTTAAATGAACATTTAGGCTGACGTGCCATGAAGATGAATCAATTATGAGTTCAGAATGACTATCCAATATCTCAGAAATGGACATCCTGGACAATCAACTATCCTAAAAGTTTCAAGGCTAGATAGAGAAAGAAGTGAGACTTTTGTTAAGTAATGTGAGTAAGAACCACTAAAGCTTGATTTGTACTTTACTGAAGATTCACTCTGCTGAAAATGCCTTGCTTCTTCTGAGTGCCACTGTCAAAAATTCACTGGTTTCTCCCCTACAAAAATGTGGGACGAACTATGAAGAAACAAATGCTGAGGAGGAAAATCAAGAGGCGCTTGAATTCTAGAACTTTTTGTCATTATCTTGAGACATGATCAGGTGTGCCATGTCCTTCAGTAAACACTTGTTAAATATGTTATTTGTTGTCATGGGCCACCTGACAGCCAGCATCAGGTGTGAGCAGAGACGTGAGATAAACCGAGGCCAGGCAGGCAGTTCAGGATAGAACTCCAATCTCCATTTATTGATACAATAAGCAAGGTTTTTATAGAGCTATGAGGCAAAGAAGGTAACTAATGGTCACTATGTTTTACATTACTGTTTTATTTAGTTCCGTGATGTCAGGCAAATCTTGAAGGCTATCATGTCCATACTTTATCTAGTGTTCCCATTTCACACTGAACAGGCTGTACACTCCCTTGTACTTGGTTCCCTTTGAGTCACTACTGTCAGGGTAAGAATTCAGGGTGCTCTGCTCCTTGCATGTCACGGAGGGTGGTGAGCCAACATCCAGTTGGCCTGGGAGCAGCTGCAAGAAGCTGGCTGCTTCTACCTGCCACTGGAGTTGGCCCTCAACAATTTGTTACACTTTGCTTTCACATTTTTTTAGTGGTGTGGTGGTAATACTTACCATGTAACTAGTTAGAAAACATTTGCTGATAAATTTTGGGGAATGAGGAGAGATTAAGAACTCTGGGCTCTGAAAATATCCCTTTGAACCCAGGTCAAGTAACCTTGAAACAATTATGAGAAAGGAACAGGTAGGCTTTTGCAAATAGTACTTTTCAGCCTAATGCCTCTTTACAGGCAAACATTGATTCAAAGCTACATAGAATCACAGAATTTCAGAACTGGAAAGGACTCCAGAGGTCACCTAGTTCACCCTGTTCTATAAGAGACCCAGTATATGGCCTTAAGTCTCTGCTTGAGAGGTTCCAAGTAGGGGGAACCCATTCCCTTTGTTCAGACCTTTCTTCATGGGGAGGGATGGAGGGGGCAGTAGTTTAGTGAATAATGGCAGATAAACACAAAAAGCATCAATAAAACATTTTAAAAAATGAACAGAAGAAAAGGAGTGCATAAAGGGATACAAATAGAATGAATCATTTTCATTTTGTGTGTATGTCCATATCTATCAATCTATTAAAAAAAAACTCTGTATAATGTGAGCTCACAATTTGTCATACAAAGCCCCCTGTTCTTTGTAGTATATTGAAAAGTTTATTTTGTTAATGATTGAGTTCACAGTAAATAAAGTTTAAAAATAATGGGGGTCGTTTACATGTTTTTTGAGGTCTTATCCAACTTTAGAAATGCAATTCTATGATCCCAAATTGTAGGCAGACTGTATTCTGGGATTACAGATGGAGAAATGTATGCTATATTTGTACCCATGCGTTAAAGGTGGAGAATGGGGTTTGGAAGATGACCTACAGGGGTTCAGAATTACTATGATGTGAAGGGAATGACCAGATGTGAGAAGATTCATTACTGGGTGAAAAACAGCATTACTCTTCTAAAAAGAGGCTGGAGATTTAGCTGGAGGCAGGTGCAAAGTGAGATGTTGGAAGGCCTTGCTTCACTACTCCTCTTCCCTCCGAAGGATGGGAGTTAGGCAGTAAATGGACTTGGTAGGAGGTGGGAGCTGGACCTGCATGGTAGGAGGAAGACCTTCCAACCAGTAGTGGTGTACACCTCAAAGGACAGGTGTAGTAGGAAATGGAAGGCCTGAGGGAAGACTCTTTTTTTTTTTTGCACAGGAGGTTCTCTACAGCCCAGTTGGGAGATTCAGCTGGTGGCATGAGGTGAAAGTTGCCTTGGGCCAGCACAGAACAAGATAAAAACCCCTTGATTTGGGGCAGATGGAAGACACTTCCCAACTTCTTACCATTTTACCTCAGAGGGACATACTATGCTCAGAAGGAGATGGAAAACAAGGCACTTAGGAGAAGCAGTTAAAAGAATGTTGGGCTTTTCTTTTCATCTGAGAAGGCTGTTTATGAGGCAGCAGCCAGAAGTAGTAGACTCCCCACACAGGGGAAATCCTTTGAGGGTAGAAGATGCAACTGGCCCCTTGTTGCCTTCCCTCAGGGACACACTGCACCCAGCAAGAGATGGGAGGCACAAGCCTCATGGTGAGAGGAACTTTGGATCAAGGGTAATTGTAGGCACCTATGTCATTATCTGTTGAGTAGGAACTGGGGTCCAGTAACAGTCAATCAACTGCTTTTCAAAAGTAGTATAATGAATGGGGGGAAGGCTAGAAGGGAGCACTATCAGATACTCATCATATCACACCGTAAGGAAAGTCTCCAGGACTTTGGATGGACAGCAAATGTAGTATTGATGGGAAGACATAGTCTAAGACTATAAAGCATGAGAAGACATGGATGGGTTGCCATTTGCAGCACTGAAAACATGACAATGAGATCACAGCTACATTTAAACATTCAACTATGGTTGCAGAACTTATCCTTTGAATCCAATTCTGAAGCCTTCTTATGACATGGAGGTGTTTCTGTGTCAGTAGTGTGCAAGCTTTGTCTGGTTCCAACAAGCTAGAAAAGTTTTGATTATAGGCCTGTGGATCAACCTGGCTAAGCTTGGCGAGGCTCATCAGCAGAAGCGTAGCTACAAGGTAATAATTTTTTTTTCTGTTGAGAGAAACTCATGAAATCCAAAGTCCTTCGCACAAAGGATTTGCAATCTCCCTAATTAGAGAAAAGTTCTACACCAATGAAGTCAGGGGTGTTCTAAAGTATTAAACATTACAGACTCCAAAGAACCAAAATTGTGAGTCATCCACTGGGCAATGGCAAGATATGTGGTAGGTAAAAGTAGGCTACAGGATATTGCCAATAACTTCTATGTGAGAAGTGATTTAAAAAATAGAACATCCAAGAACTGTATAACTGAAAAAGGAGATAGGCGATGTGGAAATGGTCACTCTAATCCCAGACATGCTATAAACTTCAATGAAATTATATTTGTTGTATTGTCTGAGTCCTAGGGCAATAATGCTTTAAAAAGGTTCATTTTTATATTTTGCTTGATTTCTGTAACACGAAAAAATGCCTTAAATATATTTAAGTCAGAGGCTAAGTAAAGATCTCTTTCCTTAATGTCTATTCTGTTGGGGGATATACTTGTATTATTGTCATGTTCATTTTACTAGATTTACATAAAGCTCTGGAGATAAATAGAAGTGTTCTACGCTTGTGACAGAATTAAAATGACATTTTGAATACTAACTTTATTCAAAATATCAGCCATGAACCAATCTATAATTTGGGCTGTATATATTTCACATTTGTTTTTCAGGCTAAAATTTTAACACTAGACCTTAGCACATAGAACCCCAGATTGGAATAACAACAACAACTAATTATAATATCTAACACTTACATAGCACTTACCGTGTGCCAAGCACTAGGCTAAGGGCTTCACAATTATTGTCTCATTCGATTTTAATAACAACCCTGAGAGGTAAATGCTATTATCCCATTTTATAGATGGAGAAACTGAAGCAAACATGTTAAGTGACTTTCCCAAGGTCACATAACCAGTAAGTGTCTGAGGTCAGATCTGAACTTAGTAACTTACCTACTCTAGGCTCAGCACTCTACTGACTATGCCACTGGAAGTACATTAGATTCCATCTAATTCAGCCTAACATCTCTTACAAGCAGTTGTACAGTCTTTAGGGAGAATGTATGATGTGGATGTATAGCTTAGTGCAGTGGAAAAGACATTTTACCTGAAATCAAGAGAGGTTTACATTTAAATCTATGCCCTAACACTTGTTAGCTGAATAAACTAGAACAACATCACCTCAATAGCTCTGAGCTTTCAGTTTTCTCGTCTGTGAAAAAAAGAATAACGTTGCGTATACTATCACAGAGAGAAACAGAGACAGAGAGATAGACCGAGACAGAACAACAGAGACAGAGAGAAGTAGAGGAGACAAAGAAAGGCAGAGGAAGAGAAAATCAGAGGGAGTAGTGAATGGATCACTGGACCTGGAGTCAGGGAGACCTGAATTTATATCATTTATTTGACCCTAAGCAATTCATTTAGCCTGTCTGCCTCAGTTTCCTCATCTGTAAAATGGAGATAACAGTAGCACCAGGATTGTGAGGATAAAATGATGTTATATTTGTAGAGTGCTTTGTGAACCTTAAAGTTCTAAATAAGTACTAGCTGTTATCAATATTATTAGTTAGAGAAAGCATTTATTAAGTATTTAATATGTGCCAGGCATTGTGCTAAGCATTGGGGATAGAAATAAAACTAAGTAGGACAATTCCTTCCCTCAAGGACCTATCATTCTAATAGGGGAAGACAATATACAAAGGGAAACTAAAAGTCAGAAAATAGAGGGGAGGAAGGATAGGAAAAAACCCATCTTCTGTGTGGGGTCAAGATGGTTGGTGAAATGCGACACTCTAAGTAAAGTTCTTTGCAAAAATTCAAGTAGGAGATAAATATGAGCTGTTATTATTATAATTATTACTATCTACCTCACAGAGTGTTTGCAAGGAAAGGGCTTTGTAAATCCTAAAGCATTAGATCAATGTGAGTAGTTATTAGAGGAAAAAAGGCACAAACAGGTTTCCATTTGAATTCTAATCCCAATATTGTCCTCAATCTGCTATAAGACCTTGAGAAAATCACTTAACCTCTGTGGTCCTTCTCTTCTTTCTGTATATGAAATGAGATGCTTGGACTAGACAATTTCCAAGGATTCTTCTGCTTGTAAAATTCCATTTCTATGATTTAAAAGGAGGGAATATGTTAGGAGAATTTGTCTGGCTAGACAAAAAGTGCCTGGAGAAAAGATAACTCATAAAGAGTTGCTAGGGGATATTTATGGCAAGGTAGAAAAATAAAACCTTAGAGTAAGATGGAATCTCAGAGATCAAGTAATCTAGTCCCTAGACTAGATCTCTAGAATCTCTAGAAGTGGACATCCAGCCATGACTTGACGACTGTTAATGATGGGGAAGTCTACTTCTGGAGGCTGATCATTTCACTTCTGTATAGCACTAATTATTATGAAGATTATCAAGCTGAAGTATGCAACTTTGTAATCTTATCAGAATTCAGTATTCCACAAATGTTTAATAAGTACCTATTAAGTGCATAACATTCTTCCAGAACAGAGAAATAAAAAAATTTAAGACACGGTTCTTATCCTTATAATAATAGTAGTAATAATAGCATTTATATAGCATTTTAAAGTTTGCAAGACTCTTTACCTGCTCTTTATCTGTTATCTCTTTTGATGTGGTGCTATTATCATCCTTATTTTACAGATTTGGAAACCAAGGCAAAGAGAGGCTAAGTGACTTGTCCAGGGTCACACTATCTAGGAAGGTGTTTGAAGCAGGCTTCAAGCTTACATCCTCCTGATTTCAAGCCCAGCAGTCTGTGCTCTGTGTTCTGATGCGCTGTTTCCTAGTTCTCCCTCCTGGAGCTTAGGGACTAGATGCATAAAGTAAACACAGATAAATATAATTTCACTTGGTAATCTTGCCAGTTCCTGTGGATTCAATTATCTCGTCTATTCATTTGACTCTCAGATCTACTTGTCCCAGGCCTAGCCCCTTTCCTGATGTTTAATTTCCATATGCCTATTAGACATCTCAAACTAAATGTCCAATAGACATTTTAAATTCAACACATACCAAATGAACTCATCTTTCTCTCCCTTTCTCCCTTCCTCCTAAACTTTTCTCTTTCCTATTTCTGTTACCTTTTCCCTGTCACTCAGGCTTACAACTCAGGTGTCATTCTTGACTCTTTACTATGTAAATTTTATCTTTCTAACATACTGTATTCTTATATACTCTGACATACATATGCTGTATTCTTTTCTCTGATACTGACCCCATCTTTATAACTTATTAAATGGCCATCTCAACCACAAGTCCATGATTTTAATTAGGCAGTTGTGTGAGGATGGATTGGGCTAGAATCAGGGAGCTATACTAAGGATCTGTGGCACTTAACTTCTATAGACCTATTCCTTTCCCTCTTTCCCTCCCCCTCCCTGCCCCTTCTCCTTCATGAGGGCAGGTCATGATGACATTAAACAATCTGGATGGGCCCAAACTCTACATTTATGTAAAATATGCAAAAATATTTATAAAAAATGGAATTTTTTTGGTCTTAAGTGCTCAGGAAACCAAGTCCATATAGCCAGAGGCTAGTAGGAAGCTGAGTCGGGGAAGTTGGGGCCAATCAGGTCTTTCTTGGGTATAGCTTTGTAGTTCTTTAAGGAAATCTAATCTATATTGCCCTAGGTAGGTGGGAGAAGGCTTAGGGGAATGTGAGTAGATATGAGTACTATCACCAGGTGGAACTGACAAGTTTCTGCAACTGATTCTCTTTGGGAGGTAAGAGACAATGAAGAATCAAGGTTAAGTACTACCTTGTGAATCTGGATAAGAGGAGGAATGTATCAGAATATTCATTCCTCTCCCCCAAATTTAAAAAATTCAGTGACATCTTCCTATCTCAGTGAAGTATCAGAGTAAGATTTGAGTGAAGGTTCAACCTAATAACCTTGCCACATAAGGAAGTAAGTTGGCTTGACATGAATTGTTTTTTTTTTTAAGGTGTTATGTATTATTGTTCTGATTTTTTTAAAAGAGGTATTAAAAACAACAACAAAAACCCTTTTGTTTTTGTGTCATAAATCATTTCTGGACTTCTTTTTTTGTTTTCTCCAGAGCTGAATCTTCCCTTTGTAATAAAGAGAAATAGTTAAGCAAAAATAACTACCAGAATGACTACTTTTGACAGCATTGGAGTCATTTTCCTTAACTAGGTCCCTATCTCTGTTAGGAAGGAGGTTTGTTGGAGTCATTTTTATTGTTCTACTGATTCTGCTTATTTCTCTTGGCATCATTTCATACAAATCTTCCCACGTTACTGAGTTCCTCAAATTTGTCATTTCTTACTGCACAATTATAGGCTGTGACATTCATGTTGTTTCAGCCATTTTTTTCCGATTGATACGCAACTACTTTGTTTCTAGCACTTTGCTATCACAAAAGGTAAATCGTGTCACGAATATTTAAGTGTATTATTGGACCTTTCTTTTCTCTCTTTGACCTTCTTGGGTATGTATGCCCAGTAATGGGATATTGAAATCAAAAAAGATTTGACAGCTTAGTCATTATTGTCACATAATTCCAAATTTCTTTCCAGAATGACTGGATGAATTCACAGATTCACCAACGGGACATTAGTATATGTATTGTCGCATGGCCCCTTAACTATTAGCTTTTTCCTTGGTTTTCTTTGGCCATCTTTACCATTTTGTCTGGCACCAGGTGCAACTTTGCAGTCGTTCTGTTTTGTAGTGAGATTTGTCTGTGATGATCTCATTCTAATTTGCAGTGACTCCACTTTCCTTTTGAGGTGCTCACAAGTGCTGAAATCAGTCTCCGACTGTGGACAGGACAGAGTTTTGCTCTGGAATTGAGGTTTACAGCTATAGGCCAATGAGAAAGGACTATGTAGGTCCCCAAACAGGGCTAAACGGGGCAGGGTAGAGGAGGTGGGGAGGAGAGGAGAAACATGTGGCCGACACCTAGAACAACAGGCTGTTAATTCAGCCTGATTGCTGAGTAGGCTGTAACTAGCTTAAGTAACAAGATTGTGTAGCTATTGTTCACCTAATCTGTATAAACAGTCACTCCCTGATTTATGAACAAATCCTGTGCAAATGGTGCAGTGTGGTGCCAGGGATGGATGTCTCTTCTGAGCTCTGGAGACTGAGGAGCATTTTCCAAGTACTGTGTAGTTTAATGATTGTAGTTAGCCTGGCTCCTGGAATGGAGGGAATATATTCACAACTGTAATAGCTCTGTTGCTTGCAAGTTTAAGAATCCACCACTTCTTAGTAATAGTTGAAGGGAATCCATATTTTTGTTGATTTGAATATTCCTTCTACTGACGCTGCTCAAAACCAGAATAACAGTCTCAGAGTTGGAAGGGACCTCAAAGGTCACCAAGTACAACTTGTATCTGAACAAGAATTCCTTCTGTGGCGTCTCTGGCCATAGGTCATCCTGTAGCTTGAAGACTTCTAGAGGTCTTGAAGTGGTGGAGGCCAATTATCTCTCAAGGACCCACCCCACCCCACCCCCACCCCCTGTACTGTTCTAATAGTTAGGAGATAGCTGTTTTGTGGTTTAGTCATTTCAGTGATGTCTGACTCTTCGTGACTCCATTGGGTATTTTCTTGGCAAAGATCCTGGAATGGCTTTCTATTTCCTTCTCCAGGCTCATTTTACAAATGAGGAAACTGAGGCAAACAAGGTTAAACAACTTGCCCAGGGTCACAAAGGTAGTGTCTGGGACTGTATTTAAATTCAGGTCTTCTTGACTCTAGGCCCAGCACTCTGTCCATTGTGCCACCTAGTTGCCCTACAAAATAGTTAGAAAAAGTATCTGCTTCTCTGCAAAATCCATCCTTTATTTCTAGGTCTGCATTCTTGTGCTAAGTTTAAAAAAATCAACTCAACTCAATTCAATTCAGTTCAACACATGTTTATTAAATGAATATTACATGAAAGGTGAGAGTCATCTTGTTGTCAGAAATCTCTGGGAGCTGGCCTTTGCACCAGGAAGCATTGAGTTCAAGTCTGACCTCTGTCATAGGCTGGCTGTATGACCCTTGTCAAGTCACTTAACCTTTCAATGTTTTAGGCAACTCTCAAAGTTTATAACTTACAGTGAAGGTGCCAACTTATATTGGTGAAGGAGTGCAGCTCACTAGGAAATCACAGGTCTGGTTTTAAAAAAATATATAAGCCACTGCACTAATCTCTTCCATATGAAAGACTTTCAATGACTATCTATGATCTCCCTTTTAGTTTTCTCTTCTCCAGACTAAACACCCCTAGTTTCTTCCAACAACTCCATGATTTGTTCAGCCATTCCTCCAATAGATGGGCGCCTTCTTAATTTCCAGTTCTTTGTCACTACAAAAAGTAGCTGTTATAAATAATTTTGAACATAAGTATTCTTTTCCTCTTTCTATCATTGCTTTGGAATCTAGACCTGCTAGAGATAAAGGGTTAAAGGTTAAAGGATATTCACACTTCAGGGATTTTGGCTTAGTCCCTATTCTTCAATGAAAGCCATACATTCACAGCTTGGATTCTGCTGAAGTAATTGGGCCATAGTGTCTTTGTGGTGAAAAGGCATGGTGAGAGTAGATGGGCTCCATGATGGGCTAATTAGACTCTTGCATAGAATCCTAGAAACAAACATATAAAATATTTTTCCTCTGGAAAAATATATTAAACAAAAATGATGAAGAGAAAGAGAAGGGGAAGATGGCTAAAAGAGATATACATCTCTTTTAGAACTGGGTACTCCTCCACTCAGACATGATCTGTTTTGCAAATTCTCATTAACTACACTTTTTGCTAGATTTTTTTGCTAGAATTTCACACAGGCTCACTGTCTTTAGAATACATCACCTGTGTAAATGCATTCTGGGCTTTAGTTGTTCTGACAGTGTTCTCACAGGATTATGTCTTTTTTTTTTACATTTCTTTTTAAACTTTATTTTAGACTCAAGGACCAGATCACAAATACAGAATAGAGAAAAGAAACAAAAATATATCATAAACTTAAATATTGGAACTTAAATACAAAGTAAGAAAGAAAAAAAAGCATGTTGTATGCATAACAGAACATGAGAGGAATCAAAATATGTAACAATAAATTTTCATTTTAAGAAAGTCTATGATAAATAATACGCATTGTGGTGAGAATTGACCATCTTTTCTTTGCTTCCTTGTGAGTTTTCTTTTGTTCTGTGCTGGGCACTTTTTAACTTTGTTCTTTTTTCCCCTCCTCCCACCCCCAGAGACTACAATAAAATTTAGATATGTTTCTCTATAGCTGTAGGTATATACATACCCCAATACATATATACATACATATATAGACATATACTTTCCCCAAACATATTCTACTCCTGTTTTTTTTTTTTAATGTTTGTGCATATTTCTTATCTCCTATCCCTCCTGACTCCTCTATTTTACTTTTACCCACTACCTTGCCCTCCTGTTACTTGCCTACTTGCCTACCCTCCTCCAAGGATCCCTCCCCTATGTTCCCATTCCCATAAATCTAAACAACCTTCTATACCCCTATTTTACCTCTTACCTCACCCTCCTTTCTCCCTCCCTTGTCTTTTTCCCCCTCCCTATGCCCCTACCATTTTGTTTTTCCTGAACTTAGAAGACTTTTGTACTCTTCTAAATATATACATACATATACATATATATATGTATATGTATGTATGTATGTATGTATGTATGTATGTATGTATTATTCCCTCTTAAATCCATTCCCAATGAAAGTAGGTTACCAGAACTACCAGCCCTCCTCCCCCATCTAATTCCTCTGCATCAATTCTTCTTCTTGCACCTCATTTGTATAAAATAATTACCCTTTTTAGCTGTTCCTCAATGGTTTAACTTTTTAAATTCATATCACAGTCAGGTTTACCCCAATCTACTGAATTATTTTTTCCTTTTTTTTTTAAGATACAAAGCCATTTTTATTTTTTTTTTGATATGAGATTATTAAATTTTTTTGAGTTACATCTTTTCTCCC
>CM053580.1:338642231-338703863 GCA_028627135.1 Pseudochirops cupreus
ACACACACACACACACACACACACACACACACACACACACACACTGGCTTCCTGTCTCAGCCAACCCCTTCCTGTTATGTCAGCTAGGGGAGACAGAGTTCACACTTTCCATTTCTTTCTGCTTACTTGACAACAAAAAAAGGGCCTTCAAATTTAAATTAATTACCATTACACCATGACACAAAAAAGTAAAGAAACCTTGTACAAGATTGTAAGCTCCTTGAGGGCAAGAATGATATTCAACTTTTTATCCTACTCAGAATCTTGTAGAATAAATGTTGTTTGATTTAACTAAAGAATAAATCAGTCATCTGCCCTGGAGATAGGAAGAGGTTTATAGCACACAATTCTATTGCTGACCTTCTTCTATTGGACATTTTTTCTAGTAACTTGGATGAAGAGGTGGAATGTAGATTTATCACATTGGCAGATGTCACAAAAATGGACAAGATAACGAACATTGATAGATGACAGAATCAGAATTAAAAGTGATCTTTCCAGGCTAGAATGATTGGCTCAAACCAATAAGATGAAAATTAACAGGAATAAAATTTTAATACTGCATTTAGATTATATTAATTTAAAAAGCCTGCACAAGTACAGAATAGGAAAGACCTGAATTGGCAGAATTTCATGAAAAAAAATTTTTTTTGTAGTTTTACCAGATAATAAGCTTAATATAAAACTTTATTGCCATATGTCATTGCTGAAAAAGGCTAATGTAATTTTAGGTGGCATTAATAAAAGTATAGTGTCAGCTCAAATGGGTAATAGTTTGTCAGCTCCAAGGAATAATAGTTTGACTGTACTTTGACCTTTTTAGATCATATTTAGAATGTGGCTTTCAATTTTGAGCACCACATTTTAAGGTTGTCATTGATAATGAGACTGTATCCTAAAGAAGAGCAACCAGTATGGTAAGGGGACTTCAAAACTTGATATAACTTGAAGTGTTTGAAAGAACTGGTGATGTTTAGCCTATAGAACAGAAATCTAAGGGAATACATGAGGTTTTTTTTTTAAAAGGAAAAATTAGAAGAAAGAAGAAATGAACCAGCATATGGTAATAGAAAAAAATATCACACTGAAAGTTGTTGTTGTTTAGTCCTATCCAATTTTCCAGGACCCTATTTGGGATTTTTTTGGCAAAGATATTAGAATTGTTTGCTATTTCCTTCTCCAGCTCATTTTATAGACGAAGAACTGAGGCCAACAAGGTTAAGTGATTTACCCAGGGTCACACTGTAATGCCAAGGCAATATTCACAGCACCAATGGCAACTATAAATATGCTGGCACAATTGTCTGTTGCCCTATAAAGCAGGCAGACATTGGTCAGCGAGTGGGGAACCTATAGGGGAATGTGACAGTGTAATGCTGTGTGTGCCTTGATCAGCCCCCATTAAGGCTTGGGGGGAATCTTTATTTGCCTCAACTGGCCCCCATTGAGGCTTAGGGTATGGCACAGCAGTTGTATCTCCTACTATATGCTCGCTGGCCCCTTTGAGAAGGGTGATTAGGGAAGGCTGCAGGAGTTGGTGTTCCCATTATAAGCATTCCCATTGAGAAGACTAGACTAGAATACAGTCAGATCATTAACCCCTCCAAAGCCATCTCCCTGTCCTTCCTGTCTGACCAGATCAAGAGTGAACCTGTTAGAGGCTAGAGTCCAAAAACTCCAGTACCTCCCATGTGTAATTTGTGAAACACCATAAAATAGCAGAATAGAAAAAAAGATGATTGTACATGAAACTACAAATCTATCATGTACTTGTTATTCCTTTTAAATATATAATAAAGTTATCATATAACTTTTTTCTTCCCTTCTCCCACCCCCACCCCCACCCTAGAGATGGATACTATTAGGCACACACGTGTGTGTGTGTAAAATTATTCTGTGCATACTCCTATTAATCAGTTATTTCTCTGGATACAGATAGTATCTTCCTTCATACGTCCTTTGTAATTAATTTGGATACTTATAATAGTTAAAATGACTTATTCAGTAATGCTCTTCCTCCTCACCTGCACCTCATAAAATCCCCAACTTCCTTCAAAACAGAACTAAGGGGTCACTTCCGACATGATACCTTTCCTGATGCATCACCCCCCTGAGAAGTTAGTCCTTTTTCCCTCTCCAAATAACTTTTAAGAGTTGTATAACATTCTGTATTCACTTATCTGTGTACATGTTTTATCTACCTCTACCCCTTCAGGAGAATGTAAGACCTCTAAAAGCAGGAACTGTTTTGAGTTGGGCTCTGTATTCCCAGAGCTTAGCATAGTTGCTCTTGCATTGAATTAAACTGATAAAGTGGGTTGTAAATGGTGCAGTGGATAAAGTGCAGGCCCTGGAGTTAAGAGAACCTGAGTTTGAATGTGACCTCAGACACTTACTAGCAATGTGTGTAATGGTAATGTAATGTAAATGTAATGTAATGGTAATGTAAACTTGAAGATCTTCCCTGCCCCTTAATAGGCTTAAGGGAATTTGAAGATCTTTCCTGCCTCCTAATAGGCTGAATGTAATCACATGGAATCTGTGGTGGGAGGAGCTTGCTGAGCGGTGGAGCAGAGTCCAGAGGAAGCCGGGAGTCAGAGCAGTTAGTAGGGTGAGAGAGAGAGAGGATGCAGTCAGGGAGACAGGTAGGCTTGTGAGTATTTGTGGGAAGGCTCTGGGATGGTGTTGCCCCCTGCTGTGTTCTGGTATATTAACTTCTTTGTTGCATCTTGCCAACATTAAGCTGTTAGGTTAACTGTAGCAATATCACCATTCAGGGCAAGCATAGTAAATATCATGTTATGTCACCCCTTATCTCACAACACAGTCTCAGTAGGACTGTCTATCACTATGATTCTAGGAATTACTATCTAGGATTCTTGGAGCTGTATCTAACACCTGGAAACTAGAGATTGCTATGGCCATGGATCCTGAGAAACTAAACTCTAAAAAGGATAACAAAATCCTCCTTACTTACATATGGAAATACTTGTTTCATCTCTTAAATTAAGAATAAAATAAATAAAATAAAATTAAAAAAAAACCCACCTGGACAGCTGAATGGGGCATAGATTGGAGTGGGAAGAGACTTTAAAAAGGAATACCGCTTAAACTGTTTCAGCAATCCACACCAAAATGATCTGTCCAGCTTTTCTTCCACTTCAATCCATTATCCATATTGCTGCCAAATTGATATTCCTAAAACATTTGATCTAACCATGTTACTTCCCTACTCAAGAATCTTCAGTGCCTCCCTATTCTTTTTAGGATAAAATATAAATGCCTTTTTGGTATTTAAAAACTTCCAAATTCTGACTCTGGCTATCTTGCCATGTTAATTATACATTATCTGCCCTTTTGAACAATGTGTTTTAGACAAACTGGCCTACTTGCTGTTTGTTGTATAAGACATTTCACCTCCCGTCTCTGTGCCATGTACATTATCCCCTATACATGGAACATTCTCCCTTCCCATATCTGCTCTTTATTACCTCCTACAAAAAGCCTTTCTTCATTCCTTCAATTGTTAGTTTTCTCAACCTCCATACCGTAATAATAATAATAATAATAATAATAATAATAATAATATTTTGAATTTACTTACTTGGAGATGTAATTTCATCCTCAGGAGAATGTAAGCTCCTTGGGGGGGCAGCAACTATTTAATTTTTTTTGTCTTTGTCTTTTCAGCACAAACCAGGGATTGCCCACAGTAGGTACTTAACTATTTGTTAAATGAATAAATGAAGATGGAGAGAGGGGTAGAAGAGCCTAGAGGAAGGATAATTGAGTTAGGATAAATAAAAATTTGTTTCTCAATCTTCTGGCAGAACTCCTCCCACTCAGTTTCCCCCAAGCCTTACTTTAGAGAGAACTCATTTATATGTGTAATTTGTTCCCCAAACAACCCTTAGAATTTTCTTGCTCCCCATTGTAAAGCACAAGAGGAAGCATGAAAATAGAAAACGGAAGCAAGTCCTTTTGAATTTTTGCCCCAGATTTGTGAAATCCTACTTTTACCTTAAGGACTTAAAAGTACTAACCTCTGCTAATGCCTGTGTTCATACCTAACAAGAACGTTGATGAAAATAAAATGCAAAGCTTATGTTCCCTAAATACCATGGCCATTTTAAACTATGTGTCTCCATTAAACATCTGTGACATAATTGAAACAATGCAACAACACATAGCCAAGTCGGAAATATAAGCTTGAATCTGTACTCAGGGAGACATGAGTCCTGTTAGGGTTTTGGCTGGCTTTCTAAAGGCAGGAATCAACAGCATTAAACAGAAAAATTGAATAGGATGTCCAAGGATTTCAGAACTAATATATCCTAGTATGTCATTTATTTTTTAC
The DNA here is from genome assembly GCA_028627135.1 of Pseudochirops cupreus. Taxonomy (NCBI): domain Eukaryota; kingdom Metazoa; phylum Chordata; class Mammalia; order Diprotodontia; family Pseudocheiridae; genus Pseudochirops; species Pseudochirops cupreus. The sequence goes on from CM053580.1 coordinate 338,646,589, forward strand.
CCCATGTAGCACTTAGCATGGTGCCTTGCAAGCAGGAAACATTTAGTGCATATCCTTTGAATTAATTATGCTTTTTAAAGTTGCTTATCAAAAAGAAGTGGGATATATGAGTTGAATATTTTGGATACATTTTAAACATTAAGTCCTGGGAGAAATTACCTTGCTTGTGCTAGATCTCAGTTCTCCGTATGGTGTGAGTCACTTTCTGCTATTAAGGTAGGTACTAAATAAAAGTTATTAACTGCTTTGGGCCACTAGGGAACTGCTGGGTACATTACACACTGCTGCAGGGAGTCTAACTTTACGTCTTGTAGAGGAGATGATCAGATGTTTTCCATCTACTTTGAGGCTAAATCATACTAGAGAAAATCAAAGCATGAGGGATTTTGGTGAGACACATGAAGGTATTTAGATCAGACAAACTGGAATACTCAGAAGTCTACTACCTTTTAGAAAAAGTTTTTTCAGTTCCTTAAAATTAGTCATTTCTGTATTTTAGCTCATCTTTCCCCTTCCCCCCAAAGAAACCCACGCAATATAACTTCCTTTATAACAAAGAAAAACAGGTAAGCACAAATAACTGACACAGAGACCAGGTCTGACATCATATAGAACATTCTGCACTTAGAGTTCCTAACCTGTCCAAGGAAAGGAGGTTTGTATATTTTTCATCTCTTTCCTTGGGCCAAGATAATTCTACCACCTTCTTTCATTAGTGTAAGAATTTTAGCTTTAATTAATTTTTTCAAGCTTCTTTCTTTTCTTTTTTTATTTTTATGCCTTCATTTCCAAATATAACTCTTCTACCTAGATAGCTATCATTTATAACAAAAGGAAAAAAAAGAAAGAAAAAATTTAGGCCAGCTGAAAAATTTAATGTAGTATCTAAGTCTAACAGCAGGTGTGAGAAGCTAAGTGGTGCAGTGGATAGAGTGCTAGCCCTGGAGTCTTCCTGAGCTCAAATCTGGCCTCAAACATTTACTAGCTGTGTGATTGTGGCCAAGTCACTTAACCCTGTTTGCCTCAGTTTCCTCATCTGTAAAATAATCTGGAGAAGGAAATGGCAAACCATTTCAATATCTTTGTCAAGAAAACTCCAAATGGGATCATGAAGAGTCAGCCATAACTAAAAACAATTGAAGAACAACAATAGCATATGTAATGATCTGTGTCCATGGTCTACCAAGGAAAGGAGGTGTTTGTCTCTTCTTTCTTCTTTGGTCATATACAGGATAAACGGGAAATAACTAACAGAGGAAAGACACTAGTATTAAGAGGGGCTGGGGAAGGCTTCCTTTAAAAGGTGGGATTTTAGTTAGGACTTAAAGGAAGCCAGGAAAAGTCAGAAGTTGGAATGAAAGTGGCCAAGTCTGAGTATTCTAGGTGTAGGGGGATGGTCAGAGATGCCTTTCCCCAAAGGCAAGGGATTCTTGTTCAAGGAGCAGTCAAGAGGCCAGCAGAAAAGAGAAGAAAGGAGATATGGAGAAGTTGGGCAGCTTTACAATGAACATGTTGAATTTATTACATATTTTAAAAAGTAAGCTGTAATAGAGATTCACATTTCATTTCATGCAGAATACTATTTTCCCTTCTTCTTTGGATATGAACTGTTTATGATAATTGTTTTTAAGTACAGAGTAGCAAAATATCTGCCTTTCCTTTCTCTTCTTGTTGTCAATATTTTACTTCAGACTCCTGTTATCACTATCTTTGTTTGTTGTAATACCCTCTTAACTAGTGCTTTCACCTTTCTCCCATCAATCCTTCATACAGCTTTTAAAGCAGCCTCTTAATCTATTACCCAGATCATGTCACAATGTTGATGGGGAAGAGCAGTAAGTGCATTGTATTTGGAGGCAGGCAATCTGGATTTTACTCCTGACCTTTCTGCTTACTAGCTGTGTGACCTTAGATAAAAAAGTCACTATACTACTCTAAACCTTCATTTCCTCATCTGTAAAATAGAGGCAATAATGTATGAAGGGGTTGTTAATATGAATCAAATAAGATAATTCATATTGAAAGTTTTGTAAACCTTAAATACTATAAAAATAAATGTGAATAATGATGATGATGATGATGATGATGATGATGATGATATTGGCACTTCTTTACTCAAAAACTTTTACTGACTTCCCTATTGTCTACTGAATGAAATATAAACTCTTTAGCTTGGCCAAATGCCCTTCACAATATGGCTCCACACTACTTTATTTCATACAATTTCCCTTCAAACTGTCCATGTTTCAATCAGACTAGGTGTTTTGATCTTCCCTAATTTCATTCTGCCCCTATCTTCCTTTTCTCATTCTTGTATTCTGTGTCTCATGTCTGAAATGAACTTCTTCCATATCTCTCTCTTAAAATGCTTCTCTTCCACCAAGGCTCAGTGTTACTGTCAATTCCTCTATATGTCCTTCCTTCAACCCTCCAGCAAGAAGTTTATCTCTCCTTGAATCCATGGTCCCTTTCTATATAACTTCTAATATATCTGGAAGCAGCCCATTGTAGTGGAAGGAACCCTGGATCTGAAGCCAAAGGTTGGTGTTGTATTTATCCTTTGTTTTAAAAGAGTATCATGGAATCAGGGAAATGATGACATGACTGGCAGTTGACTTTGATTTGAGTGAGGGAGGGCTGTGCAAGATCATCGGTCTCACTTTCTCCTCCAGAGCCATCTGTATCCAGTGACCATTCTGATTCATCAAGATGACTGGAGATGACCCAGGATGCAATGGGAGACCCTGGCCCTTTTAGGCTAAGACCTTCACAGGTACTCAGAGTGAGATAATGCCCATTCAGTGAATAGGACTCTTTAAGAAGTGAGTCAAGGGATGGCCCCTTTAATTAGAAAAAAATAAAAAAAAAATCAAGCCGGGAGGGAAAGACTCCCAGGGATGGTGTTCCAAAAAAAAAAAAAAAAAAACCCAAAAAAAAAAAACCCAAAAAAAACCAGTTACCATTGACATTCTCTAAGCCAGGAGGACCCTAAACAAAGCCATTAAGTACAGTTTGGGCAGGGACCTATTGTGGTTCAATATATGAGCTTCAGAGTGAACTGGGTTTAAGGTTTTGTGAAAGAAAGAAAAGAGAGAAAGAAAGAAAAAGAAAAAAGAGGAAGGAAGAAAGAAAAAGAAAGGGAGGAAGGAGGAAGGAAGGAAGAAAAAGGAAGAAAGAAAAAAGAGGAAGTAAGAAAGAAAAAGAAAGGAAGGAAGGAAGGAAGAGAAAGAAAGGAAGAAAGAAAGAAGGAAAGAAAGAAAGAAAGAAAGAAAGAAAAAAGAAAGAAAGAAAGAAATCTAGCCTGTAAATTCTAAGTTAAGTAGGCAGCTTCTGGCCATCAAAATTGACCTTCCTTTGGAGAAGAAGAGGGAGAGGACAAGCTGAGTTACCCAAGTCGTTGGGTCCCTGTTCAGGCAGCGTGGTCTACTTGCAGGTTGTGTTTGTCCTTTATTTTCGGAGAGGACTACAAAGAATTTATATTTGAATCCCTGCTCTGTGACTTACTATCAGTATGACCTTAAGTAAAGCACTTTCTTGTGGTTCTTAGTTTCAGCTCCATCATCTGTAGAATGAGGAGGTTGGACTAGCTGACCTCTGAGTTTCTTTCCAGATCTAGAGATAAGATTTATGCATTTAGTCACATTCCAACCATAATATACTTATATGTGTATGTGTCTTATAAACTCCAAATTCTCCCCTTGAGTCAGGAGAACTGGATTCACAGTCCACCTCCACTGCTTTACTGTGTGAGCTTGGACAAATTGTGTTCCTTCTTGTGGAAATTTTCTCATCTGTAAATTAAGGGGGTTTGACTCAAGGATGCCTAAAGTCTTTTCTTTTTAAAAAAATTTTATTTTTGATTTAAGGAATAAAACTAGCATTCCTATAACATTAGTATAATAAAAATATGATTACACATGAAACTGCAAATCTATTATGTATAATTTGTTATTCCTTTTAAATATTAATACAGTTATCATGTAAATTTCTTTTCCCCCCTTTTTTCTTCCCTCCCCTACCCCTGCTAGAGATGGCTACCATCAGACACAAATGTGTATATATACACAAAATCATTCTCTCCTAATTCTAAATCCTGTGATTTAATGTTGGTTTATGCTTCTCCCTAGTGCCTAGCACAGGGCTCTGCCCATACCTGCTGTTGAATTAATTTGTTTGTAATTGTTGAAGTCTATAGTCTACCCTGTAGCATACAGTGGAAAGGGTTCTCATTGCTCTTGTGAGAAAATGAGAAGAAAAGAAACTGGGAGAAAAATCTGGCTTTTCATTGTGGCAGGAAATTGCTTCCTCCTGGATTTATGTTCCTTTTATAGCACTCTGATGAGTGGAGTTCACTGTCTCCAATTTAGGGGCTGACTACTTAATTCCTGGACTTTCCAGTTCTTTTTAATTTTGTTTTCTTCCTTCTTTATAACCTTTGGCCCATTTGAGTGCTCATTAGCCCCTTTACTTACAGGCTGACAGGAGAAGGTCAAGGTGGTAGAATTCAAATGATTCCATTTTCTACTTCCTAGAAATGTGGCTGAAAAGGTTGAATGAGGAAGCCTGTGGAAACTAAAGCTGACATTAGGAAACTAAGACTGAAATTAAATTGGTTGCTTCTACATGAATTTCATGCCCCCATATTCTCATTCCATACCTGTTCTATCTAGTTGTGGAAAGAAAAAAAAAAATGGCTGTAAGGTCAGAATCCCTAGCTTTCTTCAAAGCACAGTCCAGGTGTCATTTCCTATGTTTTGTCTTTTCTGATCATCCCAGTTATTACTACCATCTTTTTTTGAAATTACCCTGTATGTATAGTCTTTGTACTTACTCATATAACACAACCCTTAGGGCTAACTTGCCCAACCCATACTGGCTCGTTGGGTACTCATGACTCCCAGGATCCTAGTTAGCCAGTAGACTCAGATCTTTAGCAAAGACATTTTCTCAAATGACACAGCAAAAAAGAATAAATACAAATCATATCCCCTGAATTATTAGAAGTACACTTTGTCACAGATATATCCAGAACTCAGAAAGAGGGAAAAGAGTGAGAAGGAATCCAAAGTACAGCGCTTATAAGACTCTGATGCTCTATGGGCAAGGACAACCCAGAGCTCCGGCACTGTAGGGCCTTGATGTCCTTTTTCCCCTAGAGGGCTAGCTAACAGCCACAAGCCATTTTGCTATCCATCTGGGCATACTCTTTAATGGACAGCTGTAGTCTTTTTCAGCTTTCAGTCACTGGATGGGGGTGAGAGGTACTGCCCTCTCTGCATCTGGAGTGTTACCATATTATTTTCATCTGGAGTTCTATAAAAACTCTTTCAGCTGGGGAAATGACCCTTCACTTAGGAGATACAGAAACATCTTCCCTTTGCCTCCCTCAGAACCACAGTTTTAGGGTTGTTAGTTACTTTTGGGAAGGAGATCTAGAAAGATTCAACAAATTCATCCCTCTCAAAAGCCCTTCCCTCTGTAAACAGCTCCATGTTCCTTCGATGTGTTCAGTATTTCCCCCCTCTCATATTCCTTTGGGAATCTCATATAGATAAATGGCTAAGGACAACTATGTGAATGCAATCTGTGTCTTGGTTGTGTGTTCATTATCTTGCTGCCTTCTTCATATGCAATTAAAGTATTCAAGTCTCTGACCCTTTCTAGGGAAGCAATGTCTATTTTTGTGTCTGAAAAACTGTCTATTTATCTTTCTATAACAATAACAGTAATTATTAATAGTATTAAAATAAATTAAAATAATTATATTAAATATAAATATATTATTTCTAAAATACAAAGGATTACATAGTATGTACTATAGTATAACCATATTATCTGATATAATTGATGTAAAAATTAAATAATATAGTATAATAAATATAAATGTATTAAATAGTAAATATATTATAAAAATAAAATAAAATACAAGTAATAAAATAGTAATAATAATAATAAAAGAGCTAACATTTATATAACACCTACTCTGTGTCAGTCACTATTCTAAGTACTCTGCAAATATTATCTTGTTTGATCCTCACAATAACTCTGGAAGGTTATCCTCATATTGAGGAAACTGAGGTAAACAAATTTAGTGACTTGTTCAAAGTCACAAACCTAGTAAGCATCTGAGGCTAGATTTGAATTCGGGTCTTCCTGACTCAAGGCTCATTCATTCATTGCCTCTATCCTCTGTAGCTCTTCAGCTTTTACTGAATCATCCTTACAATAAATATTTTTATGTTGTATGTCCAACTGAGATGTTAGTGCATGGATGACAAGTGATTCAACAAGGACCTGGAATTCACTGAGTGTGTAGGGGGCAGCAGCTATGTTAATCAAGAGAATTCAGAGAAAGTCAACTGGTTAAAAACTTTGAAGAAAGGAATAGTTGGTAATCTGGAACATATCAAATGATCTGCACAGTACAAATGAAGTTCAAAGTTCATATATGTAACTTTTTACTTTTGTACATCTTTGTACTTGTGATTGGAACAGGATCAAGATCTCAATATACCCCTAATGTATGAGACTTTTTTTTTTATGTAACTTGGCAATTCATTCACCCAATGGTATTTTGGTATTCATCCAATTTGGATTTGGCTATTTAATCAGAATATTTATGAAAGAAGATATCCTAATGTCTACAAAAGAAATCATACTCCTTCTTAGCTTCTTCCCTCCAAAGAGTATTTGATACAAAAGCACATTCAAACCTCCTCTATGTTGTTTTTCATATTTTAGTTTGAGGCAGTTTCTTTCATCTTTTTGCCTTTCCATTGGACCAGCCACTATCAAAAACAATTACTGTCTACAGAAAGGCATAAAAGTCTTACTGAAGTTTTAACATTTAATAAATTAAAATTGCATTAAGACTTTTGGGACATGCTGTATATTCCAATGGAATGCCTTAATGGAAACAGATTTCTTTTGTTATCTGTGATAAACTTTATATATAGTCTTTCTGCCTTCAGGTTAGATTAAATATAAATATGTTAAATGTATGCATGCTCTTAAAGCTCTACAGAACCTTCTTTAGCTTTTCCTCTTATTCATATTCCTTACCTTGTTGGCAATATCTACTATCTATCAAAAGTATGTTTTTTCTTAAACAATGGAAAAATTATTGATGTGTTTTGATTTTATATCCCTTCCTCTTGACCTAAGTGTTGAAAAAGCCTTGGTAACAAAGGAAAACAAAAGACAAAAAATGGTTAAGGAAAACCAAACAGCGGAGGACCTGCATTGGAGAGTAGTATCCCAGCTCTCTACAAAGAGAGTTTCATGGGTTCTCCTGGACCAAGGTCTGTCATTACAATTTCGTAGGATTTGATTGCTTTGTAGTTGTTCACTATAGTCTAGTCCAGAAGTATATTGTTCCACTCATTTGACTCACTTCGCTTTGTATCACCTCCTAGATGGCTTCCCATTTTACTCTGAATTCCTCGTTTTCAGCAGTTCTTACACTGTACTTAGTATTTCATTGTGCTCATATACTACATTTTGTTCAGACATTCTCCATTCTTGGGTAGCTACTTTGTTTCTGATATTTTCTCTACTGTTTCAGAAAGTGGTGCTTATAAATATTTTTGTGTTTATGTGAGCTTTGTGTCTGCAAATAAAATTTGTACCTCTCAAGCATATTAAGAAGTGAGGGGAGAGGGAAAAGAACATATATAACATTGTAAGAATCAACCAGTTCTTTTTAACTTCTTTGTTTAAGCTTTCTCCCTTCTATGCCTTATCACCATGTGAACATGCATTGCCTCAAGCTGTGATTTTCTTTTTTTTTTTTAAGTGCAGTGGCTACTCCTGAGCCCAAACCCACTGCTGATCAGAAAAGAAGCTTTAACATATTTCTTTTCTGACCTTGGACAGGTCACATCTTTGTGATCAGCTTGGTTCTCCCCCTCCCTTTCTCCATTCCCATTCCCCCCAATAGGGAGGGGTTGCTATATTTCTGTTGGATTCAGTGCAGATATTAGAACAGATTTAGCCCTACTACTATTCAGGACTCCTGAAATCAATTGATGCACCAGTTTTAGTCTCTCCATTAGCAAGGAGTATGTTGCTATATTCTACTTATGATCTTCTGTCAAGTTTTATTCAGAAAGGTTTTAATTTACTAGTCCGGGGGTGGGAAACCTGCATTATTCCCTAATGTGATGTGCTGTAGTGCACTTGTTTTGGGCACATGTAAGAGATAAATGATAGAGACTATTCCCATTGTGAATATTTTTAGTCCTCTTTTCCCCTCACAATCCTTCCCTGCTGTCCTCCCCCTTATCACTATAGATAATTAAAGAAAGATTTTTAATAGCCAAGTGGGTGAATAGAGATCATGGCCACTGTGATGAGGTCCTCAAGTTCTTCAAACTTTGGAGGTACAGATCTTGTGACTGAGGGATCTTGTGTGATAGTTGATGGTATGGGCAGGTGGACAGTTAAAATCTTTGTCTATCATCTGGAACTGCAAAGACACTACACACAGAACTACCTAGTCACAGTTGCTAGATCTATAAAGGACTCCATGTTCTTTCTCTGGTTTGAAGGACCTAGTGACCCTGCTAATGTGGAAGGAAAGTAGACAGACTATTGGACTCTTGGAAATGATATATTCGATGTAGTCTGTCTGTTTTCCTTGAGCCCAGGACTTCATGATTCCAAGTCTAAGCCACAATCCACTATGCCATGTTACCTCTCTCTCAGGGGCAGTGTGAGGAGATCTGCAATGTGGGGGGTAAGTCTAGAATCCTCTTGACTGTTCAATCTCTAAACTGTTGTTTTAGACTCTTTTGTATGAGTAATCATGTCATCTGGGTGAGCTATGTGGTCACTCAAGGATTCTTATCTCTACTGCATGCAGCTAGTGACTCATCCTTTGGAGGAGGTACGTTTGAAAATTTAATGAAACCATATTTCTACTTACACAATTGGGCAATAAGGCCTAATCTGTTGTTTCTTAGAATTTCTGGTTATAATTATATTTGGTTTTAAATATGAGTTAACCAGAACATGCCTCTCTTCCCCCCAACTTAAACTTAAATTCTATCATTATTTTTAAAAATTTCCTAACATTCACAAATAAAGGAATTTTCCATTCTGACATTTTTCCATCTGTTTGTTTCTTTCCTTCTTCTCCCACAGTTTCAGTTCTGCTGACTGACCTTTCCCAGATACTTTGTGCTTATTTCTGTCAGCTAGTGGCAGGTCTTACTTGATTTTTTAGAGGGTTGCACTTAACTCTAGTGTTTTAAATGGTATTTTATCAACTCAGGGTAGAATTATATTAAAACATCATTCATTTAGATATCACTTATTTGGAATTTTGTGATAATTGGAAGGTTGTATGTGCTGGTTTTATCATTATACCCTTCCCTATTTCAGTGACACTACCATTCATTTTTGGGCTTCTTTTCTCATTTATGAAGTGAGGGAGCTGTTCTAGAGGATGTCTAGGGTCATTCAGAGATCTAGATTTAAAAACCCATGACATGGATTAGATTGCCAGTTCTGCCACTTCATCCCTACTGAAGTTACAAAATTGAGTGAAATACCCAGCACTGAGATGGGATGCCTTGAAGAGAATACATTCTCAATACTAATAAAGCAAATGGCGCCAGCACAGAGCAGTATGGTGACATCATTAGAAGATAATCATAACCTGGCATTGTCAGAACTGCATGTTCCCATGGCCATTTGTAATTCATTGACAAATGTCCTCAAGATGTATGTCCTAGTCACGATCTTCCTGGTGAATGCCTTCCATGCATGTTCACTGTTTACAAGTGTTCTCTTCATGCCTTTACCCTACTAGAGGTATGGAAAACCTGTGGGAGAGTGTAACCTATGTATATGCAGAGGAAATATTTTCTTGGCACTTTATTTACCATGTTACATTAGCAAAAGTTCTTGATTTTGAACTAATATTTATCATGTTGGTTGATTAGCAAAAGCAAGCACATTGATGGGGGCTCATCAGTTATAGTTTTGAGTGGGTAATGAATCACACTGTGCTTTGAACTTCAAGGAATTTTTTCAGGTCTCCCATGTGAGAGGAGGTGTGCCAAGTGCTACAAATGAAAAGCTAAATAACTATTTATTCAAGGTTCGATTTATTATTGGAATCTTGATTTCAAGGGACCTTGATCAAGTGTGACCTTACTATAACAAGTTGAGTTGATTAGAAATAGAAGTTGAATTTCATGAATCACTGAAATTGTAAAAAATGATAGAAAGTAAGCAAGTTGATTTGCTTTGCGTGTTAATTAGAATTTTACAAAATGATATGCTATGAAAGCTGATAGGAAATTGAGTTCTCTAGATGTAATATGGACAGCCACTGGTTATGGAAATGAGTATGAGATAGAAAAGTGTATTAAAAGTGTCATAGAATCACAGAATTTGGGAGTTGGAAGAGACCTCCATCACCATCCAGTCCATGTTCAATATGAGAGTAATTCCCACTGTAACAATGTCTACCAATGCTTGCTTGACTCTGCTCAGAGATCTCTAAGGAGGAAGAACCCACTAGTTCTCAAGTTAGCATGGTCTACTTTTGGACAGCTCTAATTAGAGTCAGTCATCAACATTTGTGAATTTAACTTTCAATGACTTCAAGAATTTGAGTGAGTTTACTTGTGTTGGCAATGGGCACACATCCAGGCTATGCACAGTAGAGGAAAAAAAAGGAGAGGTGCAATGAACACAAGTGTTTGTAGCAGCTAGTGTCCTACTGGGTGCTTTACTGGTCTCATTCGCCCTATTGGTATAAAGAGCTCTCTGCATTCATTGTACGTTTTCATTGCTTGCCTTTAAAACTCAGGTTTTGTGTTATAATTCTGCCACCAAAGCGCAGTACAAATCTTCTGGGCTCTAAGTCCAAGCATGAAAAGTCAGTGATGAGGCTTAGTGAGGAAATAAAGCTGTTAGATAAACTTTGGGCTGGAATTTTTGCATTTGCTATAGGCCCTGAGTTTGGTGTTCACAAATCACCTGCAAAAAGGAGGAAAGTATTTCAAGATAGTGTGTCCTTCACGGTCTTCAGTGCCATCCACCAACAGTGAAGGAAAGCATGTTGGAGATGATGGCAAGATCTTGTCAGTCTTGGTATTTTCTGACAGCAGCAACTAGAGTCCTAATATCTCCCTTAGTTTTCACAGGGCAGCCAATAATGTAGAGAGGTTTATAGCACTACAGTATATAGTGCAGTGCTTCTCACATCACAGTGATGATTCAAGTGAAAAAAAATTTTTAGTTTTGAGAATTTCATTTGCCGTAGAGTGTTTATGGTTTGTATAGATTTCATGTTTTATGAAAAGTGAGTGTCGACTAAAATCAAATTTTTAATGGAAATATTAGCACAAAAGGGCAAAGAATTTAGGGAACTAACCAGCAAGAAAAATGTTTTGCATGTTTTTTTTTGTGTATTGCATTTTATGGGTTAATTTATAGTTAATATATTAGGAAAAGTTCATATTAATCAGAATTAAGATTTGGTTTTAAAGAATTGTATGCAGAAAGATATATTTACAGTAATCTAATGAAAGGTTAATAGTTTTTGGTGGTTGTGGGAACCTGAACCTGCATTTCTCATACATTCAATGTATCAACAACATTTGCATTTTTTTACTATTGTGCCATTTTCTAGGAATATTAACCCAGTTAAAGTTGAAGGTTAACTATATTAGAAAGTTTTTTCTGACATCAAGCCTAAATGTGATTATTTAGTACTTTCACTGTTTCTAGTTCTGTCTTCTGGAGTCAAACAGGTAAGTCTAATCCTTTTATCACATGAGAGTCCTTCAGCTCTTTCAAGGTAGCAATAATGTCCTCTCTGAGTCTTCTTTTCTTCAGTCTAGACATACCAAGTTCCTTGAACCCATCCTTTGGTTGGATTCAAGCCCTTCCCTATTCTGGTTGACCTCTTCTGGAAACTCTTCAATTCATCAATATTGTTCATCAATAGTGGTGCCCAAAATGCCCTATCACTTTTCTATCCCCCTTTTTGTCCTAATATAGCTAAAAAGTCCTCTTTTGTTGCCCTTCTATTCTCTTGCCAATCTTAGGCCATTGCTGAGCTTTATCATTCCCAGGAGTATATTCATAGGACTGTGCCATGCTCTTATGTTCATCTTTGTTACCTGACCTTGCTGCTATCTGTTTTACGTTTTTCTTTAAAATCAAATTTGGTTGATAAGTTCCTGATATAGCCACATTGGTCTCCTTAAACAAATTGATTGTTTTTTAGATTCTTTCTGGACATATAATTTAAACCTGTGAGAATTCTCAGAAGTGGATAGTTCCTCTTCATTCAGATAAGTCAGAAAAACGTGTTGCCTTTCAGGAGCATGTATACAAGATGATGATGATAGCTAGCATCTATATACTCTTTACTATATCAGAGAGCCTCCCAAGACTTAAAACCTGACAACCTGGTTTAAATTCTTTAAGTCAATTATCTTATCTTTATAACTTGACAGTCCCACTCAACCTTCTCTCCTTAGCCTCAATTACAAATCCACAGACACACCCACCTTCTCTTTAGCCTTTCATCAACCTTCTTTCTTATCATTTTGCTCCTTCCATCATTCCCTTCAGCAGGTTTATCTTTACCCTCTAATTATTTCATGTACCTTTATTTAATTATCTTGCCAATTACCTTCTCTTTTTCTTCTTGAGTCTGTTTCCACAGGTTTTATTCCCTAATCCTTCTCAATACTCCTTAATCCCTTTATGTTGAAATACTCAAATGAATCTGTGATATCTATTCAGAAATTGCTTCCAATAATGCAAATTTAAACTAATCCATCCTGCCTGACTTATTTACATACTTGACATATTACATAGGAAAAGTCACAACAGGAGATGCCCCTGAATGGTAGAATCGTTCCTCACTTCCTTGAAAATCTCCAAAGTACCAATTGAACACTCTGATTTCCTGTCATCCCCTATTCTCGCCTTTTGACCAGCCCATCTTCTCTTTCTCTTATGTAATATTTCTATCATCCTTAACTATTTTTTTTATCCTGCTTCTTTTAATCCAGGAGTAGAATCTGGAATGGTACTAGACCTGGAGATAGTTTACTATTAAGTTTTCTCAATTCTTCCTCCCCAAATTTCTGACCTACATCTCTAGTCCACACCCCTCAAAGTCACATATATGATTTCTTTATATTAATTGGTACTGGTCCTTGTTTCTTCTACTGCCTCCTTTCCCACAATCTTCTCCCACAGAAACCATATGTAAAATGCATAGTCTACTCCCTCTGGGACATGATCTTTTAAGTAATTGTATATGACAGATATGCAGATTGGAGACTGCTTATTGGAAAAGATCTTTTAGGGTCTTTTGCTTGTTTGAAGTTAATTTTTTGTTTTTTTACTTTTGAATGATTAATAAGCAATAAGCACAGTGGGATATAATATTTTTTTTGTTTTTTGTTTTTTAAACTTTCAGTAATAGTATGATGGTTGTGCTTGTCTTGGGAGTTGTGACACCATTAATCAATAAACATTACCTACAAACTATCCCAGTATAAATATATGGAAAGATTTTTGGGAGGATTGCTATTTAATGTGAATTTGAACTATTTACACTTAAAAACAATGTTTGGATTAAAAAAAGAAAAGTGATTAACATCACATATCTCATTTGAAGTGTACAATATATGCATGGGAAGACAAGCAGAAATCTAGTGAGCTAGTGATATGCATTAATGAAGTCTGAAATTTCAGCATGAAGCAATTTTTCTACTAAAGCAATGTTAAGGGGTGAAAATATGAGGGTAGGAGAAGGACAATGTTAAGAAATCAAAGATCTGCTCTGTGTCAGGTAAAACTGAGATGACCAAAACCAGTACAGATAAAAAATATAAAATAAGGTGATTCTTAAACAAAACTATAGAACAATACTGGATAGTTGTGGAATGTTAGAGAATGCATAATCAGACAGACCATCCCTTTAACAGTGCCTTGCAAATGCTCACATATGTAAATAGATTGAGGAACTTATTAATTGAGATGTTTCCTCCAATTGGTATGTTTCTTCCAATTTTACAGATTGTTGCATATCCATGTCTGCCTGTGTGATGTGATTTTCATATACAATGTCTCATAAATTCACCAAAGGCAGTCTACCCAGTGCATCAGAACTTTGCTTATTTCTCCTGACATCACAAGAATATCTGTTGAACCACATAGATAATATACCAGTTATCTTTTGATTTTGCCATGTAATCATCCCATTTTCTTTTCAGTCATATGTTTGTCATATGACATCTTTAACTTTATTTTTTTCTATAATGTCTTATTTATTATGTTACAGCCTCCTCACACCCACCATACATCAATCCATTGTCTCCTGAGTCACACTTATTTTTAATTCTTCAGAGACTATAGCTTTTCAAAACACAAATTCATATAAAATTATCAGAGAAATATGGCATTCATTTTACATTCCTTTGATTCAGAGAGAAGTTTGGTTTTAATGATGGGGCTTTGGAATTTCTCAAAGCAATTCAGTCTACTCTACTTTTCCTGTTTCAAGTGAGAACCAACTTGATATCACTCTGTACTGTCTGTCTCATATCCATCTATCTACTTGTCCGCCTATCTATCTATCTTTCTATTTTAAGTTTGTGCGCATATGCACATGTATGTATGTATACATATATGTTTATATATATATACACATATATATATGTATATATATATACACACACACATACACACACACACTATAAATGTTGCTGAATTGCCTTGAATTGAATTAATGAAGAGGAAAAATACTATGGCAGCAAGTAGTTAGTCTAAGAATTGCTAACTCTTGAAACTAACCCAGGAAAATCCAGATGGAACAGTGTGAGTCAAAGCAGAGGCTGCCAAAACTACAGAATGATTTCAACATGTATATTAGAAAGTAGATGGAGTAGAAAGTAGAAAGGAGATGGAGTATTGAGCTAAATGGATACCTGCACCTAATATAACTTACTTTTGTTACTTATTAACCAGTCTTCTGACAGAAAAGGCATAAAACTAAATATGGGACAATTCAGTAAGTCCCTCATGTCATTTTTTTCTTTTTTAAATCAGAGAGATAGCATGTTGTAGGGAGGTGGGAGAGGAACTAGAATTGGAGAAAAAAAAACACTTTGGTTCAAGTCCTGATCTTGCCACTTAGAATATGTGTGACCTTGGTCAAGTCATTTCATTTCTGTGAGTATTTCTTCTATACACTGAAAGTGTTGGTTACCACCCTAGTTCAGGTCCTCATCACCTTTTCCTTCATATTTTGGTTGTTAGCTTAGTTGGAGTAGCTAGGTGGTTCAGTGGATAGAGCACTGGACTGGAAGTCAAGAAGACCTGAGTTAAAGTCTGGCCTCAGACACTTACTAGTTGTGTGACCCTGGGCAAGTCACTTAACTCTGTTTCTTCATTTACCTCCCCTGTGGAATGAGCTAGAGAAGGACATGGAAAACTACCAATATCTTTGCCAAAATAAAACACAAAACCCCCAACAAATCCAAACCCAAACCCAAATGGGGTCATGAAATCATATATGACTAAAATGACCCAACAACAAGCAATGAAAAATAGCTCAGAGTATACCGTACGTGAGATCAAATTCATGGGTTCAATCACTATATAGGCAAATTGGTACTAGCAAAAAACACAAAACCAAAAACCAAAAACAGCAATAACAGCAGCAGCGGCAACAACAACAACAACACTTTTCATAGTCACAGCCTCTATTCCCAATCCTGACCAATTACTTCAGAAATGTGAAATATATGAAAATACTCTTTCAAGGAGAAGTTATGGATAGTTCGAAGAAAATCCAACATCATCACTGGAAAAATAACTCTAAGCACTAGAATTATGTAGAAAGGCAAAGCGATGTGGCATAGTGGAAAGGGTGCCAGTTATGGAATCAGAGAGCCAGGGTGAAATGTTGGATCTTCTGCTTCGTGTCTGTGTGACTTTGGGCAAAGTGCTTCACCTCTAAGAGTCTCAGTTTGCCATCCGTAAAATGAGTAGTTGGTGTTGATATTCTGGTATAGAGAACTGCTGGTATTCTGTTAAGCTCTAAATATATGATCCTATGATCCCATAAAATAATAAAGCAGAAAATTAGACTATCAGAGATCACGTATTCACATTTCCTCATTTTATACATGAGAAACTTGAGGGACTTACTCCAATCACACAGTGAGCTATTAGTAGATGCTACGTCTATTGAAGACATCTGGAGCTCTTTCCACTATGCCATCCTGCTGTGTAGTTTTTATTCAGTAATAATGAAAACAATTTGTTACTTTTGTATAGCACATTTCAGTTTCATAATTCAGTTGAACTTCATAAGAACCTTGTGAGATAAGAATACCAGGCAACACTATTCATGCCTTAGTACTACATACTTTATTCATGGGAAGGATAATAAAATGGGCCCTTACTGATATACTTTTTTCACATAAATGTGAAATGGATGTTTATCAGACATCTCCAAGAAAGGAAAGAATGATAGCAAATTTAGTTTCATTATTAAGACTTCCTTTACATTACCATTAAGATAACTTTTCCTTCCCTTTCCATTTCCACCGCCATTCTCTTTATTACATTTCATACATTCTAATTATTTAACTACTCTTTGCCTCTAGCCTTTTATATCTCTAATCGATCTTGCATATCCTTGGCACATTCATCTTTCAATGCCTAACTCATTGCCTGGCATATAATAAGCACATAATAAATACTTGTTGATTGATAAAGCATGGCTCTGATTACATCACTCCTCTGCCTAAACAATTTCTGATGACTTCCTAGTACATACTTAATAAAGTCTATATTCTTTAACTGAATATTCAGGAACTTCCACAACTTGATTTCTATTTACTTTTCTAATCAGTCTTCTCCATTACATAGCTTAAATTTCTAATGAGTCAGTCAATAAACATTTATTAAGCACCTACTGGGTGCTAGATGTTGTACTAAGCACTAGGGATACAGGAAAGTGGCAAAAAGTCCCTTCCCTTTATATGCTCACAATCTAACGGTGGAGAATACAAGCAAATAAATATGTACAAACAAGCTATATGGGATAAATAGGAAATAATTAAGAAAGGGAAGGAACTAGAACTAAGAGCAGTTAGGAAAGACAACCTGGAACACTTGCCACAAATCTCTTGCAAAGTCTCTACAGTCTCACCCAAGTATCCTAATGGAAGTTATAGAATTCTAAGAATTGAAGAGGAGTTTTGATTTTAGATTCAATTTTCCACCCTATATAGAAATTACCTCTATAGCATCCATGACAAATGGTTGTCCAGTCTTTGCCTGCACATTTCTAGAGACAAGTCACAATTTCACATGGTAACTCATTCCATAGTTGGTAAATTCTAATTGGTGGAAACATTCCTTATGCTGAGTTTAAATCTGTTGATAAACATAAAACATAAACACTAATTTTAATGATCTCTCCCTCTTTGGGACTCCATTAATACTTTATACCTCTCTTGTTTACAATTCATTACTATTATTAGAATAATTCATAAGCAAAATCATCTGGGTCATCTCTATTAGTCTATAAATGCCTTGAAGGAACCATACCTTATTTATATCTTTAGCATCTATAGAGTTTACCATAATTTCTTACATTTAATTACAAATATTGTTGAATGAATGTTCAAATAAATCTCATCATAATATTACATATTTATTGCCAAAGTTTTAATAAATAGGCCCAAGCAATCCAAAAATTACATGCATATGTATCAAGCTTATTGCCTATTAGAAATCTTAGACAAAATATAGGAAAATATGCTTTGTAATACTAGGTTGTAAGTACATAAGAAATATGGAAATAAAGTGCTATGTGAGTGAGGTTCTTCAGGGAAGACCATTGGTAACAGGAAAAACCAGGGATTTTTTTTTAATAGAAGGCCTGGCATTATAGTTAATTTTTAAAGGAAGGAGTGGAATTCAATGGGTGAAGAATGAGAGGGAGGAAATCCTAGGTAAAGGGAAAATGATAGACAAAGGCCCAGAGGGGCATTCAGGCAGAAGACAACAATTCACTTAAATTGGAGATTATAATGTATGGTGGTGAAATGAGGAAAAGCAAGAAATATAGAACAGGACCAGATTGTGGAGGAATTTTTACTTCAGGAAGAGGAGTTGGAAATTTACTTGGTTGGCATGAACATTTCTGAAAGAGGATGGAGGTAACCATATGTATGGAAATGGAAAACATTCTAGCTGCAGTGGGATAGCTGGAGAGAGAGAGAGAGAAAAAGAGAGAGAAAGAGAGAGAGAGAGAGACAGACAGAGACAGAGAGACAGAGACAGAGAGAGAGAGAGAGAGAGAGACAGAGAGAGACAGAGAGAGAGAGAGAAGGAGGAGGAGGAGGAGGAGAAATAATAATACCTGTAAAGAGGTTATTAAAATAGTTCAGACAAGTGGTAGTGAGGATCTATACTAGGAAGATGGCAATGAAAAAGATACAAGAGATGTTATAGGTTTAGAAATAACAGAATTGGTAACTGTTTCATTATGACAGGTAAGGGAAGGAACAATCTAAGATAATGTTTTCCAACATGGAAAACTGGGTGAATTGTAGTAACACAGATAGAAATAGGAGGAACGAGTTTAGAGGGAAAGATAACGAGTTTGACTTGGGACATGCTGAATTAGTAATGTTGTCTTATATGAGTGGATAAATTTAACAGGCAATTGGATTTCTGGGTATAGACTTCAGTAAAGTGATCAGAGATAGAAGGATATGTAATGGGGATTTGGAGCATTTCCCAAACTCTGAGAGGACACGTATCCATTTGGAGGATGCTAAGGAGCTCCTTCCAGAATTATGATGACATGTAAAGGAAGCAACTTGAAACAGACTGTTGAGCACATATAGATATTCTGCAACTGGTTATTGTTGGTTAACCACAAAGAGAAGGCTCTTTGACTATGGAAGCATTCAAAAATGTCCTGTCAGTGTCAGTTATAGTCTCTTTGCCTCAGTGCTCTTGAAGGTACTCAGTGACTAGTGCAGGTAGTAAAGCTAATGACCTCATAAGTTCAGAAAGTACAGAAAGCTCCTTGGTATATTGTCATTTCATAGTTCACAAGGAATATCTGGAGCATTGGGTTGGGGTGGGGTGGGCAACTTTAGCGCTGAAGTCAGGAAATCTGGATTCTAGTCTTATTTCTGGTAATTACTGTGTGAACTTAGATATTATTGATAGAGAAATGATCAAGTCCCTTAATTTCTTGGAAATAGGCTTGCATGAAATAGAAACACTTTCCTATTTCTGTAGAGGGTACCACCTGTAATCTTAATGGGAGTTGAAGATCTTTCCCACCCATTAATAGACCTCAGTACAGCCCAACAAGAGACACTTGATTAGGGGAGGCTTGTTTTTCAGGAAGGCCCACACCTTTTGTTATTTTGTAATTAGGCAGTGGGTCACAAAGGTTGTGATGACCTCTGACCCTGAAGAAGTATCTCTCTCTTTCTGTCTGTCTCTCTCTTCATATACATATATATATATATATATATATATATATATATATATATATATATATATATATATATGTTATGTATGTTATGGTCAGACAATTGGATCTGTTGATCTGTGATGTATGTATCATTTGGTCAGATGGTTAGAAGCCTTATCTGTTGGTCTTTATGCTATTATTTCTGCTTGTAATTACTGTTTGTAATTAGATTGTTGACCTCTTTTGAGTGGCTTTCCTTTAGAAAAGCAGATTAGTGCTAGCAGCCCTCCCGTGTGCTGGTGTTATTGGTCTTACAACCACGCAGCAGCTACAAGCAGCACTGTTGTTACACCATCATGATTCCAGTTACATAGGAACCCAAGTATCATCCTTGACTGCTCACACTCATTCATCACACATATCCAATCTGCTGCCAACTTTTGTTGTTTCTATCTCCACAATTTTTCTCATATTCATTTTTTTTCTCTACCCAGACAGTTAACAGCCTACTTCAGGCTCATATCATATCTCACTTGGACTATAGCCACCAAATAGCCACCTATTTGACCTCCCTTCTTCCAGGTTTCCCATTCCAATCCATCCTCTATACAACTTCAAAGTGATTTTCCTGAAACATAGTTCTGATCACTCATTTACTCAATAAACTCCTGTGGCTCCCTATTACCATAGGATAAAATATTAATTTCTGGGTTTGGCACTTAACAGCTTCTCACAATCCCAATTTTTTCCCAGTCTTCTTAGAAATCATTCCTTTCCATACTGACCTACCTGCTGTTCCAACTACACAACAATCTATCTCCTGTCACTGTGTCTTTGTACTGGCTCTCTCCCATGCCTAGAAAATATTCTTTCCTCATCTTTCTTTCTTGGAGTCTGTGGTTGCCTTCAAAACATAGCTAAGGTGTGATCTTCAATATGAAGCATGTCTTAATTCTCCCACATGTTAATGCCTTCCCCAGCAAAACTACACTGTATTCATTTTGTATTTATTTTCCATGTATTTTTCTGTGTATCTATTATGTCTTCAATTAGAAGGCAAGCTCCACGAGGACTCAGACTGTTTTGCTTTTGTAGGTCTTGTCAAATCTATCTTTACAACATCTCTGATATATGCCTCCTTCTACCCTCTGACACTCCTACCACCAAAGAGCAGGTGCTCATCACTTCACTCCTAGACTATTGCAATAGCTTCCTGGATGAACCCCTGCCAAAAGTCTGTCTTCACTTCTGTTCATCCTCCAGACAGCTATCAAAGTGATTTTCCTAGTGTGTGGGTCTTACCATGTTACTTCCTATTCAATGATTCCCTCTTACCTCTAGGTTCAAATATAACTTGCTCTGTTTGAATTTTAAAGCCCTTTGTAACTTTGCCTCTTCCTGTCTCTCTAGTCTTGCTCTGCCACACACAGGCTCCAATCTACTGACTCTGACCTCCTTGCTGTTCCTTGAATACAATGTTCCATCTGTCTATTCCAGGCATTTTCACTGGCTGTCCTTCTTGCCCGGAATGTTCTCCCTCCTCTTCTCCTGGATTCTCTGGCTTCCTTCAAGTCTCAGCTAAAAGCACACCTTCTACAAGAAATATTTCCTGATCTCTTTTTAATGCCAATGCCTTCCATTCTGAGATTATCTCCAGTTTATCATGCACACATGTATACATACATACATATATACATACACACATGTATATATGTGTATATACACATATACGGATATGTATGTATACCTACATACGTATCTCTATCTATTTATAGTCTGTGAACAGTTGTTTGTGTATCCTCTCTCCCATTAGATTGTGAACTCTAAGGGGAATATTTTCTTTGTCTTTCTTTTATTCTCAGCACTTAGGACAGCTCCTGGTACATAGTAGTCACTTAATAAATGCTTGTGAACTTGATATGACTTTTTATCTGTAGTGCTTAGTTTAGTACAGTGCCCTGCTCATGATAGGCACTTAATATGTGCTTTTCAATAGATTTCTTCTCTGTATCAGAAGCAGTCTAATGTATAAGAGAAATAGTTTCACATGAAAGGTTATATGTTCTAAGATTTTAAAGATTAACCTTGTCATGATTAACTTTATAATTATTGCCCCTTCATAGTCTGATACACATCTTTAGGACATGAGAATAGTTTGCTCCATTAAAAAAAATCAGATACTTGGATGTATATTAATAAGAAATGACTCCTTTTTAACACTCAAAATATGCTCTTAAAACAAGACTTTAAATCCTCTTTATTGTCTTTGTATAGTTGAGGGAAGAGGCCTGGTGTCAGGAAGACCTGAGTTCAAATCTGGCCTCAGACACTCACTAGCTGTGTTACCCTGGGCAAGTCATTTAATCTCTTCTTGCCTTAATCCACAGGAGAAGGAAATGGCAAACCAATTCAATATCTTTGCCAAGAAAACCCCTTATAAGGTCATGAAGAGTCAGACACAACTGAATAACAAAAAAAGTGGCTTTTGTTTGTTTGTTTGGACTTCTTGGTTTTGATGGACGTATTTGCTTATACTAAGGATTTCAAAAGTATATCTGAGAGGGGCGGCTAGGTGGTGCAGTGAATAGAGTACTAGCCCTGGAGTCAGGAGGACCAGAGTTCAAATCTGGTCTCAGACACTTAACACAAAAAACTAGCCATGTGACCTTGGGCAAGTCACTTAACCCCAATTGATCTACCTTCCCCCCTCCAAAAAGCAAAAAAAAAAGTATATCTGAGCTTTTGATTTCAGGCTCCAGGCTGAGCATTGGGTAAAGTGATTGTTGGAAGCTGCCTATGTTGCAGGAAGACAGCTGCTGGATATGAAAAAACCAAAGACATTATGATACACCAGAACAACTTTAAGCATATTAATGTGTCAAGATGCATTGGATGGGAAACAGTAGGCTAGATGATTTATTGATTTCTCTTTCATTTCTGTGACTTTTCCAAACATATCCCTTGTTTTCTTGGCCGCATTCTTATATCTGGATGAACAGCTCTCAGATTCTTTTGGTTCATAACCCAGTAAAATTCTTTTTTGGTGAGGAATCTGGGTCCACTGATTGGGAGAAGCCAGGGGAGTCAGGAGACTCATGAATGAACAAGATATTTCAAATGAGATTACATATGTAAAGTGTTTTGAAAATCTTAAGACACTGAAAAAAAGCTATTATGATGATGATGATGATGATGATGATGTATAAGCCCTATTCAGTTCATGGCAGCCTAGTAAAACTCATGATACACTAGTGTGCCAAATACAGCATACTCTTTGAGAACCAAAGGATATTGGATATTCATTATATCTGGGAACCTACTATTTTAGTGATTTTGGCCATCCTGTCTCTTTACCTGCTTTCTGACAAACCACTTAGCCTTCAAGGCCCAGATAAAATATTATCTTCTTTATTAGAACTTTCTTGACTCCCATTTCCTTCCTGCAAATGGAAGCTAATCAAACCTCTTCTGATCTCATAGCACTTAATATTCCTCTTATGAACTTGCTATATAATAATTTATATTTCAATATTTATTTGTGTGCAAAAGCCTCATTTCTACTACTAGGTTGTGAATTTCTTGAGGCAGGGACTATTGCCTTACCCTTCCATGCCCCCTATCTCAGTATTATTTTCAGTAACTAGCATAGAATAGAGGCTTACAAATTCCCATTGAATGAATCAATGAGTTTATATATCTTTATGAGTGATGCATATATTCATCATTCTGACTCTTTGTTTTAGGAGGACCCAGATGTAATAAAACCGAAATTTAAAAGAGATCACTTAAAATAGGTATTTTTAACCTTTTTTTTTCCATGGACCTCCTTGGAAGTCTGATGAATCTTATGGTCTTCTTTTCAGGATAATATTTTAAAATAATTGACAAAAATGCTAAATTTCAGTTAGAAACTAATGAAAAAAAAGTACTTTTTTCCATATCCAAATACATAGGCCCCCTGAAATTGGACCCCAGGTTAAGAGCTCCTGACTTAAAGGAAAGAAGGTATAATGTACTAATGATACAGCAGTGGGGAAAAGTCAGGAATCCTTGATTCTGCATATTCAGACTATGGTCTGAGGCCCCCA
Organism: Pseudochirops cupreus; assembly: GCA_028627135.1. Lineage (NCBI taxonomy): Eukaryota > Metazoa > Chordata > Mammalia > Diprotodontia > Pseudocheiridae > Pseudochirops > Pseudochirops cupreus. The sequence continues at coordinate 338,670,172 of CM053580.1, forward strand.
TGCATGCTTCATGAGAAATCTGAGAAATCAGGGGAAGTCAGACAATTTAAAACATTAGAATAAGGGTCTTTGCTATGGAACACATCATGAACCCTAGTGATGGGTCCCGGGGACCAGGGATTGGAAGTATGTGAGAGCTGGTATGTAGACATGCATGCCTTTACCTCATCATTTACATAGCACGTAGAGTAAAGTGGAGTGATGGCCGTCTTCTAACCATAGGCTCCTCATTCCCGGCCCTGTTTGGCTTCTCAGATGTTCCATCTTTTGTCCTCTCTTTCATTTGGTTCTTTCACCCTCTGTTTCCTTACATTTTTTTTTCAACCTGCTTTCCTTTCTCCCTAGGGGTAATTATAGCCTCAGGATGTTTTTCATTATTGCAAAGGAAATCACAACATACACACTAGGCGTGAGTGTTCTGATTGAAGATTGTCTTTTTATTAGTTGATTCTGGCAATCTCAAACATAAGTTAGCCCAGGAAATTGCTACAGTCTACATTTTGAGCAGGTTGTGATGGTGGGTCATGAAAAAGTGATAGGAGGGCGGGTAAGCATGTAGTGTCAGTGTCTGCTGGAGGATGCGTTTGTTTGGCAGCTAAGAAATTCTTTCTGAAAAAAAAATTGCTTGGGAATCCAGACCTCTTGTTGGGAGTGAGAATGTGTGAATCATTGTGTGAATCTCTCTGTGTGTGTTTAGCAGAGCTTTTGAAAGGCAAAGGAGAACATGGAAGTTTTGCAGAAAAAAAACTGGAAAATCACTGGCATACAGCAAACCATCTCTATTTCTTTATTTGAAAAATGAGGTTGATGCTTTTTTGGTTCATATAAGGATAAATTACTATAGTTAAAGTTCTTATATTACTATCAGACCTCTGCATAAATTTTGCTCTTAGCAGAGTGTTTTCAAAATACTAATTACTGCAATTTATAGTAAAACACAAGAAGGAGTCATTTAAGGGCAGTTTAGAAAAAATGAAACCCTATTTAAAAAAAAAGAAAATAATTTACACTTATTTTTCTCCATGGAAAAGGATATTGCTGAATAAATCAAAGAAATTATGAGACCACTGTTGGTAACCCTCATCTCCCACATATTTTTGAATGTTTTAATTCACAATTCATTTGATAAACCTTCCAAAATATTTTTATTTAAACATATTTTCTATTAATGTTGATTGTAGAGTAGCTTAATGTTTCTAGCAGAAGAGTGGTGAATTGATAGAACGAATGTAATTATAACAAGACACAAAGCTATCTGAAGTTCTAGCTCTGCTGGTCATAAAAGAGATTCACCCCTTGAGTTCTACTGCAAATGCCTCCATACAACAAATCTATTTGTGTAAAACAAAATAAAAAAGAATATAACACCCTCTAAGACAACAAGAATCTCATAAATAAAGATAATAGTGGGCTAATGCCAGAAGAAATATATGGTATGTCCAATATTTAGTGCATAACTTAACTAAAGATTCAACTTCATGACATTTAGATGAATACAACATGAAAATGGTCTATTCCAGGACGGGGTTGGGGGAGTACATGTTTAGTCACCATGGTTGGAAATGATATCAGCTTCCATAATCCTATGTTCCTCATTAATTTTTTCAGTGGAATTTTTTTCCCTCTCTTTCCCAGGTTTAGATCAATGCCAAGCTCATCCTGTCCCTTTTATAATGATTTCTTGTCTTAGATGAAATGTCATTAGGAAAGACTTAGCAAGACAAGTCTTACTTAAATCTTTTAAAGAGTTCAGCTAACTTCTGAAGTTGTGGAGACACATATTCATGGAATATGTATGGTTTACTGATTTGATTAACCTGATCTTTTCTCTAAAGGGACATTACTTCTCTTTGTTATGCTATGCTATGTTATGTTGCTGTACTATATTATTTTGTGTTATGTTATGTTTTATGTTATATTATGTTGTGATATATTATGCTATCCCACCTTTTAGATTTCTACTAAAAGACTTGGACATGGAGCAGAAGAAAATAGATGGATCTAGGTGCTGGCAGAAGGTTTTCCTAGACTATGAACAGATTTTGGACCCAGTGATCCCAGAGTGCCACCTGTGGGAGGTGAGGCACACCTGGAAGGTTGAGGAGCTAGAGTGGTAAAGATATATATTTGTTTCTGCTCCCCTTCCCCTACATCAGGCTTATCCCTAAGACTGTGAGAGTGAGTTATAATCTTGTGGCTATGGATGTAGACAGCCTCTTATTTGAGACCTCTCCTGCCCATATTAACTCCTGTGACTATAGATTGGGAGTGACTGAGCCAATATAGAGGGGCACGGGAGCCATGTCAGATGCAATGCCCTAGGGCTACACTGCCTGAATGAGTTGGTCATGCCATATTGGGGCCACAGTGTTTCCATTGTTGGCTCCTCATTCTCTTTCCAAATCCTTACTGTGGGTGTTTCCTAAGGATTTTTCTTTAGCTGTCTTTTCTTTCTTTATATTCTCTCGGCAAGCTCATTTACTTCAAAACTTTTAACTAGGGATTCCATGCAAATGGGGGTCCAACTTTGTGTCAGTCAGTCAACAAGAATTTTAGTGCCTACTATATGCCAGATATTGTGCTAAGTTCTGGACATATAGAGAATGACTGTTTTCTGAGCTCTAGACCTGCAAGTTTAGCTACCTGTAGGGCTTCTCCTCCTGAATAGCTCCCCAGCATTTCTTACTCAGCACATGTATTTAAAGCCAAGTTTATTATCTTTCCCATCAAACCTGCTACTCCTGATTTCACAATTTTTGCTTAAATAGATTGATATTATCTTGGATTTTTCTGTTTCTCCCCTGTTATAACCAGTTATCACCTTCTGTTGTACGCTTGTTAACATCTCTCAAATCTGTTCCATGGCCATAATCCTAGCATAGAACCTCACTGTGACCACTTTCCTGAATAACTTCAACAACTTCATTATAGGTGTTATTGCCTCTATTCATGTGAATGGATTTAATCTGTTATTGGATTGGTTTCCCATATCCAAAGATTTGGTTATATCCCTCCTCTGTTCACAACTATTCAGTGCCAACCAAATATATTTCCAGCTCCTCTACCTGGAATGCAAATCCTTTCACAGTCTGGTACCACCTTATCATTTCTGCCTTATCGGATATTGCACATCTTCCTTAATTCTCTTCTCCATCCAAACTGAAATAGATCTTGTGGGTGGGAGTCAGGAAAGCCCATTAAGCAAAGGCAGATGAGCAAATGGGAGGGAGAAGGAAGATGACGCCTTGGTGAGCAGGAGATTCAGGTGTGGAGCTGTGGAGAACACCTGGGAAATTGTGAACAGAGGGAGCAAGGATGAAGAGAAAGCAAGGATGATTCAAGTTTGGAATAGACAGGTGACCTGTCTTCCTCCCTACCCTTGTATGGTGGGTCATTTATTGACTTTGACATCCCCTCCTCCTTTGCTTCATACTTGGAAAGCACCTGCTTTTGTTTTTAAAAGCTTGTTTTGTTTTCTAAGTCCTCATATACAGTAACATTATTAACTGATAGAAACCCTAAGCTGAGGAAGATGAATGTGAGAGGTGAGGTGGTCTCTCCCTTTCAAGTCCACTGATTATGAAGTAGACTTTATGCTCAATGCTCAATTTCCTTTGACACTGCTCCCGTCACAGAGGATGAAGCAAATGGGGGACCAACTAGAAGCCTTTGATTGCATGTGGCCTTTATCAGTAGGACCCCCTACAAAGAGGCTTGCCATATGTGCTCCATGGGATGGTTACTGTTCTGTTTTGTTCTGTTCTATGTTATGCTAGATTATATTTTTTAATGTTATTTTATGTCCGAATTTTTCATTATATGATGCTACATTGTATCACATTCATGTTATATTGTTATATTCTATTCTAATTATGTGATATTATATTGTGCTTTATGTCATGTTATGTTGTATTGTATCATGTTATGTTACATTATTTTATATCATATAGAAATCAAATGTTTATAGGCAAAAAAAATGCAGTTTCCCAATTCTTAGATCTCAGGATCTTGAATCTGAGGATCTTGAATTCTTTTTATCATACAGCTAAGAATGCTAAAAGTATTTGTTAAACATTTCAGACATATCCTTTTCTACTTGATTTAAACAATAGAAACATTTAAAATGTTTACATCTGATTGATTTTTATTACACATGTTTTATTTTTAAAATACACAGTATAGAGATTTAAGCATAATAGCCCAAATGCAGGGCTAAGGTTGCCAGTTCCCCCCTTCCTCCTCCAGTTTTGCTCAGTGAATGTCCAAAGTAATCAACCTGGCCGTAATGTGAGCAGAATAATGGTAAATGAAAAGAATTCACTCAATCTAACCCAAATATCAGGGATTGGGGGGAACTTGTAACTAAAGAAAAAGGAAAATTGTTTTAAAAAGCAATTGGATCCTAGTCAGATTATGTTTGAATTACCCATTATTTATCTGTGATCAGTCAATCACTCAATCAACATTTCTTCATATTTATACCTACTATGTGCCAGGCACTGTGCCAAAAAATTGGATAATATCACCATATCATCTCCCTTATGTGCAATGAGTTGACAATAAATTTCTTCCAGACATTTTGACCCAAACAAGAAAATACTATAGATTGTATATAGTTAATGGCATTTAATGATTACTTTCTTTAACAGAACAAATCACAATCTAATCAATTTTGCATTCTGCCAATTCTATCCAAGATCCCTCATAAATTTTTCAGAAAGAAACCATACCTATTGCCCTTTCTCCATGTTTTTTCTTTTTAAAGATATCAATACAGGCTATATTTCAGTTATCTTTAATTCTTATGATTATCCTACTTCTGCTTCCAATTATATGTGAATGAATAAAAAATATTCATTAAATATTGTGGTTGAGTGCTAGGCCTATAAATACAAGAATAAAGATAATCTTTTTCCCTAAGGAAACTAATGGAGAAGATACTATTTACATACAATTGGAGAAGACAATGTACATAAAAGTGTAGTATCTAAGGAAGGGAACTTGGTTTAAGGATAATTCCTTGGGGAGATTGACACAGCCCTTCCAGAAACAATGGAGGAATCTCTTTGATCTTGGTTCATAGTTCTAGAAGGTAGCATGGATGAAGCAGCAATAAGGGACCAAAGTAAGTGAAACATTGCTGAAGTTTTCCTGAAATAAGGACCTTGGGTCTTTTATTTGGAAAGCAGGGTCCCCGAGTGGAAGTTCTTCAAGGGCAAGGCAATATGCTAAGTCACAGGTATACAAAGATAGGCAAAAGATAGTCCCTGCTCTCAAGGAGGGATGAAGGGGGAAGAAAACATTTAAATATGTTTAAATATGTACAAACACAGAATATGCAGGAGAAGCAGGAAATAATTTACAAAGACATTAGAATTAAGAGGGATGAGGAAGCTTCTTATAGAGCTGAGATTTTAGCTGGGTCTTGTAGGAAGACAAGGAAGCTGAGAGGGAGAGATGAAGAGGGAGAGCATTCCATGTATGGTGAATGAAAATGCCATGAGCTGAGTAATGGATTGTTTTGTTTAAGGAACATCAAAGAGGCCAGCATCTCTGGATTGAACAGTATGTTTGTGTGTGGAGTTGTAAGACAGAAGATGTTTGGAAAGGTGCAGGGGTTCTGACTGTACTGGGCTTTAAAGTCAATACAGAAGATTTCCTACCAGGGAGAGACTTGTAGCAAGCAGATTGACCAGTAGGCTATTGTCACAGTCCAGTTTACTAGGGAAGTTTGGAAGGGGTAAGGATTTGAGGGGAAAAGATAATAAATTCCATTTTGGACATATTGAGTTTAAGATGTCCACAGGGCATTGAATTTGAGATATCTAATAGGTAGTTGGAAATATAAGACTAGAGGTCAGGAGAGAGGGTAGGGCTGGAGAAGTAGATTTGAAAAAGTCAGCATTCAGATGATAATTGAATTGGGAACTAATGAAATAACCAAGTGAAATAGTATAGAGGTCAAAGAGAAAAGAGGCCACGATGGAGCCCCGAGGGACAGTCATAGTTAGAAAGCATGATCTGAGTAAAGATCCAGCAAGAGACTGAAGAGTGATTGGAAGGGTAGCAGGACAACTAAGAAAAAGTAATGTCCTGAAAACCTAGAGAAAAGAGAGTATCCCTGGATCAGGGAAGCAACTAGTAGATACGGAGAGGCTGAAGATAAAGGAAAGCATAGGCATGATTGAGGAGCAATCTCTTGACAAGACAGGATAGAATGGAATGACATCCATGTATTGCAGATGGTAAGTTTGGGCAAGGAGAAGTATCATCTCTTCCTGTGAGACAGGGGCTAAGGAAGAGATAGTAGTAGAAGTCTTCTGTGTGATTTGAAATGAAGAGGAAGGAAGAAGAATCCCTCAGTGAATGACCTCAATTTTTTCAGTAAAATATAAGGCACAGTTCTCAGCTGAGAGGGTGGGAACATGGAGAGCCATGCAAGTGTTGAGTTATTTCATCTTCCAGCAAATCATGCATTATCTTAATATGAGCAAGGGGAGAAATTATTGGAGTTATCTTTACAGTTGAATTTTTGCTCTACTCAATGAAATACTTTCTTGTAGTTAGATAACTATAAGTACAGTGGGAATCTTATATTTTTTGCACTTTTCTCTCAAATATTTGATTATGAAATTATACCTTATTGTAGAAATTAATTTGCACGAATTTTCCTATTCCTCTTTCATCAGGGCAGTTAGGTGGCACAGTGGATTTAATGCTGGGCCTGGAGTTAAGGAAGGCAAGTTTAAATCCTACTTCAGATACTTACTGACTATGTGAACCTAGGCAAATCACTTACTCTGTCTACCTCAGTTTCATCAATTGTAAAATGGAGATAATAATATCTACCTCCCACAGTGCTTGTAAGAATAAAATTAGAAGTTTGCAAAGTTTGCTTTGCAATCCTTAAGGCACTATATAAATACTATCTATTAATGTTATCCTCATCCTCATCATGATCATGTTGGATATAACTCCATATGAATATAGTTAATTCTTAGTAGGATTTTTTTTGGAGGGGGGAAGGCAAGGCAATTAGGGTTAAGTGGTTTGCCCAAGGTCACACAGCTAGTAAGTATGTCAAATGTTTGAGACTGGATTTGAACTCAGGTCCTTCTGACTCCAGGGCTGGTGCTCTATTCACCACATCGCCTACCTGGCCCCCTTAGGAGGATTTTGTACCAGAGAGAGCTATATAGAGAGATAGTGACTGGACCTGTGATTTCATCAATATAGGAAAATTTTGGTTGAGGAAGCTTCTTCTCCTGAAGCAGGTCAGCATCTTAATCTACACATTTTACTGTTTTGGAGAATTGAGAAGGAAAGTGAATTACCCTGGATAACACTGTTATTATGCATCAGAAATAAGACTTGAACCCAGGGTTTTCTTGACTCTCAGACCAGTTCTCAATCTACCATACTGTGCCGCCTCTTTTATGTATACACACACACACACACACACACACACACACACACATCTATGTCTACATCTGTATGAATGTGTTCTGTGCTGTTCTCTCTTTGCTATCTTGGAATCAATTCCTCAATGCATTCAAAACCATGTTGCCTCCCATATAGATTTCTTCTATTTATACTTTGGTCTGGATCAACTGCTCTTACTCTTCTCTTTTTTGTTAGTGTCACTTCTACTTTCTCACAGGACATAGGAGACTGAGACTTGAGGGTCCAAATGTGGTTGTTGCGCTATCACTGAAGATGGAAATCATTTGTTATAGTAATGCTGACAGATATATTCAGTTTTCCATTTTCTTGTTATGATCTTTCCAGTTTCATCTTTAAATGCTTTGGGGATGATCTGGCTTCACTGGTCCCATGCCAAGCTTTCTGTAGACTGTTTTCTTCTCCATTCATTTTTGATGTTTTATGAGGTGAAACTCTTCATAATCTTCCAAAGTCCTCTTCTTTAAGATCTTGAAAAGGAGTTAATATTGCAAATCAGCATTGCTTTTGGTTGCTGTGTCTTCTGATTGGCAAGAAGATCAAGTCTTTGATGTGTTAGTATTTTGTGAGTTCTTTTTGCCTTTTTTTTTTTACCATGGCAGTTGCTTTACATCAATTAAACTATTCAAGAAGGTGGTAATAATGTGTGTTGATGTCATTTTATTTATCAGTTTACTATTTTTCAGTGTTAAGAGCTTTTTTCCGTAGGTCAGATTGAAGCTGTTGTAATTGCATGCCATATAGTTTTCTCATCTTTAGCTTTTTTTTCTCCTTTGGTATTGCTTTTAACCTTTGCTCTAATAAGTTAGTTGTATGACTGTTCACAGATGGCTTTTTAGCAAATAATTTCCACACCAGTAGCTAGTGATTTCCTATTTATTAAGGTATTGGCAGAGTTTTTTATGCATGTATGTGCTATGTTAGTGCTTATCATGTCCAGTATCTCCCAACTCTTTTTGCTCAACATACTCATGTGTATACACATACATACACATGCATGTTCATATATATATACATATATAGATATAAATAAATGAGGCTTTTGAATAGTCTGTAAGTCATTGACCTCTTTCATTTCTTATAATTTATCTTTAATTCTATTTTTTCAACATTTTCCCACTATGTTCACTTAGAACATATTTTTTCATTAAAGTTAGTGAGATTTAAGGTGTAGATTGACTTTGTTTTTGAGATCATAGGATCATAGATATAGAGTTAGATTGAACTTCAAAGATGTTTAGCCAGACCTCTTACTTTAAAGATGAAGAAACTGAAGTGGAGGCCCAAGGAGGCTAAGTGGCCTAGCTCAAGGTCACACAGGTAGTAAGTGTAAGAAATCTCATCTGAACACTGCTCCTCTAGCTCCAGAGACAATATTTTTTCCACTATTCCATGCTGTCTCCCTGACTTCCTTTTTAATCATCCATTTCACCCTTCCAAAAAGCCTGCATAGCCGCCACTTGAACATGTATCTTCTTAAGGTGCAATACTGATTATGGTACTCTCAGCTTGAAAACATTTCATAGCTGTTCATTGTGGAAAGAGCATTGGGATTGGGAGTCAGGATAGCTGTACTCATATCCCAATTGTGACACTCCCTTACTGTGTGACCATGGGCTATTGACCCATTCTATCCATTGTACCAAGTAAGCAAGCAGCTCATAAAGCAAATCTCCCCAAAGGTTCTAATTAGGATGTTAGTGGAAAGTAGCTTCTGCCCATGAGTGTCTCCCAAATGAAGCCTTCTCAGTGGATTGCAGAGTTTCCTGGTTATAAATGCTTCTTATATGTGTCTCTCCAATCAATGATGGCAATTTAACCTATGAAAATGAGTACCCTAGTGTATTCTTGTCATTCTTTTTGCTCATCTCTTTGATCATCTCTTTAACATAATTTTGCTCATCTATGACCAAATGTCTTTTGCTTTGACCTAATTCATCTTCTACTTGGCGTAATCAAAATAAATATTTCAAAAGAGGTTTCATGAGCCATGGTTTGGAGTTGATATTGATTCATAAAGAAGCCCCACACCGGGGTAGTTTTCTGGGTCCTCATGACTACCCCATGGTATAACATGAGGATGAAGAAACGAAACCCCAGCCTTCAGGGTTCAAATGACTTCCCCAAGGTTACACAGCTAGGTAGTGTTAGAGTTAGGACTAGAACCCAGGTATCACAACTGTGTCAAATGATCTTTCCATTATACCCTTCTGCCTATCTTTCTATCCATCTACATACACAGCAGTGTGATGGAAAGAGACTTGGCCAAATAAGCCACTTGGATCACATAGCGATATGGACATACATCCCTCTTTAGCTTGATTGATGGTGATGGTCACACTGATTCTCAAGTGTGTCCGGTTGGTGAGAGCCCCAAGCCTCATTACTTCTCACTGACACTTCCACAGAGTAACGAAGTTGTACACTGTGCACATCAGACAACAACAAGCACTCTGTACCCAAATGCTACCAATCAAGCATCTTTCTTTATAAAGTCACAAGGCTTCATTCAGCACATACCACTGACTAAATTCCTGCATGATACACTGATGCTAGGGGAGGAGAAAGTGTGACTGCTAATGATTCAAGGATCCAGGCTTAGTTAAATTAATCATGGTTTACTTTTGGATAAGTGCCAACTCAGTGCATATAATTCTTGCAGTGCAGGAAAGATGCAAATGATCTCAGCAGCCAGAGGCCCTTCTTGGGTATTTTTAAACAAAGCATGAATGATCACTGCTCTTTTTTGGTACAATATATATAGCAGGCACAGACTAGAATGTGAAAATCCTTCAGTCCAGGAAGGTATGGTTCTTATTTAGATAGCAATGTATTGGGGGTCTTTTTCTGGAGGGGAGGCTATGAAGATGAAATAATATGGTGTTCCAATCTAACAAAAATCTATTAAGTGCCTTCTCTTCATGTAGTTCTGTGCCATGCTCTGAAGATACAAACACAAAACAACAACAATCTCTCCAAAAGCTTACTTTTTGTCAGGATGGACTATGCGTAGTAATGTAAATTACATTCTCTCATTGAATTGTTTGTATATCGTGGGATTACTTTCTATAAAATATTTCATGAGAGATTTTTTTTTGTGTTTTTCTAATAGACCTCTATCTGAGGGGTTCTAATATGGACTTGTTTTCTATGTAGGAAATAATATTTTAGTGATGTTTAATTTGATTTGCAAATGATCATTTATATGTCTTGTCTTCTTTCAAAGTTTTCACCAACTTCCCCAAAGACTAATAAAGAAAATTGAGAAATATTTTCCTGATTCTTACTGACATTACTGCCACATTCAGATTTGTCCAGCTAGTGTGGGTCTGGCCAAATAAATCCTGCACATAGCAATAAACAGGAGATCCATGTTCATGTGCCATCCCCTGTTTTATCAGGTACCAACTGAGGGATCTTGAACAGATTATTCACCCTTTTGGGGACTTATTATGTATGAGAGAGAGCCAGGAAAAGTGTATAGAGATGGGAGATGGAGTGTCGTATGTGAAGAACAGGAAGAAGGTAACTGACTAGACCATTAAGTGTGTGAAGAAAAGTGATACCTGAAAGGGTAGATTGGGGCCAGTTTGTAAGAGTTGAAGACTGTTTTCTAAGGTCCCTTTCTAGTCAAATATGCTATGCTTTCTCCTTCAGAATATGCCATATGCTGATAAACTAGTAAAACACTAATGAAATTAAGCCTCACATATATTTAAGTGTTTATGCACAAAGCAAACAGCTGGAGGATCGTGTGAAGTTCTGGTTGTGTATTGTCTATTAAATTCAGTGCTTTATAATCCCTGGGCAATTACAATATTGAAGTTATTGGTTGCTGGGATTTCTACCCTCAATCCAAAGACTCAGTGCAATTAACAAAAATCTTAATTCAAATAAATTCCAAGTGAACATTTTTTTTTAGCTTTTATTTTCCTAGATGGGATATACAACAGCATGAAGATGTACTCAACAAATAAGTGTTCCTGGCTCATTTTCTCTTAGCACAATAGAGATATTAGTCATTGAATCACTCAGCTAAGGAACCAGACACACCTGGTTTTAGATAACAAGAGCTGGACTTGAAATTGGGAAGAAATGGGTTAAAATCTTGCTTTTGACACTATCTTTGTGTATAGCAATGTCATGTAATCTCTATGAATTTGAATTTATCTGTAAAATGTAGAGAATATTTATAGCCCCAATCTCACTAGGGGTTCTGAGAATTTACTTGGTTCTTTTTAAGTTCTTGGGAGTTCTTAAAAGATCTCCAACTCCTTTCACCTCCCTCTTATCTCTTTTTTAGGCTTAGGAGATCTGCTAAGCAAGGAGAATATGGAAGGAGTATAAATAGGTAGTGGGGATAAAATGAGAAAATATACGTAAAAGGCTTTGCAAATCTTAAAAGTTTCACATCAATTATTAATTATTGTCATCACATTTTCTCTTGCTTTTGTCCTTCGTGTTACCCTTTCTTTGACCTCTTTTTACTCAAAATATTGCATCTTGGTTCAAATTTTCCTCCTGCAATATGGTAAATAAGTTTGCCCTACACATTAGATGTAATTATTTTGCTTTGGCTATCAGGGTAACTGATCACACTTTTGTTGCTCTTACCAGCTCTCTCATATCTTATCTTGTTCTTTTGCTTTTGGGTTAGTTTATTTCCTCTTTCTTCCCTTTGTTTCTCTTCTTCCTCTTCAATTTCTGTGAATTCTGTATTATTTTCCATGCCAATGATTATTCTTCTTATCTATTATACTCCTTTTTCACTTTTGGAAACCCATTCCTTGCATTATTTTTTATCTTTCTCTCCTTAGGATCCATTGGCCAAAAAAAAGAACTGTAATTTTAAAGAACCCTATTGGATTTTAAAGCAGCTAAGGAAGTTAAAAAAAAAAACAAAACCAAAATGTGACAAGTTATTCTGCTAGCTACAGTGGAGAATTGCTTTCTGTTTTTACTGAGACCAAGAGAGGAAGGGCTGGTCTTATATTGCAGCAAGAGGAAATTACTTCAGGATGATGGCCCAAACTATAGGTATGTCTCCATTTAAGCATGTATGTTATATACAAATCTATTTGACTTTAAAAGATGATTATAAAAAAATTTTACTTTTTACAAAAGAATTAGAATTAGGAATCCTTTAGACCACAAGTTCATCAACTGAATTTAAAATAAAGTGATCCAACTTACCAAAAATAGAGCTCATCCTGTTCAACAAACATTTCTTATATACAAATTGCTATGTGCAAGATACCATGCCAGGTGTTGAGGATATAAAAAGGAAATAAGATGTAGTACTTACCTCTAGAAAATTTATCATCCAATGGGTGGAGGGAACTGATAGGATATATATACAAATAACTATCATAAGGCAGAATATGATCACTATTGAGGAGCAGTTCAGTGTTCCATGAGCAATTTGTGGAGTAAGATGATTTTTAGATGGGGAGAAAGTGGAATGGGCTTCATGGAGGAGGTAGCACTTGAATTGGTTCTTGAAGGGATCTTAATAGATGGGAGAAAACATAGTTATAACCTCTTCAAGTTGGGACTTGGATGCCATTTAGGCTAACTTTTCACCATTTTCTTTATGTTAAATTGACATATGATTTCATATAACAGCTGAGTTTTGATTCTTGGTTCTGATCCATACAGCTTCAGAATAAGTTTCAGAATAAGCTTAATTTGTTTTCCACAACCCTTCAAATATGTGAAGACAGCCATCCTCATGTCCTCCACTAAATCACATCTTCTCCTGGATAAAAATCCCTTGTTCTATGAACCAATTAGTGGAAGGCATGGTTTCTAATCCCCTTGCAATCTGGCCACTCTCTTCCAGATGTCTTCTTGCTTATCAATGACATTTTTAACATGTGCCAATCGAAAACTGGATACACTAGTCTAGATGAAATATGACTAGGGTAGAGTATGGTGGGATTAAACATTCCTTTCTAGACACTGGGCTTTTGCTAATAAGGATAGGAAAAGTGACTAGGTTTGTGGTTCACTGATGTAGGGAGCTCTTGGTAAGAAACACCTTCTACTAGTGGATGTTTCCTCCCTTGCCCCCCTCCCCCCCCCAAACAACCCTCACCCATCAGTCCTGTAACTCATAGTCTCAGGAATCAAGATCTTAACCATTCATTCAAGATATAAGATGAGACTTATATTTTCAGACATGGTCAATGTAAGAATTTGTGTTGACTATGCATATTTATTACCAGGATTCTTATTTTTTGCTCTTTTTGCCTCTCTGTGTCCTTTTTTCCTTCCTTTTCTTCCTTCCTGTTAATTTCTCTCTCTGTCTCTGTTCCTTCATGTCTGTCTGTCTCTCTATTCCTGTCACTATGTATGTCTCTTTCTGTATCTGCTCATCTGTCTCTCTATCTCTTTCTTTTTATCTCTCTCTAATTTTGCATGACATAGGAAGAAGGTATGAGGAAGAGAATGGAAAGAAATAGGGTCATAAAAAAAGAAAGAAAAAATGGTAATTGAAATATCTTTTTACAAAAGCATGGAGGAAACTGGAAGGAAGGCCGAAAGGGAATACAGAAAGCAAGAGAGCTTTGAAAGTTACATGTTGAATTTATTAAATATTCAAGGAAAAGTAATGGAGATTAAGGTACATGTATAATCCTCTTTTTCTGTGGAAATTTTCATATTTGGGGGGCGTTTGTTACGTTTAGAATATAAACATAAAATTAAAAAAAGAAAAAGAAAAAATCCTGCTGATTCTTCAAGACCCATCTCAGATTTCTCACCTCCTCCATGAAGCTTCCCTGACTAACCTGGGCCAAAATATTCTTTCCCTTCTATTTACTGCTACAATACTTACTATCTATGTCCTGAATTTACTGCTTCATATTATTTTTCTTTTCATATGTCTATGTGAACCTTAATTAAGTTATATATGTATATTATATGTGTATACATGTTTACACACACACACACATATTCAATGACTAGTAAAACACATCCTCTCAACCCCCGAGAGATCAAGATTCCTTCAGCAACAGTTCATTCCTTTTTTTCCAATCATTTTCAAGCTGGGAAAATCCTGGAGGGAGGATTTCTTTTAAACAATCTTTTTTAAACTTTTGAACCATTGGTGTATCCCTAGCTAAGGATTAAAACATGTTATTAGAATATATAAAAAGAGAGTGATATTTGTGTCTTACCTTGTCTTCTTCAGCACCAATGTTATAATAAAACATTTTTTCTTCTTCTTTATAGATAGCAGAACCTAAGTTTATAATTCAAAAAAGCTGACACAGCGCCAGGTTTATTTCTAGATTTATTATGAATAGAAGCAGCTGTGATTGCTGTTAAAATTAGGTCAAAGATTGAAGTGTAATTAATTGAATGCAAAAAATACAGTATTTCCCACAACTTGTTCACTAAATGTATCCCATTAGCTATCACTGAAATCATCCCCTATGAGGCTGACACCATAAAAACTGTTTTTCTGGCTTGTGAGTCATCTTCACACTTCTTCTAGTCTTCTACTACTCTTAATAAAAACCATCTGTCTCACCTTTTCCTTCCTTTCTTTTTGTTTTCCATTTGATAATCATATGTTCTTCCATTATTTTCAAATTATTTTCTCCTCTAGTCAAATGATTAAGATTAGGGTGACCATCATAAATTTATAATATTAAACTATGTTTAGATTATTTATTTAAATATTTAAATAACATTAACTGTGATGTGTATATATTGAAAATTTTCAGACTACATATCTTTTAAAGGCAGCATGACATAACGTATTAATAGCTAGCTTTAGCTATAATACTATGGTGTGTGTGCGTGTGTGTGTGTGTGTGTGTGTGTGTGTGCATATGTGCACACGTGTATTAAGGAGTATAAGAGAATGGTTAAAGCATGGACTTGGAACTAAGTCTAATGGGATTTTGACCAAACTTTTTATTCACAAAATGAATTTGGAGAAATCATTTGTGACTTTTCTAGTTGATAGAAACTGTACATTGATTAAATTGATAGATCTATAAGTTGAAAATGGAAAAATTCCAAATCACTATTTAAATTATATTATATATAATCATATATAATACATTATATATAATACACATATGTGATATATATGCCAGTTGATTTAGTTGATCTGAGTAGATCTTTAAAAATCAAATTTTGTGATTTTTCATTTCTCTGCAGCCTACTTGTTGATGAATCTCTACCATTTAGTTAGGCTGGTGTTTAGACAACAGGTATACATAGTCCATTGCTAGCAGAGCTATAACTATCATGGGGTAAATTGGACTAAGTTTTTGGTTGGGGACCTGGGTACAGGTGGTATACATCTTTTCAGGAGAGTACACTTAATGCTATCAGCAACCAGATGTCCTTCCTTGTTTTCCTCCACCAGTACATATGGAAGAGTCTCCTCTAGGCCATCCTTGTCTCCTGGGTCCTGTCAACATATAATTCTTCTTGCTTCTCACCTGCCCTACCTCCTCGACCCCAAGGGTCAAGTTGGATAGCCCTCTCTCTCTCAACATAATTGTATCCACGGTTGGATTCTTCTCTCCCTTCCCCCATTATTTTTTACCCTAATTAAATATATTCTTAGTTACAGCTCTAGGGTCACATCTAATACATTCTCCTTTCTATTTTCATATTCCCTCTCTTTGTTCAAATTATAGGAATAATTTAGGATCACTCAAAACGATTAGGTTTTAAGTTCTAATTTGTACTGAACAGAAATTAAAAACAACACTTCTGTACAAGTGAGAACCAATTCTCACAACCTTTCAAAGTCATTAAGGTAAAATTTTCAACCCTCACTAACTTTCAAAGTCATCAATGTAATATTTTCAACCTCTAAGGTGCTCACAATAGCTTTTCATGAGGTTGATCTTTTATTTATGCTCCTTAGCTCAATATCAGACTAATTTGGTATTCCTCATACAAAAAACCCTCTTTTAACCTATTTGTATTGTCTATAAATGATGCCCCATTTGGGATAGACCCATGTGCTCACTCTTAGATAGGCATTACTATAGATAAAAAGTTAAGCATGATCCCAAGATCCCTGAATTTTTATATGTGTATATATTTACATGTGTATAATTGTGTAGTGACTTATACAAATCTAGTATTTTATAATTTATAAAGTTTTTTTGTATACATTCTCATTTGATTCTGACAGCAGTTATATGATATAGATAGTACTATTGTTCCTCTTTTACAGATGAGTTAAATAAGAGGTTAAATAACAAATAAGTAAGAAAGAAGTTAAATAATTTGTTGATGGTATGGCAGTCATACTTTGATTCCAAATCCAAAACTTTTTCCACTTTTTCAAAGCAGTTTTGGCGATGGAAAGGATCTTCCAGGTCATCTAGCCTAACTCCTCCAGATGACAGGTCTTCATACATGTTACAATGTATCTTTTTGGTATCCTATGAACTGACGTGAAGAACACGAGAGAAAACGAACTTGAGGAAAATAAACTTCTATCTCTTTGCCAAGAGATGCTTCTCCATCTATTTCCTGAAGTTATGATTAATCACTTTTTTGATCAACTTCATATGGTCTTTCAAAATTTCATATTATATAGAGAAAAATACACGAAAAGAAGTCAGATGGGTCACATATAAACAGGACAATTTTGTTACCATCCTGTTAAACTTAATATTGTACATAACAGAAGCTGACAGATTCATCTGCAATATTAGGGGTTTTTTGCTTGTATATTGAAATGTTCATGTTTATTGATGATTAAGTTCACAATAAAAAAGAAAGAAAATGAGTTTTTGTCCCAACACTTTCTCCATCACGAGAGCAATAGAGTTTGGAAAGCCCAGAACTATGCTTTTCTTTCCCAATGAAATTGTCTCCTGATATGTCTGTCTTCTCAATGTCAGTACCATAGTGCTCTAACTTGGCCTTTGATTGTACTCAGATGGATTATTGTTCAGCAGTAGGAACACATAGTTATTGTAAGTATGTAAAATGAGATTTCATATATTCCCCCAGTCTCAAAAAAACTTAGACTTTAGAATAAAAATGAATTTGGGAAACCTTTCTTAACCCCTAAAGTTTGCAAAATACTTATGAGAGTAATAGCTGACAAGCATCACATAGCATTGCTCTCTGGAAATTGTCGTTTTTTTCTGAAGAATTTCATTGATTTACCTCTTAAGTGAAAATATGAACATAAGTGTTGTTGAGGGATAGAAAGTGGAGAAGAATGTAAAGGAAGACCTTAACTTTCTGGTTTAAGGCTCTAGAGTTCTCAGAATTCTCTTGGTTTCATCTTAATTCTGGGGAGTTCTTGAGACTTGAAACACTTCCTTCTTTCACCTACATCTTATCTCTTTTTAAAGCTTAGGGGATTTGCTAAGCAAGGAGAGGATGGAAGTAGTGCAAATAGGTGACTGCAGGCAAATTCACTGGTAAAAATAGGAACTAAGGCTTAGAGCTATTTCATAAGATAATATCTGTCACAGGAGGGTGGCTGTTCAGATCTGACAAACTTTTACGGTGAGGAAAGACTCTCAGAGAATCATCCCTTCACAGGCTCCAGCTGAGGTCCCACTTCCTCATTAAAAGCACTTCTGTTCTCTCTTTTTCTGCTACCATCCTTTTGCCATCCCAACTAGATACTGTCTTTCTCCTCTCCTTTACTATGATTTGTTTATATGTTTTATTTGTCTACTCTGCTGGAAACTCTTTTAGAACAGGGACTTTGAATTTTAATTCATCTTTATATTTCCCCTAGCACAGGGCTTAGGGCATGTCTGATGAATGCTGACTTAATTTGATGCCAAAGGGAAGTTAACAAAATAACATCTCTCTTCTGCAGCAACCCTACACTTGAGATATCACATTGGAATCCCTTTTTTTTTCTTTTTGGATAGGGGAAGGTAGGGCAATTGGGGTTAAGTGACTTGCCCAAGGTTAACACAGTTTTGTGTTAAGTGTCAGAGGGGGGATTCGAACTCAGGTCCTCCTGACTCCAGGGCCAGTACTCTCTTCACTGTGCCACCTAGCCACCCCAGGAATCACTTTCAATATCTCTGAGACCTAGTCTAAGATTTTTGTCTTTCTAGAAGAGAGAGAAAAGAATTACAATTCCTGATTGTAAAATTGAGCAGTCATGAAAAGGTACAATGAATCCCTCAGGGCAGGTGCCTTAAATCCTGAGGTTCTGCTGTTGGCAACTGGGTAGAGGCCTTAGGGAGGTGGCTAATGGATAGGAAGAGGTGGAATTTCAAGGTGCTTGTGTGTGTGTGTGTGTGTGTGTGTGTGTGTGTGTGTGTGTGTGTGCTTGAGAGAGACAGAGATAGAGACACAGAGAGACAGAGACAGAGAAAAGTGGGGTGGGGGAAGACAGAGACACAGAGGGACAGAGAGCAGAGAGAGAAAGATAAGGAAAAAGAAAGACAAAGAAAAAGAGAGAAGCAGGCATACCCAGACATGCTTGAGGTTCATTCATATATCTATTCAATTCTTAATCCCTTTCTGCCACTCTAGCCCCTCTGATCACCATGGCAAATCAGATAGGGCTGTTCCCCTCCTCCTTCTCTCTTTCTCCCTAAGGGATTGCCCTTCTTGACTTCTTTTGCCTCTTGAGGATGCCTCTGTTTGTTCACTGAAATCTAACTTATTGTGCCTAAAAACATAAAGTTGGGGCTAAGAGAGAGAGATAAATGTAGTATGATTTATATCCCTCCCCCCGCCAAGTCCTAGTTGCAAGAAGACAAGATTCACATAGTAGTTCCCATACCCTTCAAACAGAGTAATCTCACAGATTCTATGACCCAGAAAGCAGAGAATCATTTTTTAAAGGTTGACAGGAGGAAAGGGATGGGGTATCTGTCTGGTGGCAGCTTAAGGCATCAGGAACAGGGAGCAAGACTCCAAAAATTCCTGCAACCTCAAATGAGCATGATGTTGAAAGTCTCCAGTGTACATACATCAAGCAGTATATCAGGCAAAGAGAAGATTTTGGTTCTGTTTTTTATCCCTCCAGTGATTGTGAGTAATCTGGAATGAGTCACAACATTTTACGGCTTTAATTTCCCCATAGGTACTATCATATTTTTTGACAGAAATGCTATAGGAACTTATTACATTATTAATAAAGTTTGTTTTTTTTTTGAATTCCCGACACAATGCCAAGGAAAAGTCTAATGATCTCTTTAATGCACTGATGAAGACATCCAGGCTGTGTGACCAACGAGAAGGAGCACTAGATATTTTCTCTGATCCTTAAGATCTCTCATTTCCTTCACAACAGGAATTATGCACAAGAGGTAAAATAATTTCAGTTACCTCTATAGTCCAGGACATCATGGACCATAACAGGGTACCAATGCAATGAAATGAAAACAGAGAAGGCCAATCCCTATCCCTAATTTCACTCAGGAATCCCTCTCCCACCACCTACCACACTCTTCCAGATCTATACAGAACTCAACTCTTTCCCCACAGGAAAACAAAAAGATGGAAACGTGCTTAGGTTGGGCAGCAGCACAGGAGTGCTCTGTGCCATAACAGGATTTACCCAGAGAATTTAGAAATAGAGGGAACTGGGGGAAGACAGGTGTGTGTGGCTGTGTGTCACTCCACTAAATGTTGGAAAGAGTCCAACATCCAACTTGGGCCAGTTTTCTCTTACTGAAGATCACTTGGGGCAGACTGAGGTCAGTAAAATGTTGGAGGTTGAGTTGGCTTTGAGGTCCAGCCCCTAGGAAAACTAGAATCAAAGGGGGGTGGGGGTGGGAGTCAGAAAATAACAGAGGAATAGAAGAAAAAAAAAAAGAATGAAATTGCCAGAGACCTCAAGAAAAAAAAATAGCTAAAGACCTTGACCATAGATAAATAAACCAACAGGGAAAATATGAATAACGTTAGGGATTATGGTCTCCAGATCAGGTAAAAGAGTCCAGGTAGCTATGAATAATTATTATAAGACAGAGGATAATGAATAAGTGAGGCAAAGAACCCTTTGGATTCCCAAGACAGCATGGAACCAAAGCAGAATGGTTCTGCATGGTTCAAAAGAGAAATAAGAATTATGAAAGTGGAATTTGGGGCCCCACAGTAGAAATTGACAGAATAGAAAAACTTAAGTCTGTAGTTTCAAGTCTCAATAAAGAAACAAGAAAAAGAATGGCTAATTAGGAAAGCAAATATAAAGAAGTGAAGGACAATATGGAAGAGAAGCAAAAAACAATAATGTTAAAAGAAAACATGATCTCCATTCAAGCTAAATGATAGAAGAGATGCATAATGACAATTTGAGGACTATATTTTTCCAAGAAGAATATGACAAGTGAAAACAACAACAAAACAACAAAAAACCTAAGCCCCGTATTACAAAAAAATGGAAAGAATACACAGATTATCTCCAGAAAAAGAACAATAAAAGAAACATTTGGTCTTATATATTACCTAGAAAGGCATTTAATGCTAATTGTTACCAAGAATAATTTAAAACTGGACCTACTTAGTAGTATAATATTTTAATGCTTAATCAGAAAACCCCTTAAAATATTACTATGCCATTTTCATTTAAAAAGCTTTGAAAAACTAAAACCCCAAATATATTCTCTAGCTTCCCATGTCCCTAATTCCTTTCAGTAAGAAGTAGGTGAAAATTGGTAGTCAATTCAAGTTCAGTGATGTGATAACAGGACATGTGTGTTACAGGTTTAGTTCAGGTTAAAGCATTTTACTTAGGTTTAAGTATTTTAAGAAAGTGTGGTTTATGGATAAATACACTGGGATTGGGCTTTAAGTAGTTTCTCTAGCAGGTACTCACGTTGGAGCCATGAACAAAGCATTTAACCTTTCTGGGACTCAGTTTCCTCACCTATAAAATGGAAATGCTAATATTTATACAACCATCTAGTGTTCTTGTGAGGAAAGTGCTATATAAATGTAAATTTTATTACATAATTAATCACCATAAGCTATAGAGTTGTAGATTTTTGCCTATCTTTGTAAGTAAATTTAAAATAAATAATTTTAAAGATTTAAAAATTGTTTGATAATCCCCACCTCCATTCTTCATTGACACGGTAGAAGACATGCTTTCGGGGGAAAAAAGGAATTAATGATTAATTTCCAATGGTCATTCATGGAATTTAGTAAAGCATATTTCTTGCATGAAATGGAGAAAGGCTAGGAATTATGTAGAAGTAATGGATGAAGCCATTTCAAATGAGTCAGATCAAGCAGGTTAACCTCCCTGGGTCTCAGTTTCTAAGGTCTTTTTCCAGGTCTAGCTCTATGATTCTGTGATCATGAGATCAATAATGGAATAAAGGGAGACAAGTGGCAAGGAGAAAGTGAGTTAAAGGTTTGGGGATATTGGTGGTCAAGAGTTTCTCTATATTTTCTTTGATGAAGAAGGATTGTCATAATGGTAAAATGAGTGTTATCAGTACTTAGCAGATAAGTAAAGGTTAGAAGGTCCAAAAAAAGGGAAGAGGTGGCCAGGGTATCTTAAAGACAGCCAGAGCTATTGATTCCCTAGCCTCTTCTAATGTTCCAGAATACATGGTCGAACAGAACCAAACAAAGAGGAAGCAGTTTCCAATGGTATTTTGATATTGAAGTAGGAGTGGAGTGCCCCCTGGAGGACATACCAAGCTCTGTAACTCAACCTGAACTCCAACAGCTCCTTGGCCATCGAGAGAAGAGAACTGCTCCAATGATTTCAGGTTGAGTTTACTATGTCTTCCTCCTTCAGACACTTACTAAATATGTACATATTTGTAGTAAGCACACTTCTACAAAGTCCCATTTCCGTGCCTCATTGGCATTGGTATGGCATGGAGCTGACCTTACGTTTTTGAATCTGTCTCAGCAGAACTGGCAGTTTCCACAATGTTAGAGCAGCTTTAAGAATTGCCCCTCACTATGACTCACTATTTCTGCCTATTCTGAGAACTAGTATAGAGAGGCTCATTGCAGGTAAGCTGATAGATCATTATAACTTCAGATTTGATTTATAGGAAAAATGTCAATATTTATATGATTCAGTACCTTCAGCGGTACGTCAAGTCAGTAATCACTGGATAAGGATCTCACATTTAGAGTACTAATAGGTAAATTAATGTTTATATACAGCTGAAAAACTGTAAATCTTAGCATTGTCTGCTTCTTTTTGGGACTCTCTGCCACCATTTTAGCACAGAAGTAGAAGGGGGATGCATAGGACCAATGTCTATTTTGTACTTTTCTTTGATTTATACACTTCCATGGTCAAGAAATTCATCGCATAATGACCAGCCAATTGGTGATGACCATCATGGTTGACTAAAAAGTTAAACAAAGACACAATTTCACTTTGTTTTTGCTTTGTCGACAACTTAAAAAAAATTGATTTGGTAGAAAAACATGCCACTTTAAAGTCCCCTCCAACACCATGTCACATATATCAGTTTACTATTAACCTTAGACACTGAGGTTGATAATGAACTAGGTCCAGAATTGAATAAGAGGAAGAAAAGGGGAATGGATTGTTTTTAGGAAATTACGTAGTACTTTGACCAAATCTTCTCCCTAAAACAGACTAATTTTTTTAACACCAAAGAACTCATGTGGCTGTAACATGTGATTGTAACACATGGACTGCCTCGTCTCTGAAGAATTAAAATTCTGCGTTACCCAAAGGCAAAAGCAAGATGTGGTAGGTACAAATAGGCTAAGGCATATTATTAATGAAAAACTACAAAAAATGTATGACAAGAAAGGGAGGATGGCTAATCACATTGTGAGTAAGGGATAACTGTTGTGCCAGGGCCAGTCTATGTATCCTCTATTGATAATTATTAAAAATTAATATTTCTGAAGGACAGCCCCTGTGATGAATTTACCAGAAGACATCGGCAAGAGTTGCACAAGATGAGATATGGATGGATTTCAAACTCAACCAGTGGAGTTAAGTACCCATGTAGAGGATATCATAGTGTTATTGACATACTGAACTTTCCTCATTAAAGTAGAAAGGTTGAAGGATATAATATTTCTATAGACAATAGAAGAGTTAATCTATGAAGGAAACCAGAAGAATGAGTAGGTATGGAGCAACAAAACCCAGTGTCAAAGGAGAGTGAGTAGAAGAATGAGACAAATGAGAAAGAGAAGAAACACTCTATTCAGATAAATATATACTATATCTATATAATATGTATGAGATTCTTCTATATAAAGGACATCTGGGTCTTCTGAAAAGCCTAGTCTGTTGCTTTAGGCAGCAATAAGGAAGATTTGCATATGCTCAACTCATAGAAGCACTTGCATTATATTAATATTAAGGGAATGTGGTTGAATAGCCCCTTGATGTACAGTATCTGGTGAAATCACCAAGGAGTATTCTGGTTCTTGAGACATTAGCTTCAGTAGGACCTGGAAGCTTTAAATCCAGAGGCCCCTTTGCATATGCAAAGACAAGACCTG
Organism: Pseudochirops cupreus; assembly: GCA_028627135.1. NCBI lineage: Eukaryota > Metazoa > Chordata > Mammalia > Diprotodontia > Pseudocheiridae > Pseudochirops > Pseudochirops cupreus. The sequence goes on from CM053580.1 coordinate 338,694,070, forward strand.
CTCTTTTTCTTTTATGCCTCCCTAAACTCTTATCAATGGTGTAATTTAACCCCATCAAAAGTAATAATTCTCTTGAGTCATTTTACTCCCATTCCAACTTAATCTTTTTTACCTTTCCCAATTATGTGTGACCTAAGATAACTAATTGCTCATATATATTAGAATGCATTTACTGAATGAAGATGAAAATGAAATATACTATTTCAAAATTCATTATGATTTAAATAAACTACAGACACTTGCATTAATCTGGACTTTTCAACTTTCTAACTTCCTTCACTTTTTGAATCCTGCCTCTCACTGTCCACATGGAAATAAACATACCTCAAAGACTTCTAATCCAGGTGGTGCACTGCCTTACAGTTACAAGGTGGTGGTAGGGGTAGGAGGGATCACTGATCTCCCATTTATGATCAGTTTGTCCTTTGTAAGGCCAGCATTTGCTTTCTCACTTATTTGTCTTCACCTCCTAAGCACCTACCACAGTGCTTTACACCTAGTAGACACTTAATACATTTTTGTTGAACCAATCTTTGTTCATATCCCATGAAATCTGTAAACAATATTGTGAGAAGGCATTTATATATTTTATTTAAAAAAAAGACTTTAAACTGAAATTTAAAGATAAAGAAAATTTCCAAGATAAAATATGAGACCAGATACCATGGGAGATAACAGGCATGACTTCAAATCAGGGGTGTGCTGGAGCCATCTCAAATTGGCTTGTGAGAGCCAATGTTATATCTTCAGTATGAGCATTTATACCTTGAGAATTGGCAAAGGATAAAAATCAGGGTTTGATTTATTGTTTTGCTAATTGTCTAGACTTAAGAAAGTGATGGGAAAATGTTTATAATATAGATTAAACTTAAATGTATATTGTGCATAAATTCTTTGGGGGGGGAGTGTGTGTGAAGCAAGTTGTTAAAAATTTACCAGTACATCCCTTCTTAGAAAAAAGAACAATATGGAAGAGATGTTGCAATAATTCTTAGGAGAAGAGTAATAGGGAAGATGGTAAAGAACAGTGTTTATATGGCAGCAAAAACACTGTTAATGGCCATTGAAGAATCATGGAAAATGAGACAGGTACTGGGATACTAGAGGCAGATAATGTCTCATTAAAATGGGTATGAAGGTGAAATTCAGCCTACAAATTAGTGAACTTGATGTTAACCCCTGCCAAACTTTTAATATAATGAATTACTAAATAGGATATTTGTGAAGACTTAGGCTAAATGATCACTGGTGTTATTATGTGTTCCCAAAGAATGTCATTCCAGGATAATGCCATTTGAAACAAAACAAAATATTACATTATGTGATATGATAACCATATTCACAGTTTTGCAGGACTACCATGAGTCTGACTTGTTTGTTAGGACTCATAGTCCAGAATTAGGTTCAGTGGGTGGAAATTAGTAGGAGATATATTTGGGCTTAGTACAATGAAGAATTCCTGTTGATTTATAATTGAATGATCTCCTTAATGAGGTAGTGACTTCCCTTTCTTGACGGTATTTAAGAAGATGACTACTTTTTTATACTTGAGAGAAGGGATTCTTAACCTGTGGTCCATAAACTTGTTTTAAAAAATATTTTGATAATTGCATTTCATTTTAAATGGTGTTTTTTATAACCATATGTATTTTATTTTATGAATTTGAAAACAGTATTCGAGAAGGGGTCCATAGGCTTCACCAGATTGCCAAAGGAGCACATGACACAAAAAGGTTAAGAACCCCTGTTCTAGAGGATATTAGGAACAAAATAGCTCAAATTTCTATTTTGACATATTGGAACAATGGGCCCAGACTAACAATATGAAATTGAGCAGGAATAGAGGCCTCCACTTAGATTAAAAAAAATACATTGCACACTTGTGCTGCATAGGGAAAGCTTGTCTTAAAAAATAATTCTTGTAAGAAAAACCTGGGAGTTCTGATTGTCTGTTAACTCCAAATTAGCCAGTCTGACATAGTTGTTGAGAAAATCTGAAATATTAGCTACAATAATAGAAGCATATTGTGTATCTGAAGGGAATTAATAGCCCCTTTGTATTTTGTATTGTATACCACATCTGAAATATTTTATTTGGTTTTAATGATTGCATTTTAAGATGAACATTGACAAAATGGACTGCTTTCAAAGGAGGGTAACCAGAATGGTAAAGTGTCTAGTAACCATTCTTGTAAGAGGAATTGGGATGTCTGATCTGGAAAAGAGAAAACACCAGGATTATAACTGTTTTTAAATATTTGAAAGAATAAGATACAAAAGAGTTTAGATTTATGTTGCTACAGAAGGAAGGCAGAGGGCCCATGTGAATAGAAATTAACAGAAAGAGATTTCATTTCAATAGAAGAAAGAACTTTCTGACATTATTCAGTTTATCCTGAAATGGAATGTGTTGCCTTGGAAAGCAATGAGTCCATTGTTTGAATTACATAAAGAATGAGGTGGCTGTCTTTTAGGGATTTCAATACTAAACCAGGATTATGGACCAGATGGTCTCTAACTGGAATATCTCCCCAAACTCTGAGACTCCATGATTCATATATGACTGGGACTATCAATAGACTTTTCTTTCCTAAGAAAGGCTTCCCTTCACTAAACAATATTCAAGTGTATCTTTACAGATTACTTTTATTAAATATGTTCATAATAGTGAAGTGGGGCATTTCCAGTATTCCTCCTATCCCTAGACCTGAGACTTTTGGTAAAAGATCTTCTCATCCCCACGCCTATCCTCATCTCCATCCCCACTCCCATCCTCAGGCAACCGTATAAATTAACTCTGGATTACTTCGATATTATGAACAGATTGAGAAGATAAATAGAATTTTGAGAAGAACAACACAATGTCATATAGGAATTAGAGAAAATCCATGACAGAGACAGTCTAGTAGTGCAAGGGAAAGAGCTAGATTCGCAATTAGAGGCCCTGAGTTTGGAGGTCCTGGCTATTCAATTTCTTATTACTTAGTGACCTAGGGCAAGTCACTTGACCTTGTATCTTGTCAGAATCTTCTTCTAAAATTCAAAGATTACCTGTGAAAATTAAAGACTAAACTTTAGCTAACTTCAACTTCTTCAAGGAGCAAAGAATAGGGGGAAAAATCTATGCTGTACTCTTGCTTCCTGTTTTCTTATGGAGACAAATGATTTAATTGAGGGCTTTCTTCATTGACTTGGATTATAGACATGTATTTGCATTTCACATGGACACCAGGATCTCAGAATTGACTTTCTGGTGCTTTTGGCCTCAATCAAAATGCAACTTAAATGAAGGGAAAAACACCTTGACGATAGAGAACTAAACAGAAGCATAGATTCCTGGGTGTGGATTCTTTCTACCCTGTAGAAATTAGCTGATGTGAAAGTACTACCAACAAAAGTACTACCAACAAAAATACTGATGGATAAGGTTGTTCTATGCCACTAAGTTGCTGATAGTTTCAAAGTCACTTAATTGGAACCCTCTATATTTAGAGCCAATGTGGACTATGAATTTTCATTGGTCCTTCCGAAGTTCCTAAATTTCATAGCAAAACATATATATTTATACATATATATGTAACATATATGATACCATATATACATGTATATATGTGTATGTATACGTACACATATATGCCATTCATACACACACATATATATTTATATGTATATCATAGAAAATCAGAAAACGAGCAAAAGAGTCAAGGAGACAATTGGTGTTTCACAGTAGAAAGAACACAAGTCCTTGTCAGAATACCTAGATTCAGATCTTGACTCTCACATATAGTAGACACACTCTCTCTCTCTCTCTGATTCTGTCTCTCTCTCTCTCCCTCTCTCTCTGTCTCTCTCTCTCTCTCTGTCTCTGCCTCTCTTTCTCTATCTCTCTGTCTCTCTCTCCATACAAGTATGTGTATTATTTTTTCATTTTTCTTTTCCTTCTTTCCTCCTTCCCCTGTTATCTGTGTGACCTTTCTCAAGTTACTCAAGCTCTCAAAGCCTCAGGTGCCTCATATGTAAAAATAGGTTGCAATAATACTTGCATAACCTACCTCACAGGGTTGTTTTGAGAAAAAACATTTTATGAACATTAAAGGAACTAGTTTTTAAGTTTTAGACCTTAAAATTGAACTAAGACTTCTGGGATGCTCTGTATGTGTTGCCCAAAGAATTGTGTGAATGAACGTCTAACATTCAATTCTATAACAAGTTATGCCAGTCACTTGCACAGTGAAAACAAATATTATTAAGTAAAATAACTATGCATTTTATGCTATTTCTAAACAAAACTGAAAATGAACTTCAGTTGGGCTCTTTTATACATTTCTCATAACATTCAGACATTGTAGATGTGATGCTTAAGCATTTCATGGAAATGCCTAGCCTTAATATTTTGCTTGTAACATCTTTTACAAATGCTGCATGCAGAATTCTAATGAGATTCAGACCCAGAATTTTGCCATCAATTCAGTACTGCAGCTTAAACATTATATTTTACCAATGGCCCATGGGAATATTGATGGCTGATTTTCCAGCACATTGTTTAATTAATTGTTTGGCTTTGGTGTTTCCCTGAATAAGGACTTAGCTTGCTAAGGTAATAGGATATTGGGTAGGCATTCAGGGAGGCCTTTATTACCTTCCCCCAGGGGAATTTCAGAGGCTGCTGTAGCACAGTAGAAAACATATTTCTGTAACAGCAGAGGCTGTAAGATGAATCCCAGGATTTTTTTAAAAAAGATGTTAGCAACACAACATGAAGGCTTTCTGCCAGGAGGTAGTCTACAGCTTTTAAAAAGCAATAGGTGAAGAAATGGTATTAAAGATTTATATAATGTTAGGGCTAGAAGGGACCTCAGAGATCCTCTAACCCAACCTTTTCCTTTTATGGGTTTTTATTGCCAGATTTTTGGAGCTAATACCTTTCACTTCTCAAATCAGGCAGACTACTTTAAAGACATGTCTAGAAAATAGTAGTTTCAAATTCACTGTATTTTTAGTTGAAACTTTGGGGCTTTGTTATGTCTCTCCAGAAGATACCACATAGATGGAGAGGACAAACAATGTGTGGATGACCTTTTCTTTACAGCTCAAACTGTTTAGAGACTCTTTTGCTAGGACTCCCAATCTCTCCTCCTGTCCTTACAAGAAAAGTCTCCATTGGAGCAGGGCATATCTGAGAGGGAGGTGGGGCAGAAGGGGATAAAAGTTGGTGGGGGGGTGGGGAGGGGGTGTGGGTAGGGAGGAAAGGAATTTTGAATTTCAATTATCTGTAATCTATTTAGTTTGAAATTTCTTTTTTGTGGTTTAATTGTTTTTGAATGTATCTGACTCTTTGTGACTCCATTTGGGGTTTTCTTGGCAGAGGTACAGGAATGGCTTGCCATTTCCTTCTCCAGTTCATTTTACAGATGAGAAAACTTAGGTAAACAGGGTTAAGTGACTTGCCCATGGTCACATAGCCAGTAAATGTCTGAGATCAGATTTGAACTCAGGGAGATGAGTCTTCCTGACTCCAGGCCAGGTTCTCTATCGATTGTATGGCATAGCTGTCCCTTAATTCCTCTAAAGAAGACAAATTCCTCTAGTTGAGACCAATACTTAAGGCTTACAATATGCTCCTATGAGAGTTCATTGTTAAATTTTTAGTGTATGCATTTACTCCTCAGAAACCTACAAATGCTACAAATCAGGTCTTGATTTGCTTTTTCAATTGTCTACCAGGGGTTGTCAAATTATGTGGGCCTTTAAAAACATAAAAACTATTTTTAGCTCAATGGCAGAACAAAAAACAGGCAGCACCACATTTGTCTCTAGGGCTATAATTCAGAGGACGGAGAAAATGTTAATAAGCAGAATAAACATAAAAGTATGTCATACCTCTATTCTTCCATATGTCACATGTAGCCCCAATGCCAAGGTTCTCTACCCCTATTCTAAGGTGTCTTCTGGTACCAAGATTTCATGGTAAGGCATCAATTTAAAACTATAATCTGGGGTAAGAGACATCAACTCTTTTCCTAAAGTCAGAATACGATGGGGCAAAGGTATGGGGGCATGGAAGATAAAATTTGTTCGATTGGGAGTTTTACATATGTCCATCCAATGTTTACATATGTAAATATTTTACATATGTTTACATATGTAAACATTTTACATATGTTTACATTGTCCATCCAGTTTCTGATTTTAGGACACTTAAATGACCAGGTCACAGAGATTTGACTGCAGTAACTCAACCTCTGGTTCTAGTCATTGGCCTTTGCCTCTGTTGACTGTGGTAACATTTCATTTCTGCCTGAACCTGCAGTATGTGCAACAGCCATATCTTGGTAAAACCTTCTTAACAGACCTTCTAAATCAGGTTGAGGGTAAATGACAGGCCTCAAACCCACTGGTGAGTTAGTGGGATATCTATCCAAAATATGTAAAGACTTCCCCTGGTGGAATTGGGGAATGAGAACAATTTGTTCCACTGGCCATGAGTTTAGAGCTTGGTCATAAGTGGAAGATGCCAAGGTCATCCACTGGGCCATCACCAGTTGTCCTGACATTTGTCTTACTACTGCACTTTGATGATTCTGGAAGAGAGAGTGAGGCTGATAACTTTGTGCAACTCTGCCTCACTTAAATCCAGTTCACATAAATCAAGACATTGCCCATGATATCATTGGTCTGCTTTGAAAAGGAAGGATAAACAATTACAGTCCAATCATGCGTGAGATGTATCACCCAAGTGGAGATCATTCTGTCTGATTAGAACTTCGACTGATAGAGCAGTGCAATTGGAGATAATTTTTTTTAATCTGAAAGGCAAAATATCTGGTGTTTAGCAGAGATTTTGAATCTGAAAGGAGTCAGAGAAAGTTTGATTCATAGCTGGAAGGACACCCCTGCTTTTGTCCTTCTGTAGCACTTTTCACACTTATATTCTTTGTTAACAGCATCAATCAACTATCTCATATCAGTAGGAAGCTTGTGTCTTCCCAGTTATTATCTAGTCACTTTAACCATTACCCCTATTCCTCTTCCCATTTTTTTGAAAAAAAAAATCCCTCTCAGGTTAAGAGCCTTTAAGAGTTGATGTTCCCTATGTGAACTAGTGTTCAGGGTATGGTTTTGAAGCTACAGCTTCATGACTCTGGTCCCTGAATAGCCCTATGGTTATCGCACATCCTTAGAATTTAGGATCTTAGACTCGGATACCCTGACTGCAAGAAAACACATTGAGTTTCACAGCCTTTCCATTGCACCACCCTTCCTCAGTTAGATAAGACCAAATGATCAGCTTGTAACATTTTTTTGTTAGGGGTGGAAGTTGGAGTGTGAGGGGAAAGAAAAGAGACACATTAGCAAGGATGAGCTACTGAAAAGGTTCTCTCCTCCCTCTCCCCCCATGCAACAGGAAATAATCACTTCCATAGTAATCAGCTTATGTATTCTATTACGCAGACATGTTACTGGGATCCAGGTTGGTTTAGCTTCTTTCTGTTATGTGGGCAGGATCCAGACTCATGCTATTATTTCTTTTAATTGTCTTGTTAAATGACTGATTTACTCTGAGCCAAATTAACATATAGAATCATAGATAATCTTATCCAACTCATTGAGGAAGAGAAAGCCTTCATTGGTTTTTGGTTTTTTTGCTTTTTTTTTTTTTTGGAAGGGGGAAGGCAGGGCAATTGGAGTTAAGTGACTTGCCCAAAGCTACACAGGTATTAAGTGTTAAGTGTCTGAGGTCAAATTTGAACTCAGGTCCTCCTGACTCCAGGGCTGGTGCTCTATTCACTTTCATTGGTTTTTAATATCTGAAGTGAAATGACTCTCCTGAGCCCTGTGATGTCCTGGAACCAGCTCTCATGCAGTAGAGTTGTGGGAGAGTCAATTGTTCAGTTTTCTGATGTGAGTATTTACATTTGGAAAATTGGCAAATTGATTGTCTAGACTTAAGAAAGTAATGGAGAAAATAATAATGCAGATTAAACTTAAATTAAATTAAAAGTGTGTCATGCATACTTTTTTTTTTGAGAAAGAGAGTTGGGTAAATCAAACCACTACAGCTGCTCAGTGGAAGAATCAAGACTAGAAACAAGGCTTCCCGAGTCCCTGCTTAGTGTTCTTTCCACTACATCAGATCTGTTTCTCATAGGGAGGCTTGCAATTCAAGCCTTATCTTTAGTTCTGGAATAAAAGATTTTGTTCTCTTGAAAGGAATTTCATGAAGAAAAGATGGAGAAGGGAGAGGGGATGGAAGGAGAGAGAGAGATAGGAGGCCTTCTGTCTCCCATTGAAGAGGGCTTTTTTCCCCCTACTAAACACATAAATATTCTGCCAACTGAAGATACTAGTTATTGTGGCAACTATGAGAAAGATTAAGCTTAAAGTGCTTTGGTTGGAGATAAAGTACTTCAGTACATTATTTTAGGCCATGACGTAGCTCCATTTGTTCATTTATGGCACTTAGTGTGTTCCATTGGTTTAGAGTGGTTAAAGTGGTCAGTATTTAATGGGGGCTGTACATCCTCCTTTCCCTGTAATCTTCCTTTGCTGTAGACTGCTTGGTTCATTAGCTATCTCATTAATACTTTGAGACAGTGTTTCTCTTTTTAAAATTGTTCTCCTATTATAGATAGATCTGTAGGGATGAAAATAGTAGCACCTAGAAATCAATTGCTAATGAACTAGAAAAGTAGGTGTATGTAGTGGAGATGGAAGGCATCTGTTTTTCATGAACCTTGTATTCTAACAGGCACTTGAGCTGATGGAACCTGGGTTGGATTTAGAGATAAAAAAAAACATGTTATAGTTTGGTGCTTCAATGGTCTTGTTTTTCACTCAAATTATTGCTCTGTGTGGAAATCTTGAGAGACCAAAGGTGTGGTGGAAAGAAAGTTGACTTTGGAGTCAGGAAGACTATCAACATGTCTGTGTCTGCCTTTGCTTCCCTAAAGGTGATGTCAACACTCACTCTCTCCTCCTTTAGCCACTTTGCCAGCTTCACCTGGTCCTATCTGTGGTCTTCTACAGGCATGTCTATGGAGGTTATGATCTGCATCTCATGATTCTTGCCCAGTCTGTGCATCAGAGCCAAAAGGGCTACCCCATTGCTGGTGCAGAAGCTAATCTCATATTTGAGTTGCACTGTGAACAAAATGCGACCAATGTCAGGGGTTAGTATAGTCAGTAGCTTGCAGTTATTGGCCAGTGTGATGTTGTTCAGTCATTTTTCAGTCATGTATGACTCTTTATGATACCATTTGTGGTTTTCTTGGCAGAGATACTGGAGTAGTTTGCTATTTCCTTCTCCAGTTCATTTTATAGATGAGGAAACTGAGGCAAACAGAGTTAAGTGACTTGCTCAGGGTCTGAGGCCATATTTGAACTCAGGTCTTCCTGACTCCAAGCCTGATACACTATCCACTGCATTCTTAGGGTTGCTGCAGGTCTTGGAGTAACATTCTATGTTGACTATATCCTGCTGAAACTGTAGCCCTGTGGGCAAGAAATTTCCATTCCTCATGTACCTTCCGTAGAGTGGACACTATAGTGCCCTCCAATCCCACTTTGCCTCCTCAGTACAGAACATTTCCTCATTAGGATTTCCTTATGCCAAATGGAAGCACTGGTTTGAGTTTCACTCTCCCCCAATTTCCCACATATCCTCCATTATGAAATAGACAATAGGTAAATACTTCTCAAGTCTCATTTTAGGCAGGGTTGTACTTTTCCATCTGTTCAGTCTGAAATTTGTACCATTTTATTAATGGGGTGGCAAAATGAACATGATCGCATCC
>CM053580.1:338704363-338736251 GCA_028627135.1 Pseudochirops cupreus
CCCAATCACAAAGCTACAAGGCACGGGCATTCCTGGAAAACAAGCCTGGCGCCACAGGCTCCATGTGACCACATTCAGCCTATTAGGGAACAGAGTATACTTGCAAATCTGGGAAGGTCCTCAGAGTCACGCAGCCACTTTAGCCAAGGGCCTAGGGGCAGGGAAGATCTTCAGATTCCCATAACAATGGGTAACCTCTTCCCTTTCAGGCCTCTGTAAAGACAGATTTCGAGGTTTTTTTTTTTTTTCTAGCAATAAGGTTATCAACAAAGGTCAAGAACACAATTTTTTAACGTTTTTGTTTAAAAAAGCCTAACTGCACTACCTCCTCCCCCCAGGTATTTCACCTAAAGTTACGTATTTGAGGAATCATTTAAAATTAATAGAGCTATTCCTGTATGAACATTCTAGGCTCACTTAGCATAAATATCATCACATGATCACATAAAAAAACAAATTAGCAATCACACATCTGACACTTTTGCTTCTGTATGTTTATTTTTTTCTGGGCTTTGGGGATTTTTTTTATCAAGGGAAAAAGTTAAGGCCTTTCCACCTGTTCTGTTATGAAAAAGATGGCTTAGGGCCAGTACACAGTCCATGGTCATAACCACTTAACCAGGGTCAAAAACATTCAGAAAGTCCCTCCAAAGCAGCAATCAAAAGTCAGAGTCGGGCTGTCAAGATTAGGTTTGGAAGCAAAGAATGTGAAGGATTTGAGGAAAACAAATTCAGTAAAAGAAATTGAGGTCAAGAACAGCTAAGCTCATCAGTGTTTAGGAAAGTGAAATAAAGTTGCTAAAATTAAGTTTTAAACACTAGAGGCCGGTGTGTGATGGGATAGGAAAACTTGGAGCCAGGCACCATCTCTAACTGGCTCAGAATTAAATATCTAGCTGTCTTGTTCATCTTACCCCAGGTCACAAGCTCTTACCCAATTAACCTTCTTAGAGTCAGTAATCTAATAGCTTCAAACTGGGAATAGAGCAGGGGTGGGAGAAGGAGTTGAATAAGAATAGGGACTGGGTCCAGAACTGAAGCTCTACTGAGATGTACTTCCTGCAGTCTCTTCACCATGGGTCCATGTCTAACCATCTCCACTCTACCAGAAACTAGGACTCCACTCCTACCCTGCCTTGTGCTGATAGTCAGGAACCAGGCCTCCTTACCATTTCCTGCATTCTCCCTGCCTTACCCCACCTCCTTTTTCAACCTTTTCCTCCATTTTAGTCCTCCTTTATAGGTTATCTTCTAACATTAGAACATATGCTCCATGAGGACAGGGACATGGTTGCATGTCTGGATCCTCAGTGCACAAGAGTGTCCGGCAGATAATAAGTATTTAACAAATTATTTATCTATCTATACATCTATCCACTGTCTATCCATCTGTCTACTGTGTATGTCTCATCTGTCTGTCCATCTGTCTATCTTCTCTCCATCTCTATGTGTCTCTCTATCAGCTGTGTGTTTACCTATCTTCTATCTGTCTATCATTTGTCCATCTGTCTATCTTAAATGGACTTGAGAATTGAATGAGAACAGAGGAAGAAATTAGGCCTGGATTTGGAGTTCCAGAATATATATGAGTCTCATACTGAGACTATGGTTAAGCACAGGTGATATGGGTATATGGCAAACAGCATGATACAGTGGTTAGAATGCTCAAATTACAGTCAAAAGTACTGGGTTTAAATTTTAGCAATTCTATTTACTAACTGTGACCCTGAGGGAATCATTTTGCTTTTCTGGCATTCATTTTTTATAAAATGAGGGAGATGGACTAGAAAACCTTGGAGGTCCTTTCTATATCTACAGTAATTCTCTGGTACTCTAAGGTTCTGATGGAATCCTAATAAAGCTACCCCCAGCCCCAATATTCTAACTTCCTTTTAGGCCCCACTGAATGGCAGGCCCATTCACTCTTCCACCTCTGCCCCCCACTGAATGCCCTAATTTCTTCATAGATGCCTCATTGCTCACTAGAACAACCGGTGTGTTCACGAATTCATATTTCTCACAGAAACAGCAGGCATGTCCATGTGATGGGATCCAGGCCACTGCCTCTAGTTAGTCACTGACCCCAGACCCATTCCTCATATTTCCTATAGAAACAGCAGGTGTGTCCATGCTCTCAACCATAACCACATCCATCTAGTCTCATACAGGACCACAATACTCAGCCAATCAGAAAATAGCACCACTGAGATGTCCAAGCAGGATATGGACCCCAAAACAATAGAAGGGACTTTCCCTAAGTAGGCACCTGTGCGTAGTAGCAAAAACTGTCCTTTAGGTGAACTTGTGATGTAGAGAGGCTTATTATAATATCATTATCATACATTACTGCTCTCCCCACCCCATGGGTTTTTCTGTATGCATTGTGGTAATCAGGGCATAGTTCCACTGTGAATGGGACCCTTCCCCTATTACCTAATCTTTTAACAAACTCCTCCTGCCTTTTTAACATTCATAATTTCTGTTATGTAATAGCATCTTTACCCTATAAAAATCCATCTTGCTTTCTCTGAAGTTGCTTGTTCCTCTTGGAACTTAGAATGCTCCATGAGAGGTGTCAATCTTAAAAGGTGGTCTGACTCTGAATTCTTTGAGATGGTTCCACCACAACACATCATCATGAAACTGCAACAGTTCTATGGTTCAAACAATTATAACTATTTATAGAAAATGGTGAAATAAATCCTGAAGTAAGACCATCATTTTGGCATTTTAGGGCCTAAAGACACTGGTAATGAATAAAGTCTATATATCCCCCAGCTATTTGAAGTATATGTGTGTGTTTGCTGCAAACAAAAACTATCTTATAAATACTATGTAATACAGACATATTCAGATATTTGTAAATGGTAATTTGTGACAGGTCAGAGCAAAGCTGAGAGGAAAAAGAATATGAGGAAAAATATAGTGGTTTATGAATAGGAAGGAAGCATGAATTTATCAAGCACCTTACAAGTATTATCTCATCTGAGACTTGTAACAACCCTGGGAGGTATGTGCTGTTATTATTCCCATTTTACAGTTGAGAAAACTGAGGCAGACAGAGGTTAAGTGATTTGTCCAAGGTCACAAATCTAGTAGGTGTCTGATGCCAAATCTGAACTCAGATGTTCCTCAGTCTAAACCAGACTTCTGTGCCACTTAGCTGTATATAGAAAATAGAAAGAGAGGAAAAATGAACAGAAGAAACTGACTTGGGGGAGGAGCATAAGAAGATAAATAAAGGAGAGGGCTAAGTTAATCAACACAAGTTCTGGAGGACAGCAGAGTAAAAATATAACTAGAGGAGATTTCTGGGTAAAAGACCTAAGGCCAGAAGGAAATGTAGAAAGCATGATGCATTTAAGTAAATCCATAATTTTTTTTTATTTTGGAATTGAAAAGAGGGGTGAAGAGAGAAGATCATGGTGTTGGAGGGGCTGAAAACACCATGGTAGTGCCCATGAAGAGAGGAGTGGATTATTGGTAATGGCAGATTAAAAAAAAGAAAAAAAATTCTGCTATTGAATATTTGCCTTTCACGTAGTGTAAATGTTCCTTTGGTAACACAAAATTGGGATGCATTTTTCATTTAATTTCTGAGACTTATGTTTGCTCAGGCTTTCTTAGATACCCTTTCCTAGCAGAGAGGCTCCAGAAACAGGGTAGGATTAAAGAATTTCCAAAAGCCACATAACTGTGTAAGAACAGGGATTTGAGTTTAGATAGTGCATGAATTTTTGGGACTTTGTCTTCTCAGAAATTGCTGAGATATTTAGGGAATGTGGTCAAGTTTCAGATATTTGGTCAAGTGTGGGCCTCAATTAAAAGAACCTTGGAAGAATTTCAGCTCTGTTTTTGAACAACAAAGTAATGGATAGGGTAGAAAAAGTCCCTGGATTTCTGTCCTCTTTTGTTACAGAAAGTAATTGTGTAATGGAGCCATGTAATATTTGGGTGAAGAAGATGCCTTTCTGACTTGGACATCTCAATATGCGTGTAAAAAAATGTTATTTGACTTCAATGTGTGAATAGTATACTTTTAATAGTAGTGAAACCAACCTGAAATGAAATAAATATAGTGTAGCATTCTACTTGGCCTTTTTAAATTCATAAACATGTTTGAGGAAAGCAGGAAACGTGCATGTTTATATGCTATATGAATAATGTGTCCTTGAACTATGCAACATATGGCTTGTAGTCTAGGTTTCGTTGAATAAACACTTTCATCCAGGCAGCAGTTCCAACTTTATCCTGCCTGTAGCAGATGGGATGGCCTCCTCCAAACCTCTTAATGGTTCTGCATATGTAATTCTTGAGGACAGAGTGTTTGGGATCATGCTATGTCCTAGAAAAGAAGACAGGAACTCTATAAGAATTTAGGAAAAGGAGTTGGAGGTAGGAGGAATAATTTAGGGGAAGACTATGAAGGTGAATTTGAACTACTTTGCTACTCCTCTTCTATGTCTTAGTTCTTTTCTCTCTACTTTCTCTTCCAGATCCTTTCTAAATTTGCTTGAGAGTGTGTGTGTGTGTGTGTGTGTGTGTGTGTGTGTGTGTGTGTGTGTGTGTCTGTGTGTAGGAATGTTTCAAATGCTTTTCTTTCTTTGAATATTCCTTTACTTAACATTTTGGGTTGCATCTTGAGTTCCTTTGCTTTTCTGAACGCATTATTATTCCATTCCCTTCTATGGTTTATGATGGGTGCAGAATAGTCTTGTGTTATTTGAATTTTCTCTCCTTTATATTTGAAGAGCTTGCTGTCTTGCAAAATTTGTTTCTCATTGGAATTATTCAATTTAACCACCATCTGAAGTTTGAAGTGTAGAATTTTTTTTTCTTCTGGAGAACATCTATAGATTCTTTCCATTGACACTTCATTTTTTTGTCTTCTGAAGGTCCCAGAATTTGTCTTATATCGCATCTTGCATTGTGGTGATCAGGCTTTTAACCTGTCATATTCTTGGGGGAGGTCTATGATTTTTAAGGTGTTTTTTTTACACATCCTGTTTTCTAGATCAATGCATTTTGCTTATATAAGCAACATGGGCTCGTCACCATTTATTGCATTTTGCTTCTCTTCTTTTAGATTGTCCTTTAATTCAATATATTTGTACTCCCAATCAACTGTTCTATCTTTTGCATCCCTGAAAACACTTGCCACTGTCAGGCAGTCAGTCAACTAATAAACATTTATTAAGCACATACTATGTACTTACTAAGGCACTGTGCTAAGTGTTGGGAATACAAAGAAAGGCAAAATACAGTCCTTGCCCTCAAACAATATAATGGGGGAGGGGAGGACAATAGGCAAAAACAATCTATGTGCAGGATACATAGGAAATAATCATCAGAGAAAAAGACTTCCTGTAGAAGATGAGATTTTAATGGGAACTTGAAGGAAGCCAGGGAAGCCAAGAAGCAGAGATAAGGGAGAAGAGCATTTCAGGCATAGGGGAAAGCCAGTGAAACCACCCAGAGTCAGGAGGTAGAGTGTTTTGTGAGAGGAACAAAAAAGAGGCCAGTATCACTGGATAGAAGAGTATACAATAGCAGTAGGAAGCCAATGTATATGTAAGGTTTAAGAACGGAAAGGTGGGGGTGAGGAGAGAGGGGCAGACCGGGTTATGAAGGGCTTTTAACACCATAAAGAGGATTTAAAGTTTGATCCTGGAGGTGACAGGGAGCCTTGAAGTTCACTGAGTAGGGGCATGACATGGTTGGACCTGAACTTCAAGAAAATCACTTTGGCTGCTCAGTAGAAGGTGGACTTTAGTGAAGAAAAACTTGTGGCAGGCAGAACAACTGGTCCCCTATTGCAATAGGCCAGGTATGAGAAGATGAAGACCTATACCAGGGTGGATAGCAGTGACAGAGGAGAGAAGGGGGAATATCCAAGAGATGCTACAAAGGTAAAATTGACTGATTTGGAAGTGGGCAGGGAGTTTAAACATAATGAAGAGTCAAGGATGATACACAGGGGGACTAGGAGGATAATGTGTGTCAGTGTAGTAGTGGTTGGTTGGTTGGTTGTTGTGCTTTGTTCTCAAAGAGCCCCAAAATGATATCACTATGCTAAAGTCAAGTTTCAGTGTGTCCAACTGTGGCTGTTCAGACCAATAAAGGCCCAGAATGCTCTGCTATAGGTTGGTCACAAATACTCTGTAGGAACATTTGCGGTGGATTCTCCAAATCTGCACATCCTATATTTCCTTTGAGCTGTTTCAATTCTGCTTTGCTAATAGACTAGAGCACCTTCTCTGATGGGGGCACGCCATGTTGAGCAATCCTGTGCCAGTGTCTCCCATGTCACACAAACCTTTGCCACCTAGCTGCCCAAATTCCAAAGTTCTTAAGAGAGATCTTTGGAGCGTCCTTATATCACTTCTTCTGACCACCATGTAAATGCTTGCCCTGTGTGAGTCCTCATAAAACAATCTTTTTGACAAGCTTACATTTTACATTCAAACAATGTAGCCAGCCCATTGGAGTTGCACTCTCTGAAGCAGAGTTTGAATGCTTGGCAGTTTAGTTCGAGTTAAAGACCTCAGTGTCTGGTACTTTATCCTGTCAGGTGATCTTCAAAATCCTCCTAAGACAATTCAGATGGAAGCGATTCAGTTTCCTGGTATGGCATTGGTATACTGTCCAGGTTTCACAGGTATATAACAGTGAGGTTAGCACCATGACACAGTAGACCTTCAGTTTGGTAGTTAGTCTAATACCTCTTTTCTCCCATACTTTCCTTAAGAGCCTCCCAAACACTGAGCTAGCTCTGGCAATGTTTGCATCAACCTCATTGTCAATGTGTATATCTCTGGAAAGTACACTACAAAGGTAAATGAATTTATCCAGAGCATTCAAAACTTCTCCATTTGCTGTAGCTGATGGAGCAAGCACCTGTGTTTTCTTAGTGTTAATTGTTAAGCCAAAATTAGCACAAACAGCAGAGAATTGATCCATACTTTGTTGCATCTCAGCTTCAGAGGATGCATTGAGTGCACAATCATCTGCAAAGAGAAAATCATGCACCAACACTTTCTCCATTTTGGTCTTGGCTTGTAGCCTTTTCAAGTTGAAGAATTTACCATCAGTGTGGTAGCTGACCTTTTCATCCTCATTGAAAGCATTTGACAAGGCTGAAAATAACATGCTAAAAAGCATGGGAGCAAGCATACAGCCTTATTTCAATCCATTGGTGACTACGATGGCATGAGAGCATTGTCCATTACCCAGAACCTGAGCAAGCATGCCATCATGAAATTGATGTACAATGCTGATGAACTTTTCTGGACAACCAAATTTTGACATAACTTTCCATAAGTCCTCAGGACTAACAGTATCAAAGGCCTTGGTCAGATCTATAAATGTGTGCAGACCTCTGTTTTGCTCCTGGCATTTCTCCTGGAGTTGTCAGGCAGCAAACGCCACATTAACTGGTCCTGGGCTCTTTCTGAAGCCACATTGGCTCTCAGGTAGATAACCATCTTCCAGGTGAAGGATCAGCCTATTAAAGAGGACTCTGGCAAGAATCTTGCCAGCAGTGACTAAGAGAGAGACTCCCCTGTGATTGTCACAAAACAATCTATTTCCTTTGCCTTTATAGAGACAGACAACGGAGACATCCTTGAATTCCTGGGGGATAACCTCCTCTTGCCATATAACCTGAAAATTATCACTCAGTATTTGTATGAGCAATGGAACTCCTACCTTTTAAATCTGAGCTGGATAAACTCAGAGGGTAGTGTGTGTTAGTGTAGTAATAGTATAGTTTGGAAAGAGGAAGAGTTTGGGGAAAAGATAATGAGTTCAGTTTTGGACATGTTGAGTTTAAGGGATCTCTCTACGTTATCCAGTTTGAGATGTTAAATAGTTAGAGATATGCAACTGGAGATGAACAGAGAGGTTAAAACAGGATAAGTAGATTTGAGAATCAACAAATAGATGATAACTGAATCCATGGGAGCAAATGAGATCACCAAGTAGTATAGAGGGAGAAAAGAAAGGGCCCAGGACACAACCCTGTGGGATGTCCAAAATGAAGGGGCATGAGTTGTATAATGATTTAGCAAATGAAATTGGGAAAGAGTGGTCAGATAGATATCAAGAGAACCATGAGAGAGTAGTGTTTCAAAAACCTAGAGAGAAGAAAGTATCAAGAAGTGGGTGATCAAGAGTGGAAAAGGCTGTATAGAGGTCAAGGAAGATGAAGACTGAGAAAAGGCCATTGGATTTGGCTATTAAGAGATCACTGGTAACTATGGGGAGAACAGTTTCAGTGGAATGATGAGGTTAGGAAGTGAGATGGTAGGAGGAAGTTTCTTTTTTTAAATTTTGCTAATTATTTCTTCTGTGTGGGCCATAAACACTGCCATTTGTTTCCTTCTAGCTTTTGCTTTCACATTTCTTATTTTTTTCATGAATTAGTTGCAAACATCTCTGTGTGATTCCATGCTCTCTTAGGAATCCATATGTTTCTCCATATCATCAGGTATTGGTTCAATTTCCTTTATTCTGCAATATGTATACAGAGATATTTCTGTTGGTTTAGATGTTTTAGTATATATTTTAATATCTTCCCTTTTGATTCCTTTGTGCTCCCAAGTTTTTAACTGAAGTCTCCTGAAATCTTTGGTGGTTTCAGTACTTTACTGGTTTTGTTTTCTTATTACTTGATATTTGAATTCTTTTCCTATGATGGTAGATTCCCCCAGGGGCTGAGCCTTAAAACTATAGCAGGCAGCTTCCTTTCATGCTAGGGAATTAACTTTTCACCACAGTTCCTGCCTCAAGTAACTTGAGAAGTTGGGGGCAGGAGGGAAAAGACCTGACTTCAGCTGAACATTAGTCCCCTTTCCTTCAGGTATGGTGCAGCTTATCACATACATGCTTGTGTCCTACTCCACTTTCTTCTGTTTTTTAGTTCTCTGATGATACAGGACAGAGCATGTTCTGCCTTCCTGTACTACCCTGAAAGTGAGTGGGTAGATTTGAGGTCTGTTGCTTTTTATAATAGACTGGTGGGGTGAGGTGAGCAGTAGAAATATGTTAGCAAAAACTGCAGCAGCAAGGAATTTTCCGAGTGCATCTCAGAGCACAAGCTGGTGGGTTGGGTTGTATGTTTTTTCTTTTTCTTTTTTTGCTTTTTGGAGGGGGGAGGGCACAGCAATTGGGGTTAAGTGACTTGCCCAAGGTTAAACGGTTAATAAGTGTTAAGTGTCTGAGGTCACCTTTGAAATCAGGTCCTCCTGACTCCAGGACTAGTGCTCTATTCACTGCGCCAGCTAGCCTCCCCATGTGCTTTTTCAAAGTATGGTGGATGGTGTAGGGAGGGCTGCTAAGTGAGAGTATTAGGGATTATCCTTCTCCAAGGTTAGTTCACAAGTTACAAGGACCTTGGTAGGGTCCTTGGTGTCTTGGCCTGTGGAGAGTCCAATTGTTTTGACTCTCCTGTATGATTCCTATTTTGGGGATCTTTTAAGAGTTTGTAAGAATTGAAAAAATGTCTAGTTTTCCATATCATTCCTTTCAGACATTTGCTTTGCCACTATCACTCTTCAACAAGCTCTTTCTAGAATCTTTTTTCCATTAAATTATACCATCTCATCCAAATAACTGTTGGAGTCATATACCAATCTTTAGCATGCTATTTTATCTTCTTCACTGAATTCAACCCCAGTTTCACAGTGTTCTTTAAGAGAAACTATCCTACTTTTAAAGATCCAGGATTCTAAAATCACCTTCTCTGATCAAGTCTGCTTTCCCCCAACCTCTTCCACTGAACTGATTCTTCACTATGAACAAGACCTCTGGCCCCTCAGTCCCTTCCATTCCTTCTCTTCTTTGATTTCATTTCCCACATATTGTTGTACTGGGTCTAGATCAGTGGTTCTCAACCTTCCTAATGCAAAGACCCTTTAATACTCATATGTGGGCGTATCTGCATGTGGGTGGACCCGCCTGGAGCCGGATAGACTAGCAATGTCTCTGTTTCCTAAGACCATTGGAAATACGTGTTTTCCAATGATCTTAGGTGACCCCTGTAACCCCTGTGAAAGGGTAGTTCGACCCCCAAAGGAGTCATGACCCACAGGTTGAAAACCACTGGTCTAGGTGGCTGTTAGGATTGTGTAGGGAATGAGTGTTTCATGTGTTTAGATACTTACTAACACTGTGAAATCATTAAGTTACCAAAAAAATCCAACAATTCTTAACACTTGTACAATACTATGTAATTGGCTGTGTAATATGGCTACTATGTACAATATGGTGTAATAGGTGCTTCGGAAAATACAAAAATAAGTGGAATTTCATTTCTTCCCTCAAAGTAGATTTCATTAAATATCTCTAGCAATTGATCTAGTTAATAATGGCTATTCCATCCAAATATGTAGATCCATTCAAGCTTGTCTCTAGTGTTTGACTCTCATCTGTGTCATTCTGCAAAGTTACCGGTGGGAGTCTGCCTAGTGTGCTGGGGGCTTTCTTTGATTTTTCTTGCTATCAAGAGGATATCAATGGATCACATAAGCCTTTGGTCAACCTGTACTTTCACCATGCTGTTCAGGTTTAAGGATGCTGGGACCCAGAAATGATGACACGCAGGTCCTGCCCAAATGAATTCAACCCAAGCCTTCTTTCAGCCAAAGAAAAACAAGGTTTATTAAAGATCTGCCATATTGGTCAGACTTTTAAGGAATCTGAATATTTGTATCACTAATGCAAGCAGACCAAATTGAATCTGAGCACTTTCATGGAAACAAGATGGATCTTACATACAGAAAAGATGTGGGAGGGTTCTAAGAATGGCCAAGTAGTCTGGGGTGACTGGAAAAGAGGTCTAGGGAGGATAATCATGTGAATGGCCAACAGGCTGGGGTGACTGTGAGGTAACAGAGAAGGACTGGGAATGCCAGGGACCTGGACCACTGTGACCAAGGGTCTAGACCATAAGGTCTAGAAAGGATCAGGGGTGGGATGGGGCCAGGTGCAGACAATAAAAAGCCAGTTGACTGGGATGGGTAGATGCCTCAGGTAAACACTGGATCAAGGGGGAAGATTCAAGGAGAGTTCCTGGGGGTTTCCAGAGCCTGTGCCCTGTCAATATGACCAGCCATTTAACTGCAACTTCCTTCTGTATTCTAGTTTTCTTTATAACAAGAATGGTAAAAATGTTACCATTCAATTCCTTGAATTCTGTGTCTACTAATTGGTAATAGCTAACTTATGAAAACTGTGTGATTCTAGGTGCCCCCTGCCACCTACACAGGGCAGAATGCCATTTCGTATATTTTTGTTTATTTCATGGGTTGCCGTGGTCCAGTTGGGCAGCCCACTGGTGACAATCTCAATAAATATGTAAAGAGTAGACATAATTGTAAAAAAAAAAAAATCAACTGTTAGAATGATCCCCCCCCCAATTGAACAATATTTTAAATACCCTGGAAAAGCTTTCAATTAAAAACTTTGTCATGGATTCTTTAGTATAATTTTTTTTGTCATAAATTTATATTTGTGCACATTGGTTATATTTAAAGCAAGGCATACCAGCATTTTAAAAGGACAGATTTCAATATAAAGGAGTCCACTGAGTCACACCTTTTCCTCTTCCATTTTGAGTCAAATCAATTCACTTTAATGAACCTCCCATTTTCTCCATTTCCAAAATGAGGGTGGTAATGATTGGCTCAAATGAAACAAAGTGAATAAAGTACTTTGTAAATGTAAACAATTATTGTCATTTTAAATGATAAAGAACTTCACACTTAGAGTCTAGGTTTGGTCTGAGAAAATATTTGAACCATTTGTAAGATAAGAAAAGTTCTCATGAAGGTTAAATTTTTGAACTTAGGTTAAGTCAAGGTTTGGCAATAAAACACAGGCAAAATACATTCTTAAGTACTTTGTTGTAGGATTTGGTTTTTTTTTTTTTGCTTTTTTTTTTGGAGGGGGGAAGGCAGGGCAATTGGGGTTAAGTGATTTGCCCAAGGTCACACGGCTAGGTAAGTGTCAAGTGTCTGAGGCCACTGCCCCTTTGTAGGATTTGTTATTTGATTTTTAGCAAATAGAGAACCTCAATTTACATTATTAACTTTGAAACTTGGGTGGTGGTGGTGGTGGTGGTGGTGGTGGTAGTGGTGGTGGTGGTAGTGGTGCACATAGGGAATATTTTATTTGACTATGCAAAACCTAGGTTCAGTTTTTCTTGTTTCCTCAGGGTGAGGAGGGAGGTGTGTCGTGAGAGAGGAAGAGAGGGCTGATCTTCAAGAAAAATAAAATAAACTTTAATTTAAAAAGAAAGGAAATCATCAATCTTCCTAAACATAGAAGTTTCAAATTCATTCCTGTGCATTCTCTAAATCAAACCTTTTCAGTTTTTCCAAGGCTACCTCCCGAACCCCCATTAAGGATACCAGGATTCATTAATTTATCTGGATGTGTGATTGGAAACTACTAAATGAGGATTTTAAAGCTATGAAGTGGTTGAATTCAGACAGCCTTTTGCATGGACGTTCAAGGAAAAGCTTCTACTCAGGATTAGTTGTGCTATTAGACCATTATTCCATAAAAGCAGAGTCCCCTTTTCAAGCTTCAGGAGAAGAGATGAACATGACAGAAGATAAATTTCAGTGGACCTGTCGTTCTCATTGTTGGTTTAAGGATTCCCCCCCCCCCCTGTAGTTTTTATGGCAACAGAAGATCTGTATTCCAATCACACTGTCAGAAGGGGTAGTTTTCCTCATCATGAAAAATGAGCCTCTACAAAAGATAGTACTTAATAAGAACACTGTAATGTTAAAAACAATGCACACATCTGAAGGATATTAGGAATCTTTCACTAAATGTGAAATCTAACATAATGGGTTGCTTTTGTTGTTTTGCCATCCTTTAATAAACAAAATACTTCACACTGACTTAAGCATAAAATTGAAAATACGTGGTATCCAAAATAAAAAACTTAGCAACTAACAGGAGAAATCAAGAAACCAAGGCTTGAAATGGCTAATAAGATTGACGAGTGTTAAGAAAATGGGATGCTTTGCAGGGAGGTGTTATACTGTATATGATTTACCTTCCTACACTCCAATAACATTGATTTTTCTGCTGTTTCATTTGCTTAAAAAAGTGAAAATTTCATTCCCTTGGCATACTGTAGTGGAGAATTTAACTGATGTCAAATTGCATACAGTGATAGTCTAATTTAACTATAAATAAATTACTCACACAGTAAATGAATGTCAACATCTAATGTATCACAACGCAATTGTAAAACTATTTACATGACCACGATTGAAGTAAATTAGTGTATTTTGTTTTTATCCTTATTTCTTTTTTTAAATGAAGGAACCTTTCTCCCCCCTTCAAATTATAAGCCAACCTACTTAGAAACTATTTTCCACGTCAATAAAAGGACTTACCTTTTCCCAACCTAAATGCGGATACATTTATATCCTTCAAGTCTACTTCCTCCTAATTTTAATTACATTTAATCGCACAGACTCTGGACGGAGACGGCCACTTCTGAGATACAAATTCCTGTCTACTCCGCTCCAATTTTGCAATTAATCAATAATCCAGTTCTTCCTAGAATTTGAGGGAAATAGGAACGTTTCGGTAGTGCAGGAAGGGGGCGCCAAAATGCCGCAAATGTAAGTTCAAGTCCAGGACTATGAGGCTTTTTACCCCAAAGTAGATTTTGCTATAATCAAATCTAACAGCTGTTAATTGAAAGTTTTCCTCCCTTTCCTTTTTTATTTCCTTCTTTCCAAAACGGAAGCCAGGTGTGCAGTACTTCCCAACATGCTGTATTTAGGGGATTAATTGGTGTGTCGGTTTTACATACTCTTGGCAGCTTTTTGCCAACATTAACTTGCCACAATTAGTCAGAGGTTGAAAACGTGCGGTTCTTAGCTGGACAGCTGCTAGATGCCTAGAAATAATCCCTTCATTTGAGGCGTGGCTTCCTACTCCCCCTTTTTTCTTTTTACCAGGACAAACCCGCTTCCTTAGCTTTTTTTCTTCTTTCCTTTCTCTCGCTTTCCTAATTCCCTGGGCCTCTTGTCTTTGGGGGCGTCGGGGGCTAAGCAGAAGCACTCTCCAAGTCACAGTCCAGGCACTTGCACGCATTTAGCCAACGGGTTCCTCGACCTCTCTTTATCTTCCCTGAAGTTGGAAGCGCCACGCTGCCGAGCCTCTGGCCTTCTGGGCGGTTCGGAGCTAAGTCCATCTCGTCTACAGAAGAGAAGAAAAGAGGGATGTTGGCGGCCGTAGTGGTCTCAATCTAGTGGACTCCGGTCCCTCGGGCTGAGGGGACAATAACCTTCCAGTAGCCCCCCAAACACCAGTGTCTTCCCACGCAGAGGATTTCTGGCAATAGCTAGGGAGAAGAAGCCTCTTCTCCCGAATCCTGGCATCCCCGCTAACTGGTAGCACTGTTTGAAAAGGTTAGCTGTTGCAAGCAAGGTAGTAATGGACCTTGCGTCCCAGAACTCTTAGCACCTCGCCTTAAAACGTCGGGTCTCGACGCCCCCTTAAGACTGGGTGTGAGCGGGAGAGGAGTCTTTCCAATAAATAAAGCAATCAGAGCGGGGGCTGGGGGGTGAACCCGCAAACACACTCAGAGCTGGCGTGGCTTTTGAACTACCCATAAACTGTTACCAAGAGGCGAAGGGGGAAGGGAGGCAGGCGGGGAAGAGGGAGGGAACGAGGGAGGGGGGAAGGGAAGGAGGGAGGCAGGCGAGGGGAGGGAGAATGAGAAATGCAGAGGCAGCAGCGGCGGCGGCGGCAGTAGCAGCGGCGGCATAGCTCCAATAGGCTCCCCTCACTCCAGTCTCCGCTCTCGAGCCCGAGAGAGACATCGCGCCACCGAGCCCCAGTCGAGCGGACCCTAGGCTCGCCGAGGCTCTCTTGGTGACACCAGGGCGCACCGCACACACACCGAGGGGGCGGAAAAGAGAACAAATCCAGGTAAGGAGGAGCATCTCATTCTACCATTTACACATTGCATACATGGGGAAGCATTGCTTTAGAGCCCCTTTGCCTCCTGCCTCCCTTCCTCTTCTTCCTCCCTTCCCCGAGCCCCTTCTTTCTTCCCCCGGAGCGGGAAGGTGGGGGGCTGAATTTGAAGGAGTGGAATGGGGGAAACGCCTCCACATTCAAACAGAGGAGCCGCCTGCCTGGGCTCAGGGCGAGCCTCTGGTTTCTGTAAGGAGAGAGCTATGAATTAATGCGAGGCTTCCAATCGGATCGAAATAATTGCTCAAAGTTTGCACTATTTGTAAAGAAAGGGAGGCAAGGATTGGGATGGGAGTGATTAAAGGGGGGTGGGGGGCCGTAGTGGGTTGGAGAGCATAGCCAAGGAGGGAAGCTATTGAATATAAAATATATATACACACACACACACACACACACACACACACACACACACCCCTTAACTTGGGTGGAAAACAGTTTTTTGAGGGTTTAAAAGAAACGTGTAATTGGAGCGAATTACAATATGAAGAAAATGCTTCATGCTAGGGGCATGGCAGAGAGAAAAGATGGAGGGGCTCGAATGGGGGTGGGGATAGGGATGGGGTGGGGGTGGGGAGGAAGGAGGGAGAAGAAATGGGGGATCTTTTGGTACCTTAACCAGGAGGGAGACGGGAATAGGGTGCTGCTTTTAGAAACTGGCTATATTTACCTGTGGCAATTTTAGGATCTTTGACTTTGGGGAGGCAGGATATCAAGATATATAGGCAATAAAACATGAATCTGAAAACATGCTTAGCCACTCATAGCTCTATCCTTCAGCATAGCAATATTCTCTTTCCACTAACCTATTGTGATTGTTGGACAATTAATATATCCTTCCTAGTGTTCAGTAAAGGCGCTCCGTGTTTTTAATCCAGTGACTGGTCAGTGTGTATCTGCTTGGAATTGACAGCATGCTAGCTGCACGGAAACGGGGTTTAATCCCACTGTGGTCAACGCATTATGCAAATATTTGAGGTTTAGCGACTTGCGCCTAAACCGAGCTAACGCTGCAACCAGACTCCGGTTCCCGCCCTCCTCACCCTTCCTTCATTCTCTCACACCAACCCTCCCCCCCCCCCCAACCAAAATCGCAGAGCCGGTTGACTATCGCATTTCTTAATTGCAAGCAAACTGCCTGGCTCTGAAGCAGTTTTTCCATGAATATTCATCGAATGCTTTGCTGGGATCCTTATCCCTGAGCTACCATAAAGATTTCAGCCTTGAAACTACATGGACTCCGCCTGTCCATTAAATTTTTTCCTGCACTGAAGCAAACAGCATCTATACATTTTTAGAATAATCTGTATAAATACTATGACCCTGTTTCCCCTGAAGCCCCTTCCCAGATGTTTAGTTTGTTGAGTGAACACTCAAACATCCATGTCTTTTTTGTATGTTGAGTTGAATCCACTCCAAGATACTGCTGCTCTTGCTAATAGACCAGTACTGCGGTGAAAATGAATGAAACTGGACTGTAATTACCTATTCCTTTGTCTTTGCCTCACGCATGCGCCAGAGAGCTGGGTGTGGAGAGGGACATAGGCAGCTTGATCTCTCCATCACTAACCAACCTCATATCAGAAGCGGTGGAACAAAGGCCTAAATGTTGCATTAGACCCAGAGATGTAATGGCAGATCTTTGGGGGAAGGAAGGGAACGTTCTTTTCTTACAGGATGTCATCTTTTGCTTTCTTAATGATGAATGTGACAACGTTAATTTTTTTAAATCCAACTATATCCCTAAAATATTAAAGGTGGGATTTACTGTTTTCTGATTTTTCTATAATTAATAATAATAAGAGCTTCCCTACCTCAGTACTTAGTTACAAGTAAGGGTACTACTTATTAGTATCTCTTCATCCTTTGTCCTCCACACGGGATTCTCGATTGGATTATTTGATTAAATCAGATCTGCTGACCATGAAGTGATCTGGGTGTTGCCTCTGGCATCACTGCTCTGGGAAGTTTACTGGAAATCACACAAACAAGATGGCCTTCAAAATCTAGTGAAGAGAATATGGTTACCTTCCCAAACATGTAGTTTAAACCTTCCTATGCTGTTTTCATTTCCACATTACTGATAGGCTAGGTCCTTAAAGAATGGCAAAATGGAAATGCTAATTGACTGTAGGGACATTTGGAGTGAGGGTAATTGTTCCTATAAGGTTCTGTAGTGTCAACAAACAGCATGGCCCAAATCAAATCACATTGGTTGTTGGGTGCTCACCCTTCACCAGATTCTTAAAATTGATTCTAGCTTCAGGCTTCTAGATTTTTGTGGTCTATTAAATAGATGCCTCTTAGTGTGCTTACAAATGAAAGAAAGATTACAATTTTATATAATGGTTGTATCTAGATTATGAAGTGTTTATATGTATAAATGTACATATATATATATGTATATAAACTGCAGTTATCTTTAACAGCTACAAAATGTAGCTGAATGGGTTAACACAGAACTTGCTTATGGTAGTTGATTATATTCTTTGTCTGACCCAAAATTTGAGCATTCACCAGAAGTTTCATATGGAAGGTCAGGTCACATGTCTTAAATTCTGAGGAGAAAAAGAAGCCCGATAGTTCCACCACTTTACCGTCAGATGTTTGGGAGGGCCATTGAAGATTGGAAGGGCGGGATTCGTTTTGTTTTTTGTTTTTTTACAAAGTCCTAAATTCAGTGAATCTTGGACTTTAAAATAATCTTTTTGTTCAGTATAATTGACCAACTACTTTATTTTCCCTTTTGATGTCCTTATTGCTTTTTTTAGTTTTTACTATTTCCCTGCAAGGAAATAGGTGAGGAAAAGGAGTTTAAGTGGAGACAATTGCCAGCATTTATTGATAGCCAATTAACATTTTGCTAGCAATATAAGATTGATTTATTCTTGTGCTTTTGCTATGGAGTTTGAAGTAGGCAATTCTTTTCCAGATACACCTGAATTTGAAAAGTTCAACTGAAGAAAATACGAACACCAAGGTTTGTTTAGGCAGTTTTGCCTATCTAACCAAGATGACTTGTTCAAATCCAACCTCTGATATATTGGCTGTGGGGAGGACACTGGGCAAATCACACACTTCTCAGTGCCGTAGGAAACTCTTTAAGACAACAAATTCAGAGTAGGCACTGACCTGCATTGGTGGATGGAGATTTCTCAATCAGCCCTTTACCAAATGAAATCACTGGTCCAATTTCTAAGTTTTCGTGATTGCCCTCAAAGTTGAGACTTGGCTCTGTATCAAAGGCATTTAACTTTAAATTGAAAGACTTGGGGGTGGTGGCATGGTGGTCTTGATTATTTTAGAGAACAAACATAATGTCTAAAAATGATGTCTCTCCAGTTTTTATTTCAGAAAAACCACAATTCATGGTCAAGATAAAGTGTGCCAATACTGGGGACAAGTATGACTTTGGGGAAGGAGGGATTTATCTCTGTAAACCCAGTAGAATTTTTTGTAATGTATAGTATTTGTGTTTGTATCTAACTGCATGATCCAATTAGTATCAACTTGAACCTATGATTCAGTAATTAAATTTTGTGAAAATAAAATGTATTTTATGACATAAGTCCCATCCACCCCAGGATGTTGTATTGCAGTATTTTCATGCTGCTTTTGGAAGTTGATTGTGTTTTTTTTCAAGTTTTTTTTTCTCTTATCTTAAAAAAAGGGACTATCCCATCTGCTAGTGTGCCAAGCCAATCCCCCAAAGGGACCCATTGAAAATTACCAGCCTAATTCTCATTTAAAAAACATGTTACTTTTGGAACTTAAAAAAAAGGAATTCATAATAATTGCTAATAGACTAGGTTTATCAGTGGGATAAGTAATAGAAAGGATTTTAAAAATTGGCCATGACATTCAGATAGAAATAATACACACATATGTTATATACATATAAAAACATTATACACACGTGTGTGTGTGTATATATATATATATTTACACACATACATATCAACTAAAAGAAATTGCTTTACATATATGATGACTCAGATTAGTCCCATATCCTTCTCAGAAGGACTGTGTTGATCTAAGTCCTTTCTGGGACCCTCTCATTTTGAGGTACAAATCTTATTAATTTACCTCCCTGCCTAACAAAATTACCATTTACTTAATGGAAGCTTCATCTAGTGAAACTAGAGTGCAAACAGTTCAGAAATAATCCCTTCCGGCACCCAAAAGATATCTTTGATCTTGGTTGTGAGTGGTTGGTAAACCTTTGACTTTATTATGTCAAGCTCAGGGCACAGCTTGCTTGCTGGGCCTTAGCTAGGGAAAACGGGGTGTCTCTTAATCGTATCTTGACTAGTCTCAGTAGCTTTTTTTTTTGTCTTTATGAAATTAGGCAAGGTAATATGCATTCTCCTTTGGCTAAGTTATGGCAAACTTCTGGAAATGTGTAGCTGGGGAATGGTCTTTTCTTATTCTAATTCTATTTGTTGGAGACTTCTTTGGTAAGTTTCTTTGACACATCTGTTAAGGTTATCACTTGAAATTCTATTTGTCTGCTACAAGTTAAGGAGTAACACATTCATAGTTAATGTATTGCTCAGGAAGTATTCTATTTTATGTTTAGTTCTCCATACTTGAAGAAGAAATATTTTAAAGTTTCTCCAAACAAGCTGGAGAGCTGAGAAGGTGCTTTGATGATTTTGTCTATTTTTCTAGCATGGTTCTGTGCACCCAAGGTGCTTAATAAATGTTTGTCAAGGATGTGCTGATGTTGGAGAATAAATGGTAGGGATAGTGTTTCAAAGGGGTGCAGTTCACATGGAGTAATGAATTTATGATATCTATGTTACTGGTTTTTCCTCACTGGGAGAGCCAGGATGATTAGAAATTTTATGCAAAATGATTCCCCTTTCAAAACCCTGAAGATCTGACTAGCCTAAAGCCTCTACTTTCTTGAACACAGGCTACAGAAACAGAAGAAACTGATACTGACAAGCCAAAGCAATCAGTGGCAATGGGATTGGAATGAGGAGAGAAATCTAGGAATAAATTCCTGAAAACATTAGAAATGGAAACCATCTGCAACACAACAGGGGCTCAGTGCATAAAGAAACATTTTTCAAGATAATATCAGAAAATGGTGTTTTGTTGTGAATGAAAAGCACTTTAGGAGCATGTTTCCCATATCATTTTAGAATTTCATAGATTTGCTCTTTGATTTTTGGTCCTTGTTTGGACTAGTAAGGCACAGAAATTCATTGAATTTACTGGATTCCAGTGGTTTTATGAATATCTACTCTTTTAAGAATGACTTGTTTCTTTAGAGAATATTGCTGCTGTTTTTTGGATAAAGTGATATTGGGGGTGGAAAGGGGTAAAAGGCCTATGATTTATGAATGTAGACATCCTATAACTGAATTCTATATTTCTAATGTCACATTTTCACTAACTTTGCAAAAAAAGATATTTTAGGCATATTTCTTTACCTATAAAAGATACCTTAACTCTCATTTTCCTTTTGGGTATAGGCTCACACATCTCTGTGAATGCAATCCTGGAACCTATTGGGAAATAGAAGTAGGTCATTCTAGAGTGGCAATATGGACTAATTGATAGAAAACCCTTTTAAATCCTTGTCTTGCTGTGGAGGTGATTTTGAAAAATATAGGTAGGTAATCTCTTCAGTAGTTTCTTTATCTCTAAATTAGGGGAACCTAATGTAGCTCACAGAATGGCATGTGGATTTGGGGAACAAACTATTTGCTCAAAACTTAAAGAGTATGTGAAGGATTGTAATATGAAATTAGTCTGGAAAATTAGAGTGGAGCTAGAGGGCTGAGGGTCTTTTATTTTAAGGGGCCACTTTAGGTTTTTGAGGAGGAGGACAGGGTCAGTCAGATATATTCTTCAGAGCAGATTATTTTGTTACAAATATTGGAATGGAGCAGGAGGAGACCAGAGGCAAGGAAATTTGTTAGGCCATTAGAATTTACAACTCGAGATAGACTGTCCTACTTATCAGTATGAAAGGAAACCCATATTAGATTAGTAACTGATTTGAGTATTTAATTTACTTAGGCCCCTGAAATTAATTGGTTAACTTCCTTGCTAAGGGAGTCAGTTCCATCAGCATTTGTAAGAAGCACTTTAGTACTGTCAATAAGAGTTGATAAACCAATCTAGATTAAAAAATTCTATTTAAATTGACACCAACATCATTTCTGGCCCTATGAACAACTATGAATAATCTTGAAGATAATTTTTTCTCCCTTGGGATTTCTTCCTTGAATTTATGCTTCTACCTACCTAGTTTTCATTCTGTATTAGTTTGAATTTTTATCTGCTTAGTAATAGTACAAAAATATTATGTCTGTTGCTTCTCAATGGTTTCTACCTAGAGAGATAGCAGTTCCTTTTTAGTGTCCAGAGGAAAGATCCTTTGGGTCCTATATAGAAAATGAACAAGACTCTTGTGTACAGTTCTTAAAATAAAGGTTCATCCTTTAATTCCTTATTCCTTTGCTTCATATTTTTTAGTTTGGGTAGGGTGTTTGAAGGTGGATGGGTTCAGGAGCAGTTAACCTGTTGCTGTGATTCCACTTTTTGGCACAAAGGCTATTGTTACTAGAATTCCACGTACATAGAATGTTGGGTGCAAGGAAATTTGTACTTGTAGAAAGAATATAACTAATCAATTGTAGGCTTCTGACTAAAACTAGGGTGTGGTATCTTGGCTTAAGTCCCTTGCTTTCCCCCATTATTATACTATTATACTCTTATACTCTTTAATTAACAATCCTTTCCTTTTTTACTTGTGGTAGGTGCTTAAAAAATGCTTATTGAATGACTAGACCCCACTGACAATCTGGGTGGGAGAATTCTGGGTAAAAGAGTACTTAACTCTTTTTTTTTTTTTTTTGCTTTTTGGAGGGGGGAGGGCAGGGCAGGGCAATTAGGGTTAAATGACTTGCCCAAGGTCACAGGGCTAGTACAAGTTAAGTGTCTGAGGCCCCATTTGAGCTCAGGTCCTCCTGACTCCAGGGCTGGTGCTCTATTCACTGCCCCATCTAGCTGCCCCCTTAACTCTTTTCTTTAAACCAAAACCTAACCACTTGAATAAAAGCTCTGAGCTTTGGCTCTTCCTTGAGTAGGTATTTGTCTAAGTAGGTTTTTGTCTTACAGTTCTTTAGTGACAATTATCATCTTCCTCCCAGCTTTGTTGATAAAGAGGGGAAAAGTTGAGCCAGTCTTCTTAGGAATTTCAAATATTTTGGGTGGGTCTGTCTTTTGGAATCAGTCTTCACATTTTTGGCATTTGAAGGCAGGTGATGCTGAGTGCAGACTGACCCAATAATTCCCGAGTTAACTTGTTTTTCTGGTGTGAAGCAAAAAGGTTTTTTTTTTTTTTGTCACTGCTGTGTTTTGGGAACTCCAGCAAATTATACAGAAAGGTTTAGATGGTGAAGACATACTTGTTAAATTTCGCTAATTCACTTCCTTCCCATAGAGGTTCCTCAGCCATGTGAAAAGTCTTGAGGTATATGTTGGAGGTGATTTTGCATTTCTGAAGCTCTCAGCTTTTTAAATTTCAGAGGAAAAAATGAGTTTTTAGGAGTTGAGCTCTTTAAAGAGGGGAAATAAACTGCTTTGTCTTATTTTATGTGAACTCCTAGTGAGATTAATTTTTAGTCATGGTGACTTGTAACCTATATCCCTTTACCTATATAATCTCACCTAAGTGAATATTGTTCATTATCAAATTGAAACAGTATTAAGTCTCCATATATAAAATCCTGTTTCGACAATTAGTAGCTATGTGACTCGTAGCCAGTTACTTAACCTCTCAGCCTCAGTTTCTTCATCTAATGGCACCAACCTCATAGAGTTGTAAAGATCAAATAAGTTTACTTGTAAAGTGATTTGTAGATCTTAAAGTACCATAAAATGTTAGCTCTAATTATAAGAGTGTGTGTATAATAGTATACATGTATAAACTGGGTTCAAAGAAGTTAAATAAATGTATTAAAATGGGAATAGATGATTATGAAACCAGCTACTCTGTTTGCCATACAAAAAATAGAAAATACCAGTTTTGACCCAATGTCCTCTTCCATTTTTCTCTTAGAACAGAAGGAAATGAATCTGTTTTAGATGCTTGCATTCTTTTTTCTTAAACTCCCAGTTACTCTCAAGTGGTGTTATGTGCTGGGAATTCTCCAAATAAGCACATGGTATTTACCCTAAAAAGAATGTCCTCTATGTAATGCTGACAGCTTTTGAAGAACATCATAAAGGTCCAGGTACTGAATTACTGAGAAAATTTCCTTTTTTTTTTTTTGCTTTTTGGAGGGGGAAGGCAGGGAAATTGGGATTAAGTGACTTACCCAAGGTCACACAGCTAGTAAGTGGTCAAGTGTCTGAGGCTGAATTTGAACTAAGGTCCTCCGGACTCCAGGGCCGCCCCAAAAATGTTTGCTTTTGACTCATTAGCAGACACATTTACAGAAAAGTTAGAAATATAGTTTAATTGGTTTACAAGTAAAATCAGTGCTATAGTGGTAGAGTACTGGGATCATCTTGGCTAAAAATAATATCGTCCATTATAGAGCAGGAATGAATTTGAGAAAATTTAACCCAAGTCCAAATAAGTTAGGTGACCCACAGCTAGGTATTGGTGGAGACCCTAGACTACACTGAATTCCACCTTTTGATACTTTCCTACATGTAATGAAAAAATCTCCCTCCCATAGACCTTGTAATTTCTGGCCATCTTTGTTACTGACTTTATCATTCTACCGTCTTTTGCTCAGCCAGTGACCTATCTTTTTTATTTTTTGGAGGGGGGAAGGTAGGGCAATTGGGGTTAAGTGATTTGCCCAAGGTCACATGACTAGTTTTTTGTGTTACGTGTCTGAGGCCAAATTTGAACTCAGGTCCTCCTGACTCCAGGGAGGGTGTTCTATTCACTGAGCCACCTAGCCGCACTCTATCCTTTTCAATGATTGAAAATCTACTCACCTTTCAAAACAACTCAAAGTCTAGATCCTAGAATCAATTTCAGTAAATATTAAGTGTCTGCTACCATGGGCTAGTTACTACTGTGAGCTAAACTTTTATGTACTCTACTATTGAAGTTGCTTTACCTTCTTCTGGGTGGGAATTGACTAGTCTTGGAATTTATCTCTCTTGGAGATAAGGGAGGGAGGGAGCGAGCAAACCTTGGTTAAGTGCCTAAGGAGTCACCTAGGTAAGCATAATAAGCACTTTACAAATGTTAACTCTTTTGTTCCCCCAAACCTTTTCAAAGTAGACCCTATCCCCATTTTACTGTTGAGGACACTGAGGCCCAGGTGAAATGACTTGCCCCAGGTCACACAGCTGCTAAGTGTGCTTCAGGAAAATTTGAGGAGATAGAGAAGACCCTCAGGCAGGCTAGAATCAGGGAAGGCTTCACCAAGGAAATACTATCTGTACTGATCTTTAAATGGAGGAGGATTCTGAGAGGCCAAAATGAGGAAGGACTAAGCGTGGCTGGTAATTTGCAGAAGGAGGGTAGCATTGAGTTCTGAGAATAGCCTGAATAGGCCAGTTTAGCTGGAAACTATAGAAAGTATGTTAAGTGATATAAATTAATATTGCAAAATTAGGATGGAATCATAATGTGGAAGGTCTTTAATTTCAATCTGTGGAGTTTATTTTAGGAGCAATAGGGAGTCACCTATTTTTGAGCAGGGTAGTAACATTTTGACTTAAGCTGTGGAGGTAGGACCTAGAATCTTTAGGACAAGAAAGGATTCTTTAGAACACCTAATCTAATCCCTTCATTTTAAAGATTAGAAAATTGAAGACCTAAGAGATGAATTTAAGCAATTTAAGATCATACAGTTATGATAACATGGTAATTGGATCATATATTTTGAATTCATCTAATGTCACCTCATTTTATAAATGTGTAAACTGAGTCTCACAGGTTAAGTGCCTTGCCTAAGGTCACACATATATGCATTATCTTTACCATTTACTTGACATTTATCCCTTAATGTCCTCTGTTGAAGTTATTTTCCCCACATCAATGTCCCTAACTGAATCCTTAATTTCTAATTTACAGTGCATATCAACTGTATAGGAGTGTGTGTGTGTGTGTGTGTGTGTGTGTGTGTGTGTGTGTGTGTGTGTGTGTGTGTGTGTGTGTGTGTGTGTATTTTTTAGTTCTATCTTCTTTCCTTTTAAAAATAAGAGCAAAGATGAAAAGATAGAGAGGTTGAGGAGTGGGGCCAGCTACATGATGGAGTTGGAATAAGGGCAGTGAATAGTTTCATAGACTGTAAGAGACATCCATGTTTGAAAACATTAGGCTCCATTTTCCTTGGGCCTGGTGCAGAAGTGAAACTCATGGC
The DNA here is from genome assembly GCA_028627135.1 of Pseudochirops cupreus. NCBI lineage: Eukaryota > Metazoa > Chordata > Mammalia > Diprotodontia > Pseudocheiridae > Pseudochirops > Pseudochirops cupreus. The sequence continues at coordinate 338,729,725 of CM053580.1, forward strand.
TCTGGGGCTTGTTAGGATGGAAAGAGCACCTGAGGTCCTCTAGTCCAGCCTTCTCCATAATAATGAGACCACCTCTGGTATGGTTCTGGGAAATTTTGAAAGATATTGGGTTAATATTGTTACAGAAATATTTGGGATAGATGCCTTTTTATGCTGAATGCCGTTTTTTTTTATCAGGGTTCATGTATTAATGCTGACATTCTTAAATTTTCTTCAGAGCTTAGAATTGTGACCTATAAAAGCCCTTCAGTTTAACTTGGTCATGGAATTTGGAGCTGGAGAAAATGTTAAAGTTCAGCTAACCCAATTCTCTCATTTCTGGATGATATAACTGAAGTCCAGAGAGGGAAAGTCATGTAGGTAATAAGTAAGCACAATTGGGATTTGAACGCAGATCTTTTGATTTCAGCTCTTTTCAAAATACTGTGCTACAGATATATAATCATACATGTAGATTTAGAAGAGACTCCTAGAACACCATCTAGTGTAGATAGCCCTCTCATTTTACAGATGAGGAAACCGAATCCAAATCCACAGTGGCACTACCTAGTGCCAGCGGCAGCATTGGAACATAAGCCAACTAACTCATTCATTATATCAGGTATAATAATTTGATCATAAGGATACTGAAGTAATCTTATTTTGAGTTATACCCCTAGATTTTAGACAAACTAAAAAAAACCATTAAATTTTAAAATACCTTAAACTTTTCTAATGATATTCTCACTCTGAATAACCTTAATTTTAAAGGTTATAGATTTTTGCTTCATATTTTGAAGCACACATTTCCCCATTTAACTTTAGTGGTGGTAACCACACAAGCTCTATGATTCATTCATGGTCTGGAAATGACCTTGGGTTTTCAAAGGCTATGCTACATGCTGTGATAGATACTTCCAAACTGGAAATGCTTTTAATTAACTATAAAACTGAGAGGCCAGTAGGTTGGCAGCTAGGCAATGAATAATTTGGCCTTGGGATCCCATGAAAGTTTACATGAGAGAAAACTTTGTTCAAGCAAATTATTTTTAGATGAAGATTCTACTAAATATCTGTTTCCATAAAAAATATTTAATTTTATTATGAAGCTCTAGGATCAGAATAGGAGTTCAGTAAGATTGTATCCACAAGAATAATAAAAATTTTGGAGGTGTATGGGGTACAGGGACACCAAAAGTCCCCTACTCAAGAAAAATCAAGTCAGAGGTATATTGAGGAAGGAACGGGAAGTTTTATTCTCATTCCCTGCAGGAAGAGGGTGGTCCTCTCCTTGGGGGGGATGTAGGAGAGGAGGCCTGTTACAAAAGACAGAATTTATACCCTAAAGCAGTCAAGCTTCCTCCCCCTGGCTATCCATTCTCCCATTGGCTAGGAGGTGGGCTCTCAGTCTTGATGTGAAATCTAACCCAATGTCGGATAACAAAGAAGCATACTACTATCTCCTGTTGGCAGGGAGGTGGGACAGAAAGCCTAGGTATCATCCATGTCCTTATTTAGTAAACCAGGGAGGGGAAAAGGTCACAAGCAAGGGTAAAAGTCAAAAACTCCTGAAAATGGGCCTAATGCTTTTAAGGGTGTGGTATATACAAGGGTAGAGGTTTAAAACTCCTGAAAGGGGCCTAATGCTGAAAGGGAAGGGGAGGAAGGATCCTAGGTTGTGTAAACCCAGTATTCAGGTCTGTCCAGTCTTACAAAAGTCTATCTCTGCTTTCCAGATAGTTTCTCTGCCTTCTCAATCTGAGGAGTCTTCATAGAGGGTACAGAGAGTGTATCCCACTTAGGGGGAATTATATTAACATAAAGTAAATGAATTCTAAGACACCAAGTAACACTTATACACATACAATAAATGATCTTATTTGGACCAAACTAGGTGCTCATTTTGATTTGAAAATCAGTATAGTCCATTGAACAGACTGAGAACCAACCTTTTTAAAGACTTGAGGGGAGAAATATAAATCAGCTGTTCATTAGAGTAAGAAAGTGAAATCACGGCTCTTCCCTGTGAACTTGTTTCCTGCATTGCTTCAGGAAAAGGAAAAAAAGGAAGGAATGAGCTAACTTGGAGTCTGGGTATAGTTTGCTGAAACTCTGTTCCATTAAAGAAGCATAATGCTCTACATAAATCCTAAACCATTTTGGGGGAAAAAAAAAAAGTCGGTCAAAACCAAAAAAAAAACCTGTGAAATACTCCACAAGTCAAGGAAACCTCTATAGATTGCTAGCCTTCTACAAAGGCAATTTGTGTGTAGACAGCTCTCATTGTATTGTATTTAAACACTTCTGCAGTTAAATTGACTTTGTTTGCTCGAACTTGGGTTCATGCACATTCGTAGACTCTTTAGCCAAAAGTGTAAAGAAAAAGTCAAGTGTCCAGTTTGCCAACACACCGGATACAAAATGTCTAAAATTTAAACCTGCAGCTTCTAAGGTGTTTCAAGTGATAAAAATGGTCAGTTCATATATCATTCCATATGCATTCTCAGGGATTGCTTTAGTGTGAAGTTTCTTAACCTGATGCCTGTGAATTTGTTATTTGTTTACTTTATGTATTTAAAAACATTCTAAGAAAGGCTTTACCAGATTGCCAAAACGCTCTATAACACACATATTAAGAACTTTTGCTTTACAATATTCTTGCTTACTGAAGAAAACAGGTGGGTTGTTGGAGTAAGGGAGGTCAGTGAACCAAAGATTAGGAGATCTTTTACCTTCTAGACTTTGGGGAAGGTTGGGTGACATCCAGGCTGTTTATCAAATCCTCCAAACCTGCCCTGATAATAGTTTTCTTGGATCTTCCCAGAATGACTCATTTTCCTGAGGCCAACAAAAAAAAATTCTTAACAATTAATGATAACAATAGGTCCTGGGGCTCCTCTTAGTTACCAAACCTCAGTGAATAATGCCCCATTGATGGAGGTTTATTTTGGCCTTGCGTTTTCCTCTGTAGCCATTTTCCTCTGTAGCCGAGGAGATCTTTTGTTCAGATCTGGTCCTTTGATATGTTACTGCTCCTACTACTTGGCTTCAAAAACAATTTACTTGGGTGAAGAATGCTCATTGCTTCTCTTAAAGAAGCTTGGTGACTTGTATTTTATACTAGTGTAATCTTTTTCTGTAGATAAAAGATTAAAACAAGTTTCTTTTTTCTGTGTGACTCAGACCTGAAGGGAAAATTGTTTACTGTAAATAAGCTACCTCACTCAACTGAAAGACTGACCTAGCTAAAAATCCAGCTGAAATGATTTTTTAGTGGGAGGGTTGGGAAGACATTTGGGTGACGTATTTATTTAAGATAAGGTAATGGTGTCTTCTGCGATTTTGCCTGATGGTGGTTATACAAACAGTAGTCCTTTGGACAGATCTTGGGAGTTCAGGCAAGGGAACCCCAAGGAGCTCATAGCTGGACTGTCATCACCTCTAGTGAAGAAAGAGAAAGGGACTCTATTAAGCATATTCTGGTGAGGAAGCGAAATCTTGTAAATCTCAACAATATAGTGACTAGTGGGATCATAGACTCAGGGTTGGAAGAGGCCTTCTAGTCTGTTTTTTTGCCCAACAGGACATGTATGCCCCAGGGAGGGGAAGTATCTATCCTAGTTCATACCTGTAGTAACATATCCAAATCACCATGGTGTCTCCTCTGTTATATTCAGGTAAAGTGTAGAATTTAGCAATGGGCTAAATGTCGAAGCCCTTCTTTGCATAATTCAGTTGCCATCTTTCTAAATAACCAATAGAAGGAACCTCAGATGATCTAGTTTTAGTAAGTCTCATTTTACAGTCAAGGAATGAGAGGACCAGAGAAGTTAAATACATAATAAGAATAATAATTAACAATTAAACACATAATCCCAATACCAATAATAATCATAGCTAATATAGCACTTAATGTGCCAGACACTGTAGTTTAAAATTATCTCAATTGATCCTCACAACAATTGTGAGAAAAATTTTCCAATGAGGAAACTAGAGGTGAAGTGACTTGCCCAGGGTCACAAAGATAGTGTCTTGACATCAGATTTGAGTCCTGGTCTTGCTGACTTCAGATCCAGCACTCTATCCACTGTACCTCCTAATGTTGGGAGCAATTACATAACAAAGTAGATAGACTCTTGGACTTAAGAGTCAGGAAATGTTGAGTCCTTTCAGTTGTGTCTGACTCTTTGTGACCTCATTTGGAGTTTTCTTGGCAAAGATAGTGGACTGGTTTGCTATTTCCTTCTCCAGCTCATTTTACAGATACAGAAACTGAGGCAAACAGGGTTGAGTGACTTGTACAGGGTCACACAGCTAGTAAGTGTCTGAGGTCAAATTTGAACTCAGATCTTTCTCATTCCAGGGCTGGTGCTCTATCTAGCTGCCCAAGAATCAGGAAAACCTGAGTTTATGTTCTGCCTCTGACACTTAGCCATGTGACCCAGGCTAAATCTGTTAAACTTTTTCTGTTTCTTCATCTATAAAATGGGAATAATAATAGCACCTTGTGGTGAGGTTCAAATGAGATAACATGTAAAATAATTTAAATTTTTTAAATAAAAAAAAATTATTTAATCTTAAAGCATCATAGAAATTCTAGTTGTCATTACATAGAGGTCCTCTTAATCCAAATCCACAGCCTTTACTCTTTTACTATGCTGGATACCATGAAAGGAACAGGTAAAGTGAGCTGCTAATTTTTTAAAAAAAGGATGATTTTTGTTACATGCATTGAATTAAAAAAAATAACATTAATGATTTTGGGCTTTATTCTTCCAAAATATATTTGTTCTTCATAAGAGTGACTTAAGGGATTCTGGATTGGAGTGCAGTTGCAAATGGTCACTGGTTTCATCTGCTCTCTTAAGAGCTCTTATAGTTTTAATTTTGAACTGTCCCTTTTTCCCCCCACCCCGCCCCCCAATCTGGTTAGAATACTAGTGAGTATTGACATTGGCTATGCAAGTGAAGTGCCTATCACCCTTCGTGGGCTGGCCCAAATAAATTCAGCATAATTTTACAGCAAAATATTTCCAGAATTACTAAAAGAAAATGAATTTAAGGCAGTTTGGTTGAAAGACAATCACAACTAAGGGAGAAATTCCCATTTCCCCTCCCTTCTATTAGGTTGGCAGCAAATTACACAGAGTGATGAACAGGTTGCATGCCCCAACAAGTTGGCCATCTATTCTGCATAGCATACCTGGTAGAGAAATGTCTGGCAAATAGCAAAAATATTTTTGAATACTTCGTAAACTTGGTGATGCTGGTATGTGACTTTGGGGTGGAGTGAAATTTAAATCTGATTCTGGTATCCTTCAAATATCTTTCTAGTCAGTTAACATTATGCAGCATTTCTTGTTAAATATCAAGTTTCTTTTTTTGAAAATGGCCTTGCTCAGCCCAACCTTCAGTACAATATGAGTTAGCATTTCAGTTTTTCAAACCTTTGTTTTACTAACAAGCATAAAACATCAGATAGAGTTGGAATAAAAATATTCTCCATTTCCCCATTTTTTTACTTTTCCTCTTTGATTTGAAATTAAATATACTGAGCAAGAGTTGGTGAAATGTAGTGGAAGTGGGTCTTGGAGTCAGAAGACCTCGTTTTGAGTCCTTTGAGTCCTGAAACTTTAGTAGCAGTGCAACCTTAGTAGACCTCCTATTATTTAACTGACCGCAGGAACTCAGGTTCTTCTGTAAAAGTTCTTTTTCTTTCTATAAAATGGGGATATTGTGGTTGTTCAGTTATGTCTGACTTTTAGTGACCCCACTTGGGGTTTTCTAGGCAAAGATACTGGAGTGTTTTGCGATTTCCTTCTCCAGCCCATTTTACAGATGAGAAAACTGAGACAAATAATGTTATTAAGTAAGTGACTTGCCTAGGGTCACACAGCTAGTGATTGTCTGAGACTGACTGGTTTTGAACTCATGTCCTCTTGACTCCAGGCCCAGCACACTAATGCACTGTGCCACTTAGTTGCCCCTAAAATGGGGATGATATTTATACTCTACTTCATTAGGTTGTGAGGAAAGCACTTCCTTGAAACACAATATAATTGTGAATGTTGTTTGGAGAATTGGAGAATTAGAGAATTCCTCTACCCCAGGGGTGGGGAATCTGGCCTTCTAGGTCCTCAAGTGTGGCCCTTTGACTGAATCCAAACTTCACAGAACAAATCTACTTAATAAAAAGATTTGTTCTATAAAACTTGGATGCCATGGAAAGACCATACCCAAGGACCTAGGAGGCCACATGTGGCCTCTAACTCTACTGCTGAGATCCTGTGGGGTAATTTCTCCCACCTTTGTACTCCTATTTTCATCCATTTTACTGGAGATCTGTAAGTCTGGTGGCTATATAATAAAAAGGTTAGTTAGCATTAGCTAATGGGCAATTGCCCCTTGGCTAGCAATCCACTGAACAAAGAGAGACATATTTGGGGCAGCCTTAGGTCTGGCAGTTGAAGAAGCATTTCTGGTGAGGCTGCTCAACCACTTGGCTTTATTTGTATTTGGGAGGAAAAATATCCTTCATCCTTAATTTA
>CM053580.1:338736751-338759416 GCA_028627135.1 Pseudochirops cupreus
AGGGTTCCACCACCCAGGGTTCCCTAGAGGACTGGCAGGCTCCTTCCAAGACTGTCACTCTTAATTAAAGTACTTTTTTTTTTCTTATTGCAGAGGGGAATACGGGGCAATTGGGGTTAAGTGACTTGCCCAAGGTCAAATTTGAACTCTGGTCCTCCTGACTCCAGGGTGGGTGCTCTATTCACTTCACGAACTCCCAGAAGCACAGTGCTCCACCCTTATCCTAGTTGCCCAAGCAAAAGATGACTGATTGCTCCAATGACCAGCAATGATCCATTCAGTTCATCTACTCCTCCCCAAAAATCCTTACCTGTTACTTAAGCCAAAAACCAGCCTTTGACCTACAGCATATGCTTACTTCCATCCAGGTTTCAAGTGGACACACACACACACACACACACACACACACACACACACACACACACACACACACACACACACACACACACCTCTCTGACTATCCAACCGAATAAAAGCGTCCTGTTGGTAGAAATGTGAAGAAAATTAGTAATGTAACATTAGTTAAGGGGTTTATTTGTTTATGATGTGATCATTTATATCTAGATCACCTATAGATTTGGAGCACATCTTTGTATAAAGTGTGAGGTGCTGAAATTTATTAAATTTTACTTAAATTTAAGTTACTAAATTTTTGTTAAAAGTTAAGTTTATTTGCTGTGACCAGCAAAGAAATATGGCCCAGCAACCAGCTGAATAAAGGAGAGAGACGGGGATGTATTCGATAGTCTGTTTATTACAGAGCCATTTCATACAGAGCCAAAGTACAAGAAAATCACAGGGTTTATATACCTTATAGCAGAGACTCTGAGGTAATTGAAATGCAAGGACTCTTTAGTTCTGACCACTCCTTACCCTAACCCAAGGCTAATTATTCATTAAGACTTAATCCTAGGATCATGTCCGGAGGCACAAACAAACTGGGAGTCACAAACAAGACTTGCAGATTAACTACCCTGAAACTTTCTTTAGTAGTTCATAGATCCAGCGAAAGCATCCACCCAACAAGATTATACTCTTTCTGCAGATCTGCCTCATAGAAGAGGGGGAGCATGAAAGTCTGGTCTACTACATTTATTATTTGGAAAAAAAAAACCGCAACCCTGATCGTCTTGTAGTGAGACTTACGTTTACACCTACTGTGGAGTAGCATGTTCTGTAACTTGTTTGCAGTGAGAAAAGCCTTAGACAAGATGACTTTCCATATATGACCAGGATTTTCCCTGTCTTCTAGGGTGCTTACTGGATAGATGAAGATCTGATGAACTCCAATTAGTATAAACTTTCTTTTTCCAGGCAGTAACTCTACTAGTAATTGGTTCAGTTCTGAGACATTAACAAGCAATTAGTACTAATGACTCCCACACTGTTCTTCCTTCCCAAGGTTGTGGCTCCAAAGAAAAATTAAATCCTGTATTCTTTGTTGGGAACTAGAAATGTATCATATTGTAGATCTCAGTTTCTGCAGTACACTGCTGTGAGTGAAGAGTCAGAAATAAATTGTGGAAAAGTTTTTTTTCCTCTAAGTCTGCAGACCTAGCAATAAAATAGGGTTGATAAATCAAATAAATACTTTGAAAAATATGTTCATTCTAGTACCACAGACTTTGTAAAGTTAGGCCAATATACTATTAGCCATTAAAGTGCTCTGCAGTTGACCATATTAGCAAAATGGAAAAAAATCATTTAGTCCCTGCTTCTGTGCAGTGATAATGGCATGGTTTGCATGTACCAGATGCTACCTGAACTTGCAACAAATGTTCATAATGAATGAAGCTTCTAACACGACTGTCCTCTGACATATTAAGGAGTGGCGTGAACCAAAAACCTATTTAAAATGGGAAATTAAGTTCATGGATGTGATGAAATTTTGGCCAAATTCTTATGGGTTTGATTTGGCAAAGTAAATGTCTGCAGTGATTTTCCACATTTCCATTTTGACTGTGACGGGAAGGCTTGACCTTTCAGCTGCTCTCTCATAACTTAGTATAATTGGCCTTAGTTTGAACTAAGATTATTATTATTTTTTCAAAAAACCTTTTTTTTCCTTTATTTTTTGCTTTTTGTGGGGGGGAATGCAGGGCAATTGGGATTAAGTGACATGCCTAACGTCACATGGCTAGCAAGTGTTAAGTATCTGAGGTCGGATTTGAACTCGGTCCTCCTGACTTCAGGGCTGCCCCCCCCCCCCCCCCCAGCTACCTAGCTGCCCCTGAGCCACCTAGCTGCCCCTTGAACTAAGATTATAGTGGAGAAATATTTTAATGCAAATACTGAAATTTTCATCAAGACCAGACAGTTTTCTCAGGCTGGTCCTTAGAGATGGAATAATTTCTGCTTAATTGTACGTTTAAATTTGTATGTAGTTCTTTAGTAGGGGATCATAATTTTTTGGGAAAAAATCCCTATGGGGAAACTTAATTTGGTCAGTTTAAAATAAAAATGTTATACTTAATCTGCATTATAGAGTATGTAAATTTTTGTGTATGACTGCTTAAGAATGAATTTTTAAATGTTTAATAAAGATATCTTCATAAAGATTATGGGGGGATAGTACAATGAAATTTTCAAGCTCCAATGGAATAGTGTTCTTAAATGCATTTAATGTGGCTATGTTTGTATTGGAGAATTAGTTACAGATAAGGAAACTGAAATCTAGAGAGATCTGGTGATTTGCTCAATGCCACAGTGATAGAACTAGGATTAGAACCTGTCAACCCAGTGCTCTTTCCAAAGCTACCTAAAGTCCTCTCCTTTTGTGAATACAGCTTTCCTTAACCTCTTAACTAATATTATGTAACTAAGTTTATTCACGTTTCTACCAATAAGATGTTTTTACTAGGTTGGATAGTCAGAGGGTTTGTGTGTGTGAATTTCCACTTTTGAAACTTAGATGGAAGCAAACATATGTTATAGGTCAAAGCACAGATTTTTGGCTTAAGAAGTAACATTAAGGATTTTTTAGGGGGAGTAGATGAAATGAATATAGATCATTGTTTTGTTGGTCATAGGAGCAATCAACCATCCTTAGCAAGGGCAGCTAGGATAAGGGTGGGGCACTGTGCTCCTGAGAGTTTGCCTTCAGAGTCTTAGAAGGAGCCTGACAGTTCTCTGTGGAACCCTGCTGGTGAAACCCTGCTAGCAGATATTTACTCCTGTTAGCTTGACTGCATCTTCACAGAATAGGGGTGTTGGATAGTCAGTGAACAGAAAGTGGAATCGTTCTGGTTGGAGATTTGTTACATAGAAATGTCAAGGGTTTCAACATTGCTAAGAGAAGTTAAAGTATGTTTCAATGGAAGTTGCTTCCTACATGTTATCTCCTATGTTTTAAAAGAATGGCTAATCTGTGGGGAGAAATGGCATAGATTTGCATAGATTGCATAGATAAGTAGCAGTAATATTGACTACTTTACCAAAATTATTGTAACATAAGGTGAGCAAACTTGACTTAGTTTACTGGCAGTCATGTTTTGGTAAACATGTTAGACATGTTCTCATCCATGTTAATATTACATTTGTGTGTGAAATATTTTACCTTAATGCAATATATTTTTTCTTAAATTAAAAAGCCTTTTAGGAAAGTGTCCATTTGAATGTTGTCAGACCTGATGAAATGAATCCACCTTAAAAACTTTCATTGAGTGTTTGGTCCAGTTTCCGGTAGGTCTGTGTTACAAGTCCCCAGTACTTTTCTTGCTAGCATTGTATAAACTGGGCAAATTACTCTGTCCCTGAGCTGTAGTTTCTTGTCTGCAAAATGAGGAAATTAGTACTATTTGGTAACAACTTACTAGTGGTCTACTACCCAGTTACTTAGAGAACTGACCAGGAGCTTGTGGTGCCATCACTGTAATGAAAACACTTTCAAAGGAAATTGCCAGCAGCCCACAATCTGTTTTTATTCTGGATGTACATGAAAAGGATAGCTGATTAATGCCCATGACCAACACAATGATCCTATTCTTTTCAGCTACGTATAATCCTTAATACTTCCTTGGCCAATAGTCTGACCTTTGACCTATGCTATGCTTGGTGATCCTACTTGCCAAAGTGAAGAACTGCCTAATTTATACACATGAAGTCATAACACTATGCTTTTCTTAATGTCATAATCACATTAGCTTTTTGTAGGTTTAGCACTGGAAGGGGTCTTGGAGGTCATTTCATCCAGTCCCCTCATTTTACAAATGAGGAAACTGAGGCCCCCCACCCTGAGGTGAGAAAAGGAAGGGTAAGAATTAGAATTTTGGATATCATTCCATTAATAGAGGCAATGAATAAATTCTAGGCAGGATATGGAAAAGATAGAAAGAGGAGCAGTTTTAAGTTGACCACAGTTGAAACAGCAAGTTGGGAGAACTGGGTTTTAATTTATGGGGAAAAAATCATTCAATCTCTTGTCCTAGATAGTAAAATGGAAGATACTGTCAATTTGGTACAGTGGTGATTCATTTATTCTCTCCTGTAACTTGGGTATGAGGGCAAGAGGAGAGACCTGATTGTCCCAATTACAATTATAGGAATGTGTTATTATCGATTGAGAGTATGGGTAGAACAACAACAACAAAAAAGATCCTAGATTTAAGGGATTTTAGGCATTATATTGTCTCGCTCCCTCATTTTACAGGTGAAGAAACAGGCTTTGAGGTTTTATGGTGTTTAAAGTTTACTGTTAAAATATGGCATTCAACAGTAGTTTAGTTCAAAATATAGTAAATTGGGTTTGTAAAAGATTCATGACCTATATCTTAGCTAATGGAAAGAAATTTTGATAAACAGTCTAAATGTGGATAAATTTCAAATCCTGTTGTTTAAATGAAGCAGTTAGCTCACAATTATAGGTTTCTTTTCTCTCTTTAAAATGAACGACAGAGCTTCTTTATTGACCCTTGAAAACTTGCCAGTGGAATCTTCTAATCCATGCCAACCTTTCATGGAGGTATTCTAATGAAGACTGATGTACCCACCCAATTAGGGATATAAAGAGTTGTCCTTTCAGACTCTTCTGTTCATTTAGACTGTTTTCAGTGGTTTTTGTTTTTGCTTTTTTAGCACCAAAGCATGGCCTCATATATATTATTAACATCAACGATATGGATTTTCATTGTTTGTGGATACAGCCCTCCCTACACAATAACTACTGTATACTCTTCTGATAAAATATCATGTGTTCCTCGTTATGCCAAATCGGTTAAATGATTTGTTTATATAACCTGTACATTGTTGGCATCCATTGACCTTTCAGTCCACTGAAGAAGCAAGTACCTGGAGTTCTCATCTCAGTGTACCGCCATTGTTCAGATGGTTGCCAGTCTGACAAAGTAGTGGAGAGGTAAGATGGTCAAGCCAATCTAGGAAACAGAAAAACCTGTAGAGGCAAGATGGTCAAGCCAATCTAGGAAACAGAAAAACCTGTAGAGGCAAGATGGTCAAGCCAATCTAGGAAACAGAAAAACCTGTAGAGGCAAGATGGTCAAGCCAATCTAGGAAACAGAAGAAACCTGCTTTCTAGATCCTTCCTTGACACCAAGGAACTTAGTGAATAACATAATGGGTATTTTGGTTTATTAGGTGTTGATTATGTCTCTATTCTTTAGTTAGTCATTCCTGGTTCTCTTTGAGGGATATAAGTACAAAGTTATATTCTGAGAATCTGAAACTTATTCAAATACAGCGTGGAAAAAATTAATAGGATATAGAGTTGGCATGACATGGTGGGTAGGCAGATCTGAGTTCAAATCCTGTCTGACCCTGGCAAATTTATTAACTTCTGTGCCTGAGGCAATGCCCTAGGCTTAGGTTCTGGAAGGCTTTCTCTTGTATTGCAGTTTCTTATTCAAATAGATCTGAGATCTTATTATGGATCCTAGTTTGCAACCTGTCTGTTCTTGCCTTCTGTCCAGTTCTTCCACTTTTGCTGTTGGGAATCGTCTTTGCTTGTGCCTCCTGACCTGCCAACTTACCATTTCTTTGACATCCTTTATTTTGTTTTTGTTTTTTTCGGTAGTAGTTCACATAATGTATCTTAGCTTGCCTTTCACCCACCATGCTCCTCTCCTTTGTTTTCTGAGTGATAATCTTAATGCTTCACTCTGGGACCTGAAGTTGATCTTGCTTTTTCAAAATTTATCCAATTCATTCATTGATTTATTTTAAAGCTGAAGTCTATACCAGATGATACCAAGTCCTGGTAGGCTCTACTAGGCCACAAAGGCTTTAAGTGGGGATATTGCTACAGACTTTTGTACCTCATTTGAAGTGTTGAGAAACTCATCACTAGTAGGCTAACTGAAGCTACCAGTGAAACAAGGAAACTTGCCCAAAAAAACACCCCAGTCTAATGTGACCCTTTCTACTTCTACAATTACTATGACAGGAAATGTGCCAGGGAAAATCTGACAGTTTTTAGACCATCTCTAAAATTTACCTTAGCTGTTGGTACTCTAAATGTGAGATCCTTCTCATAAAATCATAGGGTCATAGATTTAAAGCTGGAAGGGACTTTAGAAACTACCAATCCTCTCCCCTCCCATTTTAAAGATGAGAAAATTGAGATAGAGAGAGGTTAAGTCACTTGCCCAGGGTCACAGTAAGCATCTAAAAGTATGGTAATTTAACCCAGAATCTTTTAACAGGGAGTCTGGCCTCATGGATATACTACTGGAACAACTGAAACTAAAAGAAAGAAGGAACTTGTAGTTATATAAACTGGATCACTGGTTTTCCTTGAAAGAGAAACATAAGGAGCTGAAGGAGTTGGTTTTTATTATGTACCCAAAGACACATTTCATGAGATTGATTGTTGGTCACTTCCCACACAATCTATTTTGTATTAATAAAGTTATGATGTCTAACAACAGAATCCAGCTCCATAAACTTTCATCAGTCCCTTATTATGTGTGAGACCCTGTGGATAAAAGGAAAAAAACTGACCTTCACTGCCTTTAAGGAACTTAATTATATTAGTTTGGATATAGCACATAGATAACCACAAGGAAATATAAGGAAGAAAAGAACTAATAAATCAGAGGATCATGTTTCTACGAGGATGTGATAAACACATCCTTCTAGAACAGACTCTTGAGCGGAAAGTGAAGTTTCTTAGAGGTGGGAATGTGGAAGGTTTGCGTTCTGGGATGTATATATCACACTCAAGAGTATTTGAAGGGGAATAACATGGACTAGATTTGGGAAGGTAGATTACAGTCAGATTTTGGATTCTGTATCTTTTTCTTTTCTTTTTGGAGGGCAATTGGGGTTAAGTGACTCACTCAAGGTCACAGGACTAGTTTTTATGTTAAGTGCCTGAGGCTGGGTTTGAACTCAGATCCTCCTGACCCCAGGGCCGGTGCTCTATTCACTGTGCCACCTAGTCGAGCCTGGATTCTGTATCTTGTATGTCATATGAAGGCATTTATAATTTTATCCTAGAGGCAATTATGTACTATTGGAGCATTTCCTATGATTAGTTTAATATTTCTGAGGAGGGGCAGCTAGGTGGCACAATAGTTAGATTGCCAGGCTTGGAGTCTGGAAGACCTGAGTTAAAATCAACAACTGTAGAAGGAAGGGAGATTGTATATAAGAATATCAGTTAGGAAGCTATTTCAGTTGTTTAGGCAAGAGATATTAAGGGCTCGAAGCAGGGCAGTTACTGTTTAAGTGGAGAGTCTAGGTCAGATTCAGTTAATGTCGTGAAAGTAGAACAAAGAAAATCTGGCAGTTAATTGTGTATGGGAGAGAATGAGTGAGAAAGTAAAGCAGAATCATGGATTATTTCAAGGTTATAAATTTGGGTGATTGGGAAAGTGGTTAGACCCAGAATAGCAGTAAGGAAGCTTGGAGGAGAGTTGGATTTAAGGGCTAAGATGACTTCTGTCTTGGACATGTTAAATTTGGGACACTGAAACAACATCCAAGAGGGTGATAGATACAGGCAGTTGGGTTTCCTGACTACAATTCTGGAAAAAAAGATGACGTCTGGATAGATTGAAGCCATTTGAACAAATGAAGGAATGACTGGAGAGAAGAGGGAGCCAAGAACAGGAACTCTAAGGGCTTAGAAGATGGATGGTGGGTCAAGAAAAGGAGACTTGAGAGAAAATAAAGCAGTCGGATTAGGTAGTGAGAGAATTAGAGTAAAGAAGTTAAGGAGAAGAACAAAAGGAAATGAAGCAAGCAAGTGCAACAAAAGCTAGTTCATCAGCCATGTCCCACAGCATATGCAGTGTTTCATACCTGTCTTTTGAGAAAGAGGAAAGTGAGGTATTCTAGGGGGCCATTTGTCATTATAATTACAAAGTCTTCTGTTTTATGGATTAAAAAAATTATTTTGTTGCCATTGTGTATATCATTTCATTGATCTTTGTACGTTGTATCAATGATTATAAAACTCTTGCCTTTCTGAATTATATTTGTTGTTTCTTACTGTGCTGTAATATTCCATTACATCCATATCCTACCATTGTTTAGCTATTCTGTAATTCGTGGATTCCTGCTCTAATTTCAGCACTTTACTACCATTGAGCTTTTCAGTACCATAGACAACTCTTTAAACTCTTAAATTGCAGGGCAGTTGTTGACCTGCATTGGTAGATGAATTTTTAATCCCAAATCACCTTCTTTTCTCATCTCTACATTTTTACCTTGTGACTGCCCAGCCACTGGTAGATATTTAGAGAATATAAATTAACCTTAGTAATTTGTTTAGATCAAAGATACAGAAGGTAAATCAGTGAATATATTCTTAATGAATATATTTCCCATTGCTCATTAGCGTGACTAATCAAAAGTTATCTTTCTAAAAAATTATTTCTTATTATAGCTTATGTTAAACTATTTTTGAGCTCATATATGGGTCCTATAAACTTAAATCTTTTTTTTTTGTTTTTGTTTTTGTTTTTGTTTTTTGGAGGGCAGTTGGGGTTAAGCAACTTGATCAAGGTCACATGCTTGAGTAAGCTTTTGTTTATAAAATAAAACTGGGCCAACAAATAATGTTGATTTATTTGCAAAATATTGTAGGATTTTTATCTCTTTAAATCCTTATTTATTTGGATAGCTTCACTATCATCCTCGGGCAGTCCTGAGGACATTCTATGGAAGACTCATCCATTGCCTCAGGTCAATGAAAAGAATGTGGGAACTATGTTACAGATAAGTGCATTCTGGCATATAAGTAAAGAGGTTAGTGAGCCAGATTACTTAACTTAGTCAACTGACAAACAGTGTAAGCCCTTAACTAGAACCCTAATAAATTTATATATTTTGCAAAAACTGGTCAGAGGAGATGCATTTGATTTAGAAACACCATTACTTTCAGGAGAAACCTCTTTTTAAAAGTTTTACTGGGTTATTTTGGGACTTTGGCACTGGAATATGTGCTTTTTCTTTCCTATTTTAACTTTGTACCTTGGTCCTAATAATAACACTAACACTAGGCAAACTAGAGATCTTTCAATCCAATGTTTGAAAGCACTGAGGAGGAATAACAGTTGACATTGATATAGTTCTTTATACTCTCATTTATTTCTCAAAACAAAGAATTTTTTTAAGTGGGTGGGGGGAGTTTGCAAATATAATATCACCTCCACTTTGCAGATCAGATGAGGAACCCCCACACCCACCTTAGTGGGCCTAATGTCTAGGTTAAGTGGTACTCAAGGCCACATAGCTACTAGGTGTATGGATCAGGATACAAATAAAAAATTTAAAAATTTTCCAAGTCAAGTTGTCTTATTAGAACAAAGCTATTCTTCACAGAAACAGTGAATTCAATAAATTCCAGTCAGTCAAGGGCATTTATTGAAGACCTATTACAGTATATCCTGGGCACAATACTATTGTACTGATAATTTTTACCTTCTACATAAACCTATAATGAAAGAATTCAATTTTAATCTAGTTTGTTTTATAAGAAATATGAATCATTAGGTAAAGTTCTATTTGGAGATTATTATACACTATATGTCTATTCACAGCTCGATGTGTGTGGGGGTGTAGTATTCTGTTGCAATATCTACATGCCTCAAACATTAGGACTTTTTTCTGTAAAATATAGATTTTTTTGGTATATCACTATAATAGGATTAATTATGATAAAGTGCTTTGTAAGTTGTAGAGCTTTCAGGCACAGATTCATAAACTTGATGTCATAGAATCAGAGCTGAAAGGGTCTCCAAAGGCCATCAAGTCTCTAGACAAGTAAACTGAGGCACAGAAAGCTTAAATGTTTTTGCCTGAGGTCCCCCAGATAGTGTGAGAGACAAGATATACACTAGCTCTGGAGTTGATGCTTTTTCTCTTATACCTTTCTCTCTCATCCCATATGTTTAATCAGTTGCCAGATCTTTTTACCCCTTCACCATTTCTCTAGTCAGATCCCTTCTGTCTATTAATAGTCTTGATCACCTCTCACCTTGGCTACTATAAAGAGTCTCCTATTTCAATGAGCTGTCTCTAATCAGTCCTTCCATATAGCTGCTAAAGTGACTTATTAAAGCATATCTGACCATATCATCCTTACTCAGTAAACTTCTGTGGCTCCCTGTTATGCCTAGGAGAGTAAAGGCCTTCATGACCTGGTTGTACCATACCTTTCCATCATATTACATATTATATATCCATTATGTATCACTTTTATGTATTATCATGATATATTATAGGTCATGTTTCATAATGCGTCCTATGGTCCAGCCAAACACACCTTACTGTTCTCTTCACATGTGACACTGTCCTGTCTGAATCTGCACTGACAATCCCTCACATGAGAAAACTGAGGCCCTGAGAGGCTTTTATTTGCTCATTGTCTCACAGCTACTGAGCCAGGGGCAGGATTTGAACCCAGGTGTTCTAATTCCAAAGCCAGTGTTTTTCCTACTGTACCACATGCCACCTTTACAAGAAGCTTTTCTTGATTTCCCTTAGCTGCTAGTATTTCCCCTCCAAATTAGCTTGTATTTTTTTTGAATATGCCAACATGTGCACAATTTAGCATCTTGAGGGCAGGCACGGTTTCACTGTAGAATTAGGGATTTCTTTTGCATGAACATATTGAAAGGGGGGGAATAAGTATGTATATATTGCCTACTATGTGTCAGGTACTGTGTTAAGCACTTTACAAACATTGTCTTCTTTGATCCTCACAACAACCCTGGTAGATGGTTACAGTTTTGGGCCCCGTTTTACAGTTGAGCTAGTGTCTGAGGTTGGATTTGAACTCAGGCCTTCATGACTCTAGGCCCAGTGCTTTATTCACTGTGCTACTTAGCTCCCTTCACATATATTTTACTTCCTTCAACTTAGAGTGCCCAATTTTTTTTAATAGTATTGATAAACAGAACTCCTTAAAAATAAACAAAAAATACATCTAGCTAAGCTATTAAAGCTTGTTTAATATCATGGTTCAAATTCAATCTAACAAATATTTATCCTGTGTGGCACACCATACACCTGAAGGAGATCCAGAGGTCAGCCTGATGGCCTCTACCATTTAATCTGTCAACTTGGTGGTGTACCGAATCACAGCCTCACAGGGATGAGAGGTATGTCTGTATGCAGTGCCCACATCACTGATTTCACCCTAAAGCAGTGGTTCTCAACCTTCCTAATGCCGCGACCCTTTAATACAATTCCTCATGTTGTGGTGACCCCCAATGATAAAATTATTTTTGTTGCTACTTCATAACTGTAATTTTGCTACTGTTGTGAATCTATCTGATCTGCAGGATGTATTTTCATTCTTACAAATTGAGCAGAACTCACAGGTTGAGAACCGCTGTTTTAAGGGAATGGGTGTCAATGTGGCAACTAAACTGGGAAACAGAAGACCCACAGACCCCTCTGAAATCTCTTCTTGGACTATGGACCTTTACCTATCCCTAGGAAAAGAGCCCTTGAACCAGGTGGCAGAAGTTCATAGCTTGGAGAGACCCTTAAAGATCACCAGAGGCAGCTTGGTATACTGGGGAGTAGAATGGGGGGAGTACTTAATTTGGAGGCAGGGAGTATGGGTTATAATACAAATAATGATAAGCTAACACTTATGTAGTGCTCACTGTTTTCCTAGGCGCTGTGCTATAAGTGCTTTACAAATATTAGCTCATTTGAGCCACGCAGCAACTCTTACAGGTAGATGCTATTGTTATCCCCATTTTACAGATGAGGAAACTGAGGAGAACAGAGGTTAATTATCTTGCCCACGTTCACATAGCTAGGGAGTGTCTAACGCTAGATTTGGGCTTAGGTCTTCCTGACTCAGGCCTATACTCTATCCACGCTGCCACCTAGCCACTAACATCTTTGATTCAGTTCCCTTGTCTATCTATAAGATGATGATTTTTAAGGTCTCTTCATGCCTGGAATTCTGTGATCTAGTCCATTTTGCACATGAGGAAATGAAGTCTTAGGTGAAATGACTTTTCAAAGTCATATAGGGAAGGTTGGTGTTGAGTCATTTTTTAGTCATGTTCATCACTTCATGAGCCCATTTGGGGTTGTCTTGGCAGTGATGCTAGAGTGGTTTGCCATTTCCTACTCTAGCTCATTTTACAGAGGATGAGACTGAGGCAAACAGGGTTAAGTGACTTGCCTCGGGTGTAAGAGTAACGTAACACAACTAGTGAGTGTCTAAGGCCAGATCTGAACTCAGGTCTTCCTGACTCCAGGCCCAGCACTTTAACTATTGTTCCATCTGGCTTCCCATAGGGATAGCAGACAGTGACAAATATCTATAAAACAGACAGTGCCTTCTAAGTAAGGTCTTTCTCATCTACAAAATTCTATTCTAGATAAATAGAGACAACATTACTGTTTTTCCTGAGAATTATAATTAGAAAAACAAAGTTGCGGTTTTTTCATTATGTTAAAATTCAGAGTTAAAAGCTAGGAATTATTTCCCATTTCTGGTAGAGACATGCTTCTAATTTTGCCTGGATTAAATGTGACAATCACTTTTTCCTTCACATTGAAGGAATGTTGAACTAGGAAATAGTATCCTGTGGTGGAAAGGACGCTAGACCTCATTTGGGATTCTGTCTCTGCGAGCATCATAATAACTGGAATCCCTTCCTGTCAAGATAGTTATAAGGATCAAAATAAGATAGCACAGGTAAAGCACCTTGTAAATTTTAAATGTCAGTTCTTGGTCTCCTGTCTTGTGCCACTGACTAGCTACGTTGACCTCTTCCCTAGCCTTTGGATTTTTCTTCACCTATTAAATGTTGCATTTGGAATAGATGATCTTTTAGATTCCCTTTGGCCTGACATCGCTATGATTTGTAGGAAACTCATAGACATTGATCTGAGACCCTTCACTCCGACTTGATATGTTGTAATCATGGGCATTGGCCTTCGGGTCAGCTGGTTGGGTCAGTCACTGAACAGACATTTATTAAGCCTACTATGTGCCAGGCCCTGTGTTAAGGTCTCACATGTTATAGTTATTGGGTGACTGCTAAATAACTAAAGGCTTCCAAGCCCTGGGTCCCTTGGCTCCAATAGATGAGCTTTCACTTTATCTTGCCCGGAACCAGACCTCTATGTCACTCTAGGGGCCATTTGCAAACCAAACCTTTTGATATAATTTTCCCCCCTAATTATCCTGCTCTCTCCCTCTGCCAGCTTCCTTCATGTGTTCTCTTTTTCCTTTAGAATGTAAGCTCCTTGAAGGCCAGGACTGTCACGCTTGCTTCTCTTTGTACCTCTGTGCTTCTACAGTGCCTGCCACATAGTAAACCCTTAATAAAAAACCATATCATTCATTCATCCATGGGCTGCCCTTTGATTTATTTCTTGCTGTCTAATCCATTCCTTCTCCTTGGTCTAATAAGCTCTTATTCTTTGCTAATCTTATGATGGAAAGTATGGAAAAACCAAGGCTGAAAGTAAAGAAATGATCAAGAAACTTCCTTTCCTTGTTTGTGCTGTGGTTGGACAGTGACAACACACAGGAGCAGTTTAAGGGGGAAGAAGAGAATAGAAATTAAAGCATCTAAAATCATTTTTGACTTTCCTATACCTGGCACATGGTGGGGGGTGGGGGGAAAGGGAGAATGGCCAAAATAATTTGTGCATTTATATCTTTGCCATTTGTTATGAACAGCCTGGAATTCAGAGGAGATCCGACTACCACCTACTTGTGACTAGAGTGAGTGATAATCTTAGGGCTAGATGGCTATATATTTGTGGGTGAGTTTCCTTTCAGGGTAAATTTCTTGACACTTAGTTTTCAGACCAGCTACAGAGCAGTACAAAGTAGAGAAACATGAAGGGAAGGGAAGAATTTTCTTACAATTAGTATTAGTTTGGAACCCTATAAAACTGTAGTGTGATGTAACCTGACTGAGCTGGAAGAGCTTATGTAGTCCAAACTCCTTCACTTTGTAGATGAACAAAGTGGGAAGGGAACAATTAAGTGCCTACTGTGCACCAGGCACTGGGGTACAGAGAAAGGCCAAAAATAATCCCTACCCTCAAAGAGTTTGCATTCTAAAGAGGAAGAGAAACATGGAAAGCAACTAGGCACATACATGATATATACAGAGTATATGGAAACAGGTCTCAGGGAAAGACACTAGCAGCTGGGACGGGGTTGGAGAGGATGCTAGGAAAGGCAGTGGGTAGGATTTGAGCTGAGAATTGATGGAAGCCAGGAAAACTAAGACATAGATGATAAAGGAGAACATTCTAAGCATTGGGGATAGTCAGTGAGAAAACATGGAGACCAGAGATTGAGTGTCTGCCTGAGAGGAGAAAGTACGGCATTCTAATCAGATTAGTAGAATGGATGGGCGAGCAAAGTAGAAGGAAGACTGGACACAGGTAGGAAAGGACTAGATTGTAAAGAACTTTAAATGGCAAACAAAAGACATATTTGAACCTGTATTTTAACAGGGAGCTTAACTTTGCTTAATGGTGGGGAATGACATGAAAAGGTGAGAGGTTAAGTATCTTGCCAAAAACCACAAAGCAGTTTATTAGCCAGAGCTAAAAGTGCAAAACCTAGCCCTTCTACCCCATTATACTACTCTGCAAGTAATTTGTAATTAGTTCAGAGGTGACTATTGTGAAATGCCCAAGCTAGTGATTTCCGAATGCCATAGAATCATAAAGAACCCATAGTGCCATCTTGAACTTTTGCGTAAGTTAAAGTGTCCTTACTTCTTTCTCACATTTGTTCTGTTTATTTTTACCCTGACCCCTTAAACTCATGAATTGCATGGCTTTTGACTGCTTCCTTGGACTTTTGAGCACCTGGCTTGCTCTACCTTCTATGAGTGGTTTCCTTTTGGTTTCTGACTTTTCATCTGGTTTCTGACTCATTCTAACTTGTTCTGTCACATGTTATTCATGTATACTCTGGTTTTGACTTGCCTACTTCATTTCAAGTCTGCTCCCTTAGGTCTTTCTCAGCTTTCTTGGTTCTTAAATCTACCATCTGAAGCTAAGGATGCCTCAGGATCACCTCAAGGGCATATATGTGCTTCCTTAGGTTTGAGAATGTGTGGCATGTGAGGAAGGAGACTTACAGCTAGGAGACTAGGGACAGAATATATTTCAGGTATTCAAAGTCTAATTCAGATTTCCTCACTTGCCCTCCCTTCTCATTAGCCCATGGCTTGGCATGTCCATACTCCATAAGTCTTTTAATCTGGTCTAGATAGGCATCCTTGCTCAAATCATGATTACCTAATTTATTGCTATGTAGTACAGCCCAGTGCATTTTTCTCAATGCTTCCAGGGTTTGGAATAACAATTGCAATTTCTTGGAATAGCAATTCCTTAGCAATTCAAATTCCTTGTTTTTCAGATGAGAAAATTCCTTAAAAAATTTTTTTTATTAAATTTTTTTGCTTTTTGGAAGGCAATTGGGTTAAGCGACTTCCCCAAAGTCACAGGCTAGTAAGGGTGTCAAGTGTCTGAGGTCGGATTTGAACTCAGGTCCTCCTGACTCCAGGGGCAGTGCTTTGCTCACTGAGCCACCTACCCGCCCCTTAGATGAGAAAATTCAGGCTTAGGTCATTTGTTCAAGGTCAAACAGATAGTGACAAGAGAAAGGGAAATGTGTTTTGAGGGACTGAGGTTTTTTTCCCTTTCCTTTAAGGCATTTTCTAAATACGGATATTAATAACCTTCTGGCAATATGTGTTTATGATTAAAAATACCATTTTTTATAGTCATTCCAAATTCGGTATGAATTTGAGTGCCTACCATATACCTGCCCTCTTTTAGGCAATATGGAGATAGAAATAGTATTAAGCAATGTGTGCCAGTTGCATAACAAATGAGGATCAGAGCTTCCTCAGCTTGGCAGTGGACCCTGAATAGGGAGGAAGACACATTTTTATGCATTAAAAACAACAGGATATAAACCAAGATTAGGTAATCTGATTTCTAATTGGAGGAAGGATTAGGGATTTTGCAAGTTGGGAGGGGGAGAGCAAACAGGTGCAGTTCTCTGAAATCAGAAAAAGGAGCGTGCCACTGCATTCCAATCTGTTGTCCACATAGGTGCTAAAGTGATTTTCTTAAAGCAGGTCCGGCCATATCACTCTTACTTGTTAAATAACCCCCAAAAAACAAAATTCTGACACCTAGGGTGAATAAGTGGCTTAATGATAGCTAATAATAATAATAATAATAATAATAGCTTATTTCGAAAGCACTTACATGTGCCAAGCACTGTACTAAGTTATGCTTTACAATTGTTATCTCATTTGGCCTTTGCAACAACCCTGGCAAGTAGGTGCTTTTATTATCTCCATTTTATAGATGAGGAAACTGACTTGCTCAGGATCATAGCTAGTAAGTATCTCAGGTCAGATTTGAACTCTACTCTTCCTGACTCTCGACATGACACTCTATCCGCTTCACCACCTAGCTGCCTATAAAAGATGTGGTTCTTTCATTTTTTTAAATTAAAAATTTTTTTTTCTTAAAAAATGTGCTTCTTGAGTTAAAATGTGTGTGTATGTGAGTGATATATACACATGTGCATGTTTAAGTATGTATATCTATGTATACACACACATACACCAAGACTCTTTAATGTTTAAATTCATTTCAATGAAATATAAACTTCAAATGGTATTTTATAAAACTAGCCAGAACTGTCATTTAAGAAAATGTTGCCCAAACCAAACATGCTTACTCCTGACTCTTAATTTTTCCACCTTCTTGCCAGCAGCCTTGCCCCTGGCATGCATACCCTTTCCTCTCCCACTTTTCAGCTTCTTTTTCATTTGTTCTAGTACGTTAGAATGTAAACTTACTGAAGGTAGAGACTGTCTTTTTTGCTTGAATTTTATTCCCAGCACTTAGTATGGAGTCGGACTTGTAGTTAAGTATTTAACATTGCACTAGTCCCTGAGATACAAAATGAGGCAATTCCTGCCATCAAGAAGCTGGAGACATGTTTTCTAGAGGATAATAGATCTATACAGAACTGGTTAAATGAGTTAATTCATGGTTTTATATTGACTTGCAAGGTCCATGATAGATTACCCAAGTATCTGTTCATCCCTAGGTTGATACAACACACACACACACACACACACACACACACACACACACACACACACACACTCTCTCTCTCTCTCTCTCTCTCTCTCTCTCTCTCACTCTTACTTATTTGGACAAAGGCATTTATCAAATTTCTGATCGACCTAAAACTGGAAGAGGGGGATAGCTAAGACATTGTAATGGCAGTCAGTTTAAAAAGGTCTCGACTGGTCAGAACATTGGGTTGAACTGAAGCAGATGAAATTGAACATGAGAAATCTTATACTTGGGTTCAGAAGATCAACTTCTCAGGTACCAGATGGGGAGATCTGATTAGACTAGTTAGTCTAGATTAGATTAGACTAGTTAGTTAGATTAGATTAGTTCATCCGAAAAAGAGCTTCAGGTTTTGTGAATTCTTAGATTGATAGGAGAACATAGTATGATGTGGAAGAAATCTTAAGACTACATCGAGAAGCACAGGCAGCTTCTAGAATTAAGGAGGTGAGTCTTGCTGCCTTGGTTATACCACATTTGGAGTATTGTGTTCAATACTGGGTGTTATTGATAAGAGGAAGGGCAACCAGGGTGGTGAAGGTATGTGAGTCTCACTTCAAATGAAGATTGTTTGAAAGAACTGTCGGATATTGAAACTGCTAAAGAGACAGCTTTGAGGACCTGAGTCTGCTGGGGAGATTATAGCTGTCTTCCAAGTATTTTTAGGGATTGTCTCCTCGAGGTAGATTTCACTTACTCTTCTTGATTTCTAAGGTCAGAACCAAGACAGTGGACTGAATTTGCAGAGGTAGCATTCAGATTTGATATAAGGGGGAAAAAAACCTCCTTAAAAATTAGAACTATTAAAAAATGGAACGAGTTGCCTCAGGAAATAGTAGGTTGTCTATCTCTCACTCAAAAACTTTAAGCAAAGGCTGGGCTAGATGAACTAGGATGATCCTAATCTGGTATATGATGAATGAAATTCTTTTTCTCTGGCCTTCTCTCCCGAGAAGAAAGCTTCTTGATGGCAGGGAATGTCTCATTTTTGTATTTGTGTTCTAGGACCTAGGGCAATATTTGGTATATAGTAAATGCTTAATTTTTTTTCATTCGTTTTGTGCTCCTGCTGCTGCTGAAGACTGCATCCTCTCTATATATTACTGCTACTTACATACACTTATATAGCACTTATAACAAGATTTGCCAAGCATTTTGCGATACTATCTTGTTTTATCCTCACAACAGTTCTCGGAGGTAGGTGGTATTATTATCTACATTTTACAGATGAGGAAACTGAGGCAAAGAGAGGTTAAATACCTTGCCCCTGATCACACTGCTAGTAGGTGTCTGGCCAAAAACAAAAGATTACATCAAATCATTTGGAGAACCTTTTTGAATATAACCAGACTGGTTTTCAGATGACAGACATACAGTGGCCTGGTCCAAAATCTAGGTGTCTCCAGTTTGTTAGGACCTGTTGAGGCTTTTGTTCTGCTAGCATGGTCATTAAAAGAAACTGAAGTCACCTCCTTGTAACTCTGAACCTTTGAAGTAGGACTTCGGTAGATCATTCTTACTGGTAGTCTAGTATGTTAAGTGCTTGTCATCAAGAGGTTGAGATTCTGATCTCTGCTATAAATGAAACTACTGCTTTGGCAGGAGCTTCATTTGGCCCATTGCTTTGTCAGTAAAGCAGTCTCTAGTAATATCCCTTCAATGCTCATGTGTTGCTTGCTCCCTGGGTTTTTCAATCTCCCTTTTAGGGAAAATTACCCTTATATAAGCATGTACTTTTCAGTGATTATATAGTAAGCTTTATCCACTTCCTTTGATATGAAAGTAATTTTAATACTTTAAAGGTGTTTCCATCATGTGCTGTTGCTATGGATATAGCTAAGGATTAGTACTCTGGGATTTAGAGATGTAGAAGGGGATAGACTTTAGTACACCTAATTCAACTCCTTCATTTTATGGATGAGGAAACTGAGGAAACCCATAGAGGTAAATAGCTTGCCTACAGCCATGTAATAGCAGAGCCTGGGATTCAAACTTGTTTTCTCATTGCAAATCCAGGAGTCTTTCTCTCTGCCCTCCACCACCCAACTTAATATGTGTCTCATGAGCTTTATTGTTAATGTGCTGAAGATGCTTAAGAAGAGAAGGCCTTTCTACAGACTGCCATTTCAAGGAATATGAAACTTCTTTTCTTTCCCTTTGTCTTAGTGGTTGGAGAACCATAAAGGAGTTAAAAAAAACCAAAACACAGCACTTATTAACATTTTATTATGTGGAAAGCAGTGTGCTAAGTACTGGTGATGTAAATAGATTAATAAATAGAAATTAAGTAGTTAGCTTTGATACTCGTTGTTGGAATCTCTCATTGTTTAAACTTTCAGACTCATACATCGTGGAAAGAATTTCATTCTGGGGTTACAGTGCTCTCTTGCCCCCCTCCCCCCAGTGGAATGGAAGACAGTGTGTGTTATTATAGGATACAATGTAATACATTTAGTGATGTCTGGACCTAGATTTGCTACTTAGCTTTTGCAAGGAAGTGGTATCCTGTTGTGAAGTATGCCAACAGCTCTTCAGATGTGTTTAAAGGAAATCCTGTTAGAGGGAAAAGCTTTAGGCTCCAGGATGGCAAAATACAATTTCCTGAAAGTAGTTTGCCTTATAATTTGTCCCTTTTGTTTGTGCCATTCTCTATTGTCTCCTTGATTTCATTTCTCCTGATTTACTCTACACTGCCCTGAAATATCTCAAATCCTCTCCATTTGTTTTTTATTGGCTCCAGTCCCATTGTTGTTTTCTTGCTTTTTTTTTTTCCCTAATCTATGTTGCTTGGAAAAATTTCCAAGTGATTATTGCATGCTCTATTCCCAGGACAAAATGTAGATTGCTAATAGGAAGTCACTTTTGTTAACAGTAATGAATTTAGGTTCCATCTTAATTAAGGGACGAAAAACGACCATTTAGGTCATTTAACTAGGCATTTTCAGGTAAATCCAGTTGTAACTTTCCTTTAAAATCATTTCATAATACTCATATAATTACATATACTTATATAATACTATATATAATTAATAATTAAAGTCATTCCTTACTGTAGAATCTTGCTACCTTGACTCTCTCTTAACCGTTGCACTTAGAGTCCCTTGCCAAGTCTAACTTCTATTTCCATTTTTGTCTTTTTTTTGTCCCTAGTATTATCTGTCCTCCTCCTGTTGTAATTTTTCCTTTTCATATCATGCTATAACTGTATCCAGCTGACATCCTTGCTTCTTTCCCACTTCTTAGTTTACTAATTATTTTCTCTGATTATCCTCTCTAACCTCCTAATTAATGTTTTGTATGATACCTTCTTATCCTTAAAGCAAATGCTGGAGAGCATTCTAGCTGTTGCTATATTATCTTCCTCCATTTAAATTTAAATACCTTTTATATTTTAGTCTAATGTGAGATTGTGCTATTAGAGGTCAACTTAAGAGATGCCTCTTATTTTATTAGTTCCTATTATCTATTACATACATTTTTGTTGCCATAAATATTTATAGTTAATATCATTAGCCAACCTGGTGTAGTATTGTAGTCAGAGAATTCACTGGACATGGAGTATTTTCAGTTCTGTTCTTTTGTAGTCTAAAGATGGGTGATTGGGAATTGGTATTTTGATTATTGTATTTTTAATTTGAAAGAACTAGACAGGTCCTTTAAAACTATCCCCTTATTTTAAACCAAAATTTTTTCCCCCATTGACTTATTTACTTTTAGTTTACAAGATTCAGATCTACGGTCCCTTGAGTTTCAATTTTTCTCCCCTCTCTTCCCTCTCCCTCCCCCAATGGTGTGTAATCAGGTATAGGATCTGCAAATACTTTCACATTATACAGTAGTCTGGTTGTATAGAAGGGTTGTAACCAATAGACAAACATGAAAAAGAATGATAGCATGTAGATTGCTTCAGTCTCCATTTCAACTCTGGTCTTTCTAGATCTTTCTCTGAATGTAGGTATCTCCTTCCATCCTGATACTTGTAGAGTTGTCTTATACCTCTGCGTTGCTGAGAAGAGTCAAGTTTATCAAAGTTGGTCATCACACATACAATGTGTCTGTGATTGCGTACAAATTTTTTCTGGTTCTGCTCTTCTCACTTAGCATCAGTTTGTATAAGCCTCTCCAGGTGAATATGAAGACCCGTCTCCTCCCCATTTCTTATAGCATTCCATTACATTCATATACCACAACTTGTTTAGCCATTCCCCAATTGATGGGCATCCCCGTAATTTCTATTTTTTTGCCACCACAAAGAGAGCTGCAATAAATATTTTTGTACTTATGGGTCTTCCTCCCACTTCTATGATCTCTTTGGGATACAACCCCAGAAGTGGTATTTCTGGGTCAAAGGGTATGTAGTTATTTATAGCCCTTTGGGCATAGTTCCAGATTGCTTTCCAGAATGGTTTGTATCAGTTCACAGCTCCACCAACAACGCATTAGTTAAACCAAATTTCAAGAAGGGCAGTTGATAGAAACTTTTGTTTCTATGATATAATTTTGTAAATTAAAAACACAGGAGGAATAATGACAGCATGTTAGGTGACTTGGACAGCCTCTTAGTAGGATATGGAAATGAATTTGGAGCAGTCAGCTAGCATTAATTAAAGTAATTGCTTACTCAGTTTTAGGCACTGTACTAAGCAAACAACAAAGGCAAAAAATAGTCCTTACCCTCCAGGGGCTTACTTTCTGAAATGGGGCATTTGAGCTATGTCTCTCTTGATTCTTAGTTCTTCATCTTTTCCACTATGTCATGGCTTGATTAGATAGGGGCATGAAGTAATGAAACAGGAGACAGTAGGCTTAATATTTTTTAGACACCCCTTGTCATATTTTGCTGTCCTTTTAGAATGCAGCACTTTTACAGGAGGTTTATGATAATGTTCTTGCTCAGTAGGGCCTCACACCACTGTAATGTGTTCAGACCAGATTTTTTTCTGAACTATAAAATAAATATGTAATCATAATTATACTATATTTACAGTCTTTTAGTGAGCTCAAAGTGATTTACATGTTGTATCATTTATATCATCAGTAAGACAAGTAGGGGGGGCAGAGCCAAGATGGCGGTGTAGCAGCAGCAAC
>CM053580.1:338759916-338781744 GCA_028627135.1 Pseudochirops cupreus
TAAGGTGTTAATTTCTTCAGTCAGGTTGTTGACTCTCTTTTCATGATTTTCTTGCAACATTCTTATTTCTCTTCCCAATTTTTCTTCCACTTCTCTCATTTGGTTTTCAAAATCTTTCTTCATCTGATCTCTAGCTTTTTGGCAATCTTCATGTTTCTTGGAAGCTTTTGGTATGGGAGTTCTGACTTTGTTGTCTTCCTCCCTTTCCCTGCTTTGTTCCTTCTTTTCCCTGAAGAAGGAATCTAGGGTTTGGTTGGTGTTCTTACTTTGCTTCCTATGCTTATTCATGATCACCATTCAATTTTTTTTTTTTAGTTCTGTGAAACTCTGCTTCCAGAGGGAACAGCTCTGTCCCAAATCGCTGGGGTTTTCCCAGCTGCTGGAGCTTTTAGGAGGCTGCTGGGTCCCTCCTCAGCTCCGGCTCACTGAAAAAAAAAAACCCCAGGACCACTGCCCAAGACTGTGATCCAGATCCAGGATGCTCAATGCAAGAGCACTTGGCCTCTGAACGATTGCTTGGCCCCCCTGCTGTCTGCAGGCTGGGAGCACTAAAGCAGCAATGTGGAGACGAGTGCAGAACCTCCGCTTCCCACTTCTTTGCCCTGGAGGCAGCTTGGCTGGACCTGCTGTTTTTCCCTGGTTTTTAGCCAAGTTCCATTAACCTTAGTCCTTTTTTCTTATGGCTTGATAATTCTGGATACTGGCACAGCTGCCACAGATCCACTCTCCTGAAGCTCCAGCCGCAGCGGGGCTCATCTTGTCCAGCTGCCCCCGGGGCAAAAGCCACCGTTTCAGGCTGGGCTGGTTTTGGCTCTCAGAGTTGAAATGGTCGCTTTGAGCCGAGCTGCCTTCAGCAGGAAATATATCTGTGTGCGTTTTAGAGCCCTAGAATTTGTTTAGAGTCATATTTTGTGGGTATTTGATGTGGCTGTGTCGGAGCTGCAATTTCTTGCTGCTCCTATGCTGCCATCTTGGCTCCACCCCTCAAATTTACTTTAATCTTAAGGTTTTTATTTTTGTATCTGATGGGGATAACACAAACTCCAAAGTCATATCATCAACCTTCCCTTGATCCCTCTCCCTAAAAAAACAAACAAAGCTGGTTTTCTTTCCTGTCTTTACTGTTCAGTAATGTTGATATCAGTTGAGTTTTTTTTAAAAGAGGTTAAAAACCTAGATTTTATTTTTTTAATTTATGGACTAAAATAAGCATTTCCATAACATAGCAAATTTAAAAAAAGATAATTGCCTTTGAAACTGCAAATATATTATACATAACTTGCTATTCTTCTAAAATATATAATAAAATTATTGAGATGGCTACCATTAGACAAAAATAGGCACATATGTGTATATGTGTGTATATATATATGTGCAATTATTTTATATATACTTCTATTTATCAGTTCTTTCTCTACATGTACATAGTATCTTTCTTCATATGTCCTTTATAATTAATTTGGTTATTTATAATAGTAAAAATGACTTATTTGCTCAGTCATTTTAATACAATATTACATTAAATTAAAAAGTTTTTATACAAATGAAACAAATGTAACCAAAATCAGAAGAAAAGAAGAAAATAGGGAAATTTTAAAATAGTTTCTCAGATAAAGGCCTCCTATCTCAAATATATAAAGAATTTTGTGAAATCTATAAGAATATGAGGCATTCCCCAATTGATAAATGGTCACAAGATATGAAAAGATAGTTTTCCAATGGTGATACCAGTTTTATAACAGATAATGGGCTCTTCTCTCCTTAGTCTTTTGTCTGTTTCTATAAGCAAGAAGACCAAATTGTGTTCATATGGAAGTATGTGTGATAGCTGAAGAAAGAAGAAAAGAAAAAGAGAATGAGAGAATGAATTACATCACCCAGAAAGAAGACAACTCTGGAGGTTTGGCTTTGCCTTGCATGGACAAGATGGTACTGCAAGTTGGATGAATCCTAGAAGCTTGTGTTTTCCTTATTTGAGACATATAGGAACTAGGGAAAAACCATGAAGAATAGCATAAAGCTAGAGAGAAAAAACAAAACAAAACAAAATCAACTTCTTCTTTAACCACCAGAGACAAAGCAGGAAAGGTCACGACTTATGCAGGGGCTTCTGTCAGAGGAACCTTCATGTTTGGGACTATAAATGACTTTTGAGATTATTTCCAACCATCTCTTGGGCTAATGTTTAGTCATCTGGGGGTTTCAGTTTTGTTTTTCTCTTTACAATCAAATTTCCTTGTAATATTACAAAGTATTTGCTTATAAATAAAGATCTGATCTTATATCTAGGGAATTAATGAAAATATACAAGAGCAAGAGCTGTTCCCCATAGGATAAATGGTCAAAGGATTTGAACAAACAGTTCTCAGAAGAATCACAAACTATGAACAATCACTCAGAAGAATCAGGTTTCACTATCCACAGCAGAAAAAATGCATTGTTGAAGAGTGCCTACTATTAAGACAATAATGCCAATACATAAGTGCAGATATCACGGATAGACAGTGAAGATGGACAATGAGCTGAACCCAGAATTTAACAGATGGAAGTGAGTGGGTTGTGACATCACGTAGAGTTTCTAGTTACTCTCTGTCCCTGAAACAGAGCATCATATGTGTTAGTGTGCATATTCTTCTAGTGTGTTAAAAAGGTACAAGTCATAGAATACCATAGTCTCTGAAGATTTCAAATTGTGTTCACCACAAAAGGAAGTTAGTGTGAGCAGGTCACAATAGGAATTGTACTGGTGAAGCAGGATAAAGTGAGTCATCAGAGAGAGGTAGGCCCAGAAAAAGAGGTGGGCCAATTGTGTAGGGACAACAGTGGAGAACTTACATGTTCTCTCAGGATCTTTGCACTGTCAGGAGCTCAAGAGGAGTACCCCTGGCATATTAGAGGATTCGTGGTAGGACATGTGCAAGAGTTGCATAGAATAAGAAGGTATAGAAGGACAGCAATCTATATCATCGAATCCAAGTATCCTGTTTTTCAGTCTCTAGAATGCTTTTTTTCCCCCATATATGCCATTTGACCTGAACATCCAGCTAGCTAATATGATCACCTCCTCATGGAAGGAGGTTTGATAATAGTATTATATTCCAAATGAGTCCTTCCTTCAGTCCTTAGGAAAGAGATGAATGTAAGAGTCGTCAGGGTGGAAGGTTTTCTTCTTTTTCCAGAGGCAAAGAAACCGAAGAACAATAGCAGTATAAACCGCATGGTTACAAGGCCATTTGGACAACATTATTTTGCACAACTGGCAGGAACTCAGGAACTGAGTTTTGTTTGCTAGCATGGAAATATTTGCAGATAGTTCTATTCCAGTCGTAAAGCACAAAGCACCATTGAAACCACTGAATTTAATTTTAGTGCTACTACACCCCATTTGTAAGTCATTCAGTTTTACCAGTCCATTCTCCCAATCACCCTCCCCAGTTTACAGTTCATAGGATTTTCACAAAGGTAACTTTGAATAGCTAAAGTTAGTGTAGAATTATGTGATTTAAGCTAAATATTTATTACTTCTCAAAAGTCTTCCCATAACACTGCCCAAGATTCATGTTTTGAGGCCAGTTGATAACTCGTCACTTTATAATAATGTGCTTTTATTTTTTGGATAACTACCACCCTTTGCAATTGGTCTGAGAGAGATCTGTCTTTGATTTATTTTGTGCAATAGAGAAAAGTATTACAATATGATCACAAGGTAGTGACTTGGGGGGCTATTTTTTCCAATTGATAGTAATGGGGTATTAAAAAATGTTCTGATAGTTTTCATGGTATGGTTTTGTTCACGAACTTTATTGAGGGTGACAATTCCAATTATATTTTAGAGTCTTGGGTTGGTTTTAAACCTATGAATTCTCTCTGTAAGGCTGTCAGATCTCTGTTTTCTCTTTCTTCTTTTTCTTTTTCTCCTCGTTAAATTGTGAGTTCCTCGAGGGAAATGACTGTCTTTTATCTTGTATTTATTTGTTTACTTTTAAAATCTCCAGTGCTTTGCATAGTGCCTGGCACACAGAAGGCATTTATTAAATGCTCATTGACTGACTGACTAAAATTGTCCAGTTGTCCAATTCGAGTGATAATCGAATGGTCCTATAGTAGAATATGTTCACTGCAGACTCTCGGTGGAATAGAGAATGGACATATTAGAGTTTTAGCATTCATTCATGAAACTTTTGAAGATTGATCAAGCATTTATTAAGTGCTTACTCTGTGTCAGATACTGTACTAAGCCCTAAGGATAAAAATACAGGCACAGAAGACAGTCACTACCCTCAACTAGTTTATTCTAATTGGGGAAGATAAAACATAAAGGGAGCTTGGAAAGGTGGGGGAAGGAGAGTAGAGGATATCTAAGGAGGGGTAAGGCTGCTGGCAAATAG
This sequence comes from Pseudochirops cupreus, assembly GCA_028627135.1. Taxonomy (NCBI): domain Eukaryota; kingdom Metazoa; phylum Chordata; class Mammalia; order Diprotodontia; family Pseudocheiridae; genus Pseudochirops; species Pseudochirops cupreus. Next base: position 338,764,305 of record CM053580.1, read on the forward strand.
TGGAGAGGTCTGAATAATGAGGAATGAAGTCAGGAATGAAGTAAATGAGGGTGAAATAGTGGCCATTCCAGAGAATCACCAATCAGAAGAGAGAACCACAGGGCAGAGATATATTTATGATGAGAAGGCTGCTGGTGGGGATGTGAAATATATGAATATGAAATTAAATTCAAATTAAAGTACTCATTAAACACCTGGAATGCAGGTGAAACTCATTATGATATGTATGGGGAGAGATAAAAAGATAAAACAAGACAGGGTCCCTGTCTTTGATAAGCTTACATCAACACATGTAAAAAAAAAAAGTGTTTGTAACAGAGGAATCCTCGAATGTGACAGAATCAATAGAGAAACAGGAATGTTTGTTCTAACTAGATGACTTTTGGCAAACCATTTACCCTCTCAGGGTCTCAGTTTCCTCATCTGTAAAATAATGTGAGCTTGGACAATCACTAAGGTACCTTCCAGCTCTAAATCTACCATCTTATGATAAAAGGAAGTGGTGATAATGGTAGAATAAGCACATGTAGAAAGCCTGTGAGGTGCCAGACACTCTACTAAGTACTTCACAAATATTTCATTTGAGAGGTAGGTGCTGTTATCATTGCAACAGCCCCACAAAGTAGGTACTGTTATCATCTCCGTTTTATAGTTGAGGAAACTGAGGTAAACATAGGTAAGTGTCTGAGATCAGATTTGAACTGACATCTTTCTGATTCTAGACACAATACTATACACTGAACTAGTTTGCTATTTCCAAAACTTTGAAAAGCAGAACTTTTTCTTAATTCTACTGTGCTTTTGAGATATCCCATTTCTCTTTGTCAACTTAAAGAGAATGACCAAAGTAGCAATGACAAGGATCTTTAATACAGGCAAAGGAATTACAATTTGTGGCACCCAACAGCACTGGAATACTGGAGCACCTGGGAGGGTCATAGGGGGCAGTGGTTTAAATATCTCATAGAAGGCACAGACTCATGAATCTGTTACATAAGTCGTTTTGCATGACATAGAGAAGGCTAGGAAGGCTCAGGGAGTGGTGACATCTGGTCAGAACAGCAGACTCCAGATGGATCCAAAGATAATACAAGATTGGCTTCAAATGGTTCCAACCTGCTCCAAACATAGGGTCAGTGGGGTCAGGGTCAGGTGAGCCCCTTTTGATGACTGCATTCAACAGTTGTCTACTCTTTTCACTTACTTCTAGAAAGAATATTCTTTACTGCTTCTCTCCCTCCCTTCCTCAGCACACACTTTCTCCTCAACCCTCTGTAGTCTCACTTAAATCTCTGTTATAGCTAATGAGATTGTTCTCTCCTCATCACCACCACCAGATTCAACTACTTTCCCCCCTCCTCTTTGTACTTTTAATGACATTTATTTGACCAGTTTTTCTGAAATGTCCTTTCCTATCTTGGCTCTCATGACAATACATTCTTATCCTTCTTGTCCAGCCTTTCTGACAACTATTCACAGTCTTCTTATCCTTCTGTCATCTCTAAATGTAAATGTTCATCCATATTTGTTGATGTTTGTTAATTTCATGATAAAAAAACATAGCTATCCTGCAAGGTTCTCTTTTTGGTCTTATCTCTCCATCCACTGTCTCCTCTACTGGATGATCTCATCTACTGCCATGGCCTTAATCCTCACCTTTATGTAAATGACTACTCCCACCTTCTCTCCAGCCCTTTAGTACTGTATCTTCAAATGCTTCTTTTATGAGAGGTCTTTTTGGTGTCTAATATTCAATACTCTGGAATTCATCATTTCATACTCCATCTATACATCTTCATCCTTGGGTTTGTCTTGAGCACTAACCTTTGAAGGCAGTGTAGTTTAATAAAAGTGTGTAATGGATCTGGGTTTGGAGACAGAAGACTGTGGTTCAAATCCTACTTCTGGCCACTTTCCTACCCCCATTATATGATGCTGGGCAAGTCTTTTGACCTCTTTAGGCTTTTAAGAGAAAGTTGAACACAATCATTCCTGAAGTTCCCTCTAATTCTAAATCCATGATGCTATCATCTATGACTCATTTGTATCAAATCCTAATGATTCTGCCTCCACATTTTCCTTCACCTTGGTCTATTCCTTTCCAATCCCACTGCTACAACCCTAGTCCAGTTCCTCTTCTTTTCTGACTTAGATTATTACATCTTCTTAGCTAGTCTTCCTTCTTCTAACCAATCTCTATTTAATTTTGCTGTAAACTCACTGCCCTTATAGTACTTTATTCAAAACTTTCAGTGGCCCACATTTGCACATCTTGGCCTTTGAGGTCTTTTGAAATCTGATTCCATATGATTTTATTTTCCCATCACAGCCTCTTTTCCAGCCAAACTGATCTACTCAATTTACTCTAATTTCATACTGCCCTCTCCTGTCTTTGTGTATTTACTAATTTTTCCTCCCCCATCTCCTCCACCTGCTCTGGCCAATGGTAGAAATTAATTGCCTGTCAATGTCTCTCTCCCTTCCTTTAAGGTTCAACTTTGGAGCCACATCCTACATGAAACCTTCATTGTCCCCCTAGTTGAAAATGACATTTTTCTCCTCACATTTTTAGTAGCACTTGGCCTGTAGCTCACCTTGACACTTACCCCACTTATGCTTGCATTTTGGTTACTTGTACGTGTCTTTCCCCTCATATTAGATTGTAAGCTTCTTAAATAAAAGCAAAAATAATTGTAATGGGAGCTAACATTTTTATAGCCCTTTAAAGTTTGCAAAATGCTTTACAATATTATCTCCGTTTATCCTCACAACAAACAGCTCTGTCCTCACAAAAACTCAAAGAAGTCAAGGCTGTAATTTCTCCCATATTCCAAATGAGAAAACTGAGGCATATGGAGGTTAAATGACCTTGCTAGGGTCACACTGCTAGTCTGAGGCTGGATTTCAATTCAGGTCTTCCTCACTCTGAGTCCAGAGCTCTATCTGCTGCATTTCCTAGCTGTTTAGGCAATCTGTACACACACACACACACACACACATACACACACACACACACACACACACACCTGTATGTCTGTATATATACATATACATGCATATACACACATATATACACATACACATACACATGTATATTACTAGTAATACCCACAGAGTATCTTGTACCTACTAGGAGTTTAATGAATGCTCGTTGAATTGTATTGAATTAAATCCTTAATTCAATAAATAATAATAATAATAAATAATTCAATCAATAATAATAATAATTCAGTAAATTCTTCACTAAGAATCAGCATCATGCACAAGAATTTAAAATTGGCATTGGAGAGATAACTATATTCAAAGAATGGTTTCTAGATTTGGGGTAGAAAGGTGTTCTGACATTCTGACAATTCTATAACATTTTTGTGAATTTCCATCTGGCTGTTTCAGGCCTAGTTTCTTTTCTCCCAAATAGTAAAAATAATTATCGGGAATGTAATTTGCTGCCTTCTGAGTGCATCTTGACGTCTTCAACAGACCTTAGGTACTGAAATGCAATTTATTACCCAAATCCTAGCTGTCCAAAGAACAATTAATTCAAATGTCTATATACAAAACTGAACAGAGAGTCTTCAAAATGTGTATAACATAGATGTCTCAAAATCAGAAAATTGCAAATTGCCTTAAGACTTCTTTGGAATCATCTTGTTCCCTCCTCCCCCCAAATCCTGTTGTTTTTTTTTTTTCTGGGCAAGGCAATGCAAAAACTGATAGAGAACAATTCTATTATGAACAATTAAAACTCTCATATATATTTTCCTAAATAGAAATGAAAATTATTGAAGAAGCAGCTAAATAATGCTTACAGACACACTGATTGCTGTGGGGTCTTGGTGTGGCCTTTTACTCCATCTTTCCCCTTGCATATGGGCATAACTTCTTTTTCTCATTCCAAAGACTCTAAATTCTTATGAAATCTGAGTGTACAGTAGCATCAAGAACACCACCATTGTCTGTTAGTGTCATCTAAGTGTATCATAGTTTACATTCTAGGACTCCAAGCAAAGTGGTGCAAAGAGAACAACCTTCAGGTCAGTGTAATAGTTTACAACTTGTTATTTAAACTTGAAATGTTGAGTTGACAAGCTGCTATGGCACGTACTACCTTTAATATGGCAGTCTCCAAACACATCAAGTTCCAAGTTCTCTTAAGTACTTAAATATCACATATTCCAGAAACTCAGTTTTGTGGATATTACTTATAGTAATGCATGACAAGTCATATAGAGATGTGTAATTCTGGGCATTAGAGACTCTTAATTGGGAAGTTTTTTTAAAAACTGAGGCAGTGTAGTGTTATATTAAGATACAAACTTTTAAAAGATGGTAAAGTTTCTGGAGTATCTAGTAGATATTTTTGAATTCTCTGCCATCTTATATCTATAATACTAAAACCCAAGATTTAAACCTACCTTTCAGGAAATCTCCTAATTGCATCTCCCATGCCCTGGTAACAGTGCCATAATTGGCACTGGAAGCCTGTGGGTGGCTGTGGCATATGCCTACATGTGAGGGGGTGTCCATTACTACTGTTTTCCAAACATCCAGCCTTCATTGTCTAGGGCCTTATGCTGCCTTTTAGCTTCACCACCCCTCATGATTGTGTGGTTATGTGCTCACATCCCAGGCTTGCTTGTCACTGGGCCCTGAAATCTATGTTGTCTTTCCCACTCCCATTATCTTGATATAAACACTCTGACTCTCAGGATTCCTGAATCGTTGCAGGATAAACTCAAGGGATTAACAGACAAAGCCAAATATCTTCGCCAAATTCAGCATCTGAATATCCTTCTTTCCCACCCAATTTTGTGATCTTAGATGGCCTTTTCCACTCTGTGTAGACATGTGTTGCTAATTAAGACAAAGACTAGAACTGGGTGGGGAGCAAGATCTTCTCCTGGGGAAAGCAAAGTAGGATCCAAATTGGGATTCAAGTGTACATAAACCAAAGGTCAGGCAGGATCAGGAACTTCAGTGTCTCTGGAGTGTTGAACCCCAAGGGACTGAGATAAATAGAAATCTAGGTGCAAGAGTAGAGGTCCAAGAATGGTAGATCCTAATCAGATCAGGGGACAAGATATGGGAAGGGCCAGTGAGCTAGGTGTTTGTCTTAACTTGTTTCCTCCACCCTACCTCTTTCTCTCCTACACAAACACACAAGACTAATATTTTGGATTTTTATTGAAATCATATGTATAACTTGTACTCATCCTGAGTTGATGTGTTGAATCCAGCTGTGCTAGTTAAATTGTAGGTTTGGAAATTAGATGAGTCATTTGACTTCTCTGTGGCTCAACTTTTCCATTTGTAAAATGGGCATAATACATGCCCTATATATTTTATAGGAATACTGTAAGGATCAAATGAGAAAATGCATGTGAAAGAGTCCTATCCAATTAAAAATCCTATACAAATATAATTTGTAATCTTGAAAAGGTGCCAATTTTTCTATGAAAATGTAATGAGGAGGTGCTAGAGACATCATAGGTTTATCTTGGGTAGACTTCAGAAGTACAAATACAATTAAGCCTTTAATATACATAGATTTTAAAAGTGAATTATAGAAGAGAGGCTCTATAGTTTTCGTATTTGTTAGTGACAGTAAACCTGCTCAAATGTACAATTTTGAAGCTGGGCAGAGACAAAACTGGCACAGGGCAACAAGGGATGTGCTCCAGATGTCAACCCCTGGAAGGACATGATTCAAATCTTTGGCACGTCATTCAACCTCTGTCTCAGTTTCTTCAGGGGTAAAATGAAGCTAACAATAGCACCTAACTCACAGGGTTGTTGTGAGAGTCAAATGAGAAAATATTTGTAAAAAGTACTTAGCATAATCCCTGGCACACAGTAGGCAATGTATAAGCTCTTATCCTCTTCTTTTCCTTCCCTTTCAACCTGGATGGGAAATGGGGATCTTGATACCTTCCCAAAATCTATTGCCAGTTCTCTATTGATTTCTCTCCTAAGGGGTGTGCTTTCCCGCCTCAACTAACCTGCTCTTTCTCTTGGCTGCTACAGTTATTTTCCTAGGGTCCTATGAAGGAAACTCCTTCCCCACTCACCTCCAACCTTCCACAAGTCACTTGGTCTTGGGACCCAAACCACACTGGATGCCAGACTCAGTGGCTGCAGCTGCTACCTACATCCCCATAGTAAATTCAGCCTTAGCACTTCTCCCATCACTATCTTCCTCTAGTCTTCCTTTTCACTGTGCTCTCTTAAACCTCTTTCATGGTGTGGGAGGATCACTAGATTTAAAAATAGAGAGCCTGTGTTTGGATCCTTGTTCTGCTGCTTTCCTTTTGTGTGACCTTGGCAAAATTACTATCTTTTGGGGCCTCAGTTTCCTTGTCTGTAAAATGTGGAAATAGATGACCTTCATGGTTTCTTCTAATTCTAAGATCTTAGATATCCTAATCATACATCCCTTCTATTTTCTGCTGCATGTTAAAATCCTATTTTCTCCTGAAGACACAGAATCTCTTGGCACCCTCTCCAAGGCTGCTTGCTCCTACTTTTCTACTCCTTGATACATAGGTTTAGGACAGGGGTGGGGAACCCTCGGCCTTGAGGCCACATGTGGCCCTCTAGGTCTTCAAGTGTGGCCCTTTGCCTAAACTTCACAGAATAAATTGGAACCTGCAGCCTCGAGGCCATAGGTGCACCCCACCCCTTCTCTAGGAGAAGGAATTGATCTGCTGTTTTCTGATGTTCCATTCAGATGCTCCCTCTACAAGTGTCACTCAGCAACCATATCTCCTCCTTTAAAGTTCAGTGCAGCCTCTCCAGAGCTTTGTTGCTGTCTTTTATGGACCTCTAGGTTAGTGGTGTCAAACTCAAATAAAAATGGATCCCTGTGGATATTGACATATTGACAGACTACAAATGAACATTTTCTATGTTCTATTATATTTTAATGTATTTGTTATATTTTATATATATTGTTATATTTTAATATATATGTTAATATATTTGTTGAACATTTCCCAATAACATTTTGATGTGGTTCACTGGGAATAAGCTGTCCAGCTCACAATGGTGGCCAAATGTTTGATATTTCTGTTCTATATCACTTTCTTTTATTCAATATCAGCTGATTCACAGTTTTCTTCTTCTAAATCCTTGGCCCCTTTGAATTCCCTGACCTCTCAGTTCCTTAGTCTCTTCAACTTCTATACAACTTCTCCAATCTCCCTTAATTGAGCAATATATAAAAAAATCCCATAAAGCTTCCCTATAAATCTGAAGGGGAGATGTAGTTTTCCCCAGGGACCCAACCTGCTAGTGCCAATGGGAGTTTGGATAAGAACCCTTAGAGCTGGGGTGGGAAACCTTTGGCCTCGAGGCCACAGGTGATCCTCTAGGTCCTCAAGTGCAGCTTCAAATGGGTCATACTTAGGGACCTAGAGGGCCACATGTGGCCTCTAGGCTGCAGGTTCCCCACCCCTGCCTTAGAGTCTACAGGAGCTGAATGGATAACAGTATAGGTTCTTAATATCAGACTTACTATGACAACTTTCCAGGTGGATTTTCTTAGAGGTACATTTACATGCATATATAATTATTTGTTGTACAAACAATTCCTGGACACTGAGATACGTTGATTCTGAATATAATCTCTGAGAGAATATATACTATATATATAGTGGGTGTAGTCTGTATGACAACCAGCACATTACAGGTAGCAGGTTAATTTAAATAGCCATAATTAGGTGCTATTCCAGAAATCTCTCAGATCTCTTGAAAAAGTATAAAGGAACCCAATGGAAATGTGAGAACTATTGATTTAAAGAAATAAATAGAATTGTTTTTCTAGAAAAAAAAGACCAAGTGATTTTGAAACCAAATGAATAGGAAGCCAAGTGAAATAACATTACACAATAGGTAAATAAATGATAACACCCTTCTTTTTGATTGCCGTCTTTTCTGAAAAAAGAAAAGCAGAAATTGTTTGAGTTGCGACGTTTTTGGTTGGTCATGATTGGTAAACACTAGCTTATTTGACTTTTGCTTTTGCATGAGAATTGCAGGCTGTCACTTTCTTGTAGATAGGGAGCTGTCATTTAAGGTTAATGTATATTTTTATGGGTTCCACAGCACCAAAGGGAATTTTATTTACTTTTTCATATTTAGAAAAAGCCCTTATCCTGTATAGTGGTTTTGGATTAACTGTCAGAAGTTTTCACCAAAGCCTGGCCAATTCCAAAGGTACAATTATGCTCTTAGATACTACACCCACCTCATTACTGGAGTGGATTTTCCTGCTATGAGCAATGACTTTAAAATGATCTTTTTGTCAATTAAAACAAGATTCATTTCAATTCAACCCAAGTAAATTCCAAACACTGAATGTTTTAGTTTTAGTACCAGTCTCTGAAAACTTATTTGACAAGAGGGAAGAGGTTACCAGGAGACTTTGGGGGCAGCTGCAGAATTCTTATTGAGGTTTTAAGCCAACTCAGAGGTCTTTGTCAATGTGTTCCGTCAAGTTCAACCCTAGCTACATAGTTGCATATGATTCAGAAGAAATGGGATAGGGAGACAGAGAGGAAGATAAGGGACCAAGAGAGGTCAGAAACAATAGGAAATTATTTCCCTTGAGGCATCTGTTCGGGATTTAAAGATACTCAGAGAGATGGAGACTTGAACCAAAAGAGGGAGCACACGTATTTAAGTGCTTTGGTCTTTAATTCTCTTATTTAATTTTTGTTCAAATTGAACGTTTCCTTTTTCTTCCTTCCAGCTTCTTCCTAAATCCTAGTTTCAAATATTTTCCAATCTAATTATTGAAGATAGGCTTGATTTTCAGTTTTATTACTTGTGTAGAGTTTGTTTCTACTGAGCTGCCCTCTGTAGCATTAGACAAATTACTCAATCTATCTGTATCTCAGTGACTCAATCTCTTTTAAATAAGGATATCGATTACATCTGAAGTTCAAATCTTGTCTTAGGCACTTACTATCTGCGTGGCCCTAGGCAAGTCATTCAAGCTCTCCCAAACTCAAGTTCCTCATCTGTAAAATGAGGAGTTGTACCCGATTTACTCAAAGGTTTCATCCAACTCTAGATCTGTGATGTTATTACTAGATGTACACTAAGGTTTCTTACAACTTTATTCTCTGGTCTTGTGATTATTTCAACTTTAGAAATTCTAGTCTCCCAATGTCCTTTTGTTTCTTTATGGGCTTCCCTTAAAGCTACGATTTCAATAAATAAAGGTAATTGCCAATCCATGCTGTTGTTATGTTTCATTTATTAACAAAACAGCAATCATTTCAATTTGCATCACGGAGTGTTTTAATAATGATAAAAATTAAAAAAAAATTTAATAATGAAAAAAATAATTTGCTTAAATTCTGTGCCAGAAATAAATCACATTGTGTTGAAAAATCAGTAAAATAATTAATTTTTCAGATTACATGATGACCAATAAGAAGAACTTGTTTGGTTCCCATTCTCCACTCATTTGTTTGGTGTTTTGGGTGCACAGTTTGCATGCGAGGATGCTTTTCTATACAGGAACTACACGGACATATTTTTCCAAATTCTTTTCATTTGAGACTTTTTCTAGGAAAACTCATGATAGGTGGGAAAGTAGGGAAGGAGGAAAGTGTGACTTCTTCTCAGTTTTTAAGCTTAAGAGCCCTAACATAAAGACAAAGTTGGGATTTGCCCTCCCAGTTGCCTTCTAGTTGAGGGATTCTATACTTGTATAAAAAAGCATTATCTTAGGTATTTTTTTATCTTAGGTATTTTTTTTAAGTTTGAAAAATAAATCCTTTTCATCAAGAGCCAATGAGCACCAAAGTAGTTAGTTTATGCTATTAATACAAACTCATTGTTTTGTTCCAGATTCTATTATCTTGTTCTATGAAAATAAGTGCCAGATTGCCTATTGGAATCTTACAATGTTTATCTGTATCCAACATAAGTCAAGATTTTTGGAACCTGATTTTTAAAATTGATGAGATTGATATAAATTTATCTGAAATAAACAATCATGAAATGAAAGTAGTTTGGGATGTTAAAGGACCTGATTTCTCTGCCTCAAATCTCTTCCCATTCTAGTCTATTCACTCTACTCAGATGTCAAATTAACCTTCCTAAAGATTCAGTAAAATTCCTATTTAATAAATTCTAATGGCTCTACCTTTTAGGTCTTCTTAGACCAGCGGTTCTAAACCTGTGGGTCATGATCCCTTTGGGGGTCGAACAACCCTTTCACAGGGGTCGCCTAAGACCATAGGAAAACACATATTTCCGATGGTCTTAGGAACTGAGACACCGCTCCTCTGTCTCCAGGCGGCTCCACCCACATGCAGATAGGCCCACCTACAAGTCGCAGCATTAGGAAGGTTGAGAACCACTGTCTTAGACCTTATACCCTTCCATATACTCTGCAATAAAATGATATTAGACTCCTTGCTGTTACTTTCACAAGACTGTTAAAAGAAGCCTAGGTTAGGGCCTTCCTCTAAACAATTAATGCAAACTCAGGAAGTAAGACAGAAGGAATTTATTAATACACCAAGACAACAAAACTAGTGGACTAGCCAGAATTTAATCTGTATTCTGCTTTTTCTAGACAGAAGTAAGCAATTTCCATAAAGTAGAAAGACAATTTTGGTTGGTCCCTGTTTCAGATGAGGAGAGTGTGTTTGCACTGCCTCAGCTCTTGATTGTTTCAGTAATTTATGACAAGATGGAATTGGGGAGGTGGTGCAGGTAGGTGGCACAGTGGGTAGAGTCTGGAGCCAGGAAGATTCATCTTCCTGAGTTCAATCTGGCCTCAGACACTTATTATCTGTGGGACCCTGGGCAAGTCACTCAATCTTATTTGCCTCAGTTTCCTCATCTGTAAAGTGAACTGGAGAAGGAAATGGGAAACCATTTCAGTATCTTTGCCAAGAAAACCCCAAATAAGGTCATGAAGCATTGAACAAGACTGAAAAATGATTGAACAATAGCAACAGTTCCTCCCTCATTACAGTATCATGGGGAGATGGAATTAATGAACATGCATACCATCATTTTATATAGCAGCTATGTACTCAGAGTTTTAAACAAGGTTTTAAATAGAGTCACCTAGACAGACTCAGCACAAATAGCTCATTTCTCATGTAAAATTTCTTTTCCTGAATGCACATATTTCCCTTCCTTCATTCCTTTGTTCCTTTCTTCCTTCTTTCCTTTTGTTTCTGGGCCAAACAATCTCTCTACAACTGGTGTTCCATTTCTTTTGCTCAGCATTTACTAAGGCAAGTGTCCATCATTTCTCTCTACTTGCTCATTGGAAAATCCAAATGACTCTCCTATAGGTAATAGGTAATAAGTTGTTGTGGTCAAGAGTCTTGATAGGGTCCTTCTTCATGGTTATTTTCTAAACAGGCAATTTGCCTAGTCTTTCTATAACTTTTTTGGATAAGTTTTCCATTGATAAGCTAATTTGTGAGTCCTTAGAATGCCTGGGCTTTTCAACAAAACTCTGTCCTCTTGTTGAGGATCTTGACAATATACTTTAGCATCAAAACATCATTTGCCATAGCTCTGAGCTTGACCCTTTGACAGGCCTTTCAGCTTCTCTTTCAACTGACTGCTATACTGAATATAAGTAGTAAAGTCACCTCCTTTGTCTGATGCTCTAAAATATGTCAGTAGGTAAGCAGGGTTCTTCCCTCAATATGAATGGAAGTACAGCATAAAACTTTCTAGAATAATACCTAGTGGGGATTGTATGGGTATAACAGAAATGACAGATGCTGAGTCTGATAGAAAGATGAAAGGTAAGATGGTAGATAGACAGATATCTTACCAAATTTTCCACTAACCTCAGCTTATCCTTACACATACCGCAGAAATGGTAAATCTGATCACTCAAGGCTATAGCTTCAAAAAATACCATCTTCACATGTAATTGCATGAGGATCTATGTAATTTCTTCCTCAGGAAATGCAAAATTTTGTATGTAAAAATATATGCCATCTTATTGTCATTATCTGTGCAATTGAGAGTGCTGTTTGAAGTCACAGGTTCTGAGTTCCAAACCTGAATCTGTAGTCAATTAATCTCTCTGGGTCTTAGTTTATTCATCTGTAAAATGCCGGCTTGGCCTCAAAACTCCCTTTTATTTCTAGATCTATCATCCTTTGAAATTTAAGTGAAATATTACACTGGCTAGATTTTACAGTTGTGATTCAGAGGCTGAGATAGGTAAAAATGGAATATATTTCAGATGTTAATTATTATCTTTCACATTCTCACTCACAGCTTTAATGCTCAACTCAAAAATAGAATAAAAAGCTCTAGCTATTTCAGAAGGATTTTTTTTGAAAATGGGACAAAAGTATAAAAGGTTAGATGAATCCTACAAAGTGAGATGTCAGTGTACCATAGCTCAGAGGCAGTTCATTGACAAAGTAACCCAATTGCATTGTACTTAGGGTTATCCAGATCCTATTCATGACCTTCACTTACCACCAGCTCTGCTTCTTAGACTGGACTCCATCAGCCTTATCACTAGAAAACTCATCATCTTGCAAGATTGCATCAGTTTTGATACTCACACCTTATCACAGTGGTTCTCAACCTGTGGGTTATGTTCAATTTGTAACAATGAAAATACATCCTGCATGCCAGATATTTACATTATGATTCATAACTAGCAAAATTATAGTTATGAAGTAGCAACAAAAATAATTTTATGATTGGGGGAGGTCACCACAACATGAGGAACTATATTAAAGGGTCGAGGCATTAGAAAGGTTGAGAAAGTTGACTCATACCCTTATAAGTATGAATACCTCAATTCTCACCATCTAGCTTTTGGCCAATACTTGTATGGACTCCAACTCCCAACCTTCTGATGTCTTACTCTCCTGACCTTTTTAAACTCACAAGGTCATAGCCACTTTCAATTCTCTTTCACCTAAAAGCAAGAAAAAAAATAGACACACCGGAGAGAGAAGCAATACTAGGGACATGTGCTCATGGGGGTGGGAAGATAAAAGCTCAACCCTCTCTCCTCTCTCAAAGGCTGATAGCATTCCTTGCCCCTGCACTTGAATGTAGCTAGGCAGAAAAAGAGGATGAGCTAGACTTTTGATTTGGTCCAGCTGGTACCTATTGTATGTACCCTAGTTGTGGCTCAGGAGCCTGTCCCCAGTTAGTTTCTTCGCCATGTGGTCAGCAGATCAAAATGGATCGAAATGAATTACTGAATGTTTACATGTGCTTCAGATCACGGAGCACAGCTCTTTCATTCCATGTCATCATGCTTTATCAGAAGCATATTCCCCAGCTTCTTTCACATGGGGACTTCATCAACCAAGCAAGCATACTGAGCATGCTTAGCAGCCCTGAAAGAAGGCCTGTGCTCTCCAAGATGACTCCACTTACCAGACAATAAACAGGCACAATTCTCTATGAAAATTAGATTCCTACATAGACTAACACTTAAGGAAAGGGGCAGGCCTTTTCTATTCCTGTATTCCACTTAATTGGAAAGGAGACAACTTCCTATATTGGAAAGATTTCTTGGGGGTAATGGCTTTAAATGTTTACATAGTCTTTTGTTCCTTTGTTCCATAAATAGTCTTTTGTTCCATTCCTTCTTGTTATAAAAAAAAATAGTTGCACATAGAACAGTGGAAACTTTTCAGTTCTATGGTATTGTCTTTGGGATCAGGTATGTATCTTAAAGACAATTATAAAGAATTTCTGAAAATGGAAAATGGAGGTTTATACTTCTATTAGAGTTATTATCCATTAAAGTCTCATTTCTAAAATTCCTTAATTTGCAGAAGTCTTACAACTTAACCATGGCAAAGAATTGTTAAGGTTTCCAGATGGTTGCATAGAGAAATAGGAAAAGGCTGATACACAATTTTTTTCCCCCCAAACAACCCATTTTTTATAGCTTGTCTCAGGAGGAAAAATAAAGAATTCATTAAAAACCTTATTTTGAATCACTATCACAGTTTCTAAAATCCTCTTAGGGACCTTAAAACTTCACATTTGGCCTGAATATATGTATGGAATTTCTCCCTTCTTAGACATTTTCAGTGTATTTCCTTTAGCTGTTATTGAGTAGAATGAACATGAATCAAGTCCCCTACATGTGTTCCAAACTGTTGTCATTATTTAATGCCTGAATAACCCCAAACAGAAGAGTTACTACACAGTCAGTACAAAGTTCACCTGGTCTTGGGCATCTGGTTTCCCTTCTTGCTGAATCTGGAAATATAAACTTACCAAAGAAAATTAATCAGTAGTTTAGAGTGGGATCATTAAGTTCAATAATGAGGTTAATTGTAATTGAATTTTGCCCAAGTACCAGTTTTACCATGTTTTGAATTGTGTCAAGTTTTACCATATTTATTTTCTACAGGTTATTGAACACTCGTTTTGAGAATATATTTGGTTAAATAGCCATCCGGTCAGTTCTGTTACATTGACCTACTTCTCTGTTGCTTGGTACCAGATTGTTGTTATGATAGCTGTTTTGAATAGCTATGTATATGCTTTAGATGTGTAATTATGTACGTCTATATAGATGTGCATATATGTATGTCTATATCTACTTCTATGTTTATGTCTGTAAGTATAGCTATTGTGTGTGTGTGTATGTGTGTGTGTGTGTGTGTGTGTGTGTGTGTATGTTGTATCTCTTTAGGAGAATGTAAGCTTTTTGAAATCATGGACTGTTTTTTGTTTTGACTGTTTTTAAAATTTGTTTTTCTTTGTCTTTGCACAAGCACCTAGCACATAGTAGGTGCTTAACAGATGCCTACTAGAGATTGGATCTTTTGGAATTTCATAGTTATGGAAACAAAATGTACATCTGTGGTCACTTCCATGTGAAAAGATAGATGCATAAGAGATAATGTAGCTAAGAAACTGGAGATGGCTAAATACAGAATTCCTTTTGAGAATGAATGCTACTTACAAGTATTCATGACTCTAAACTAGCAACTCAGAGCCCTGTTTGTGGGTATAATTTCTTCAGTCCTAATCAGAGCATAGGTAAACATTGCTGAAATGTGTGTGTGTGTGTGTGTGTGTGTGTGTGTGTGTGTGTGTGTGTGTTTAGATAGCACTGCATCTGTGGGAGTGTTAAAAATCAATCTACTATGTATTACCAAAACTCAATAGATAATTATCACATGAAAATCTTATAAATTGTTTGAATGTTTCCTTCTACCAAAACTCATATAAAAACATAATAGAAAGACATAGTTTTATGGGGTGGTTGTAAGGATGATCATGAACTGTTCCTGGAGGTTCTCAATACCAAAGTCACTCTTCCATTTTTTTTTTTTTGACTTGAGTAGCCCTTTATTAGCAACTAAAATAGAAGGTTATCTGTTGTACAACATGGGCTGTAGCTGACTATCCTGGAGATCTATTATATTCTAATACAGACCATTTATAAATGCAATTTTCATTATTAAAAAGCTTCTACACTTTTTGGTTTGTTTACAATTTGCAAAACTATTCTGAAAGCTGAGTATATGTGTACAGGTTTGCAAAGAGTACAAATTAAGCTTCACAGGCTGTATTTGAAGGACCATCTGCCACTATGACTTTACATCCATTATCACTTTTTTAAGTCATAAAATATTTTGATGCCAGCCTTCCTTCCTTCCATTGTCCTAAAGAAGAAAGCATTTTATAATGAGTTGAAATTAAGGAAGGACTATACCTACTAGAAAAGAAGAGAAAAAAGTTCTATTAATTTTGAGGTTTCAGTATCCCCAAAGACCAGGAACTGTATCTTTGTAAGGGCTAGGCTGGGACCTCATAAGTATATGCAGGTGATATCCCTGAGTACTCAGAGCTTCAGGGAACTCTTAAGTGCTCCAGCTGCATAACCTACTGAACTATCTTGCCAGTTTCTACACTGGCTTGACTGGGCATAATTCAAAAATGAAAAGCTCATATTCATTTCACTCTTCTGGAGCTCTGTGATAGCATTTAGTAACACCCCAATGGGATGTCTTCCACATATTGTCTCATGGTATTTATTCAAGTAGTTACTAAAAGATACAGGGTCTAGTTGTTCTATAATACTCATACCTATTTTATCTAGATGTTCAATGGATCTATAAATCTCCTCCTTGGGATTCATCATAGTAACTGTAACCAAACCTTTGACCCCAGTGGCAGAAATCAGAAGAAACCACAAAGAAATTACTAGGACCCACTAGATATTTACTTACAGGTTTTTCGAATTCCTGTTCTTTTGATTCACTCAGACTTCCAAGCAATACAGGAATAATGGTAAACTCATCCTTATGGTTTTCCATGGCTTTAGCAGTATAAGGCAAATGCATTTCAATATTGTGTTCATCATCTGTTTGCAGAGACATGCACTCAAACATACCAGTCTTCCGTAGCTCTGAATAAATCTTTTGATCAATATGAAGGTCATACAGAAGTGTTCTATATGTATATCCACAACGGAAAGCACACATCGAGATAGGGGAAATGATGAGAAGGCCCAAGGATGAATATTCTCGAGGTAATAGATGGATCCAGTTATTTATAAGCATGAGCAGCACAAGACTCCCAGTAAGTATGTCCTGTATGAGGGGTAATAATGGCTCTAGCTGCTAGAGTCTAGCAGGTCTTTTTGTGAATTGTATTTGGAAAAGCCAACCTTGTAATTAATTGTGCATTCGGTTGAGGACCCGAAGCTGTGTACCAGCTCCCGGCATGACTGGCTTCCCGGGGGACCACTAGGTTGGACATCTTGGAACCTGTGCCGCCTATGGTTCACGAGGATGAATGAAGTGGCGGCGGGGAGCGGACGAGGCACCACCGGCCCAGCCCAGGAATAGGCTGCTGTGGAGGGGATCGGCCGACCAAGGAGGAGGAGGAAAAGGAGCCTCCCCGGCGGGGGTCTCTTTTTTTAAATTCCAAGATTTTCTAATCCAATGAATCCTTTGGTGAGCAGGAGGGAAGAAGGTGCAATTAACCAACAGCAGGAGCTACCTAGTGATCAGTGAGAGAAAAATCTACTAGTTTTATTTTTCCAGCAATGTAGGAAAAGAATAAAATGAGTTTTTATAAAATACTGACATTTGATAACTAAAGATCACAAGCTCACTCTGTAGTGATGTAAAAACTCAGGAGTAAATTCTGCTAACTGGAAAGAATCTTCTAAAGAACCTCAGAGATCACTTACTTGAATGGGAATCCCCTCTACCACACCCCCACAAAGTGGCTTTGTGCAGTTGAGAATTGCCTTCAGGAATAGGAAAATGACTCACACCTGAAACAGCTGATTGCATTTTTGAAAGCTCAGACTGTGAGGAAGCATTTCTTTCTTTTTTTTTAATATATTTTTTAATGACTTGTTTATTTACTTTTAGTTTACAAGATTCAGTTCCACAATCTCCTGAAGGAGTTTCAAATTTTCTCCCCTTTCTTACCC
>CM053580.1:338782244-338842892 GCA_028627135.1 Pseudochirops cupreus
TGTACAGAAACTTTTCAATTTAATGCAATCAAGATTATCCATTTTGCATTTTATAATGCTCTCCAACTCTTCTTTGGTCATAAAGTCTTCCCTACTCCATAAATCTGACAGGTAAACTATTCCTTGCTTCCCCAGATTATTTACAGTATCAGCCTTTATACCTAGATCATGCACCCATTTAGACTTGACTTTGGTGTACAGCATTAGATGATGGTCTATACTCAGTTTCTGCCAAACTATATTCCAATTTTCCCAGCAGTTTTTGTCAAATAGTGAGTTCTTATCCCAGAAACTGAGGTTTTTAGTCTTATCAAACAATATATTACTAAAAAAAAGTCCAAAATATCAAGGCAATTAATGAAAAGAAATGCCAGAGAGGGTGGCCTAGCCATACCAGATTTTAATCTCTATTATAAAGCAGCAGTCATCAAAACTGCTTGGTACTGCCTAAGGAATAAAGTAGTGGATCAATGGAATAGATTGGGAAGCATTTCTTTATATCAAGCCTACACTTGCTTTTCTGCACCATTTCCCCGATTGCTCCTAAATCTGCCTCCTGGGTCAAGCAGAGTAAATCTAATTTTGTCTTCATTCATCCTCCAGGTATCTGCCCTTAAAATACTTGAACGCTGCTCTCTTACAACCTCCTCTTGCTTCTTCTTCTTCTTCTTCTTCTTTTTAAACTTTTTAAACATCCCTAATTCTACCTCTTCAGTTCCTTCATTTGATCCTTATATGGCAGGAGCTCGCAGCCCTCATCTAGATACACTGTGATTTGTCAATGATCTTCCTAAAAGACAGTAACCAGAAATGCTTGCAACGCTTCAGGGGAGGTCTGAGCAAGACTGAGGACTGCACACATTGTGTTCATTTTAGGAAGGACACTGACAAACTTCATGAGTATGGGGGCATTTCAGCTGCCATGTCACACTCTTGTTACACATTTACTTCTTGTCCACTGTAGCAAACAGATCTTTGCCCACCTGACTTATCCAGAAGAATTTTATCTCCTGTAGTATTGTAGCTAATTATTGCAAACAGGTATGAAGCTTTTCATTTTTTAATACTCATTAAATTTTGTTTTTATTAGATTTTAATAATTTGGCCTGCTGATCTTTTTGAATCCTAACTCTGTTAATCAATATAGTAACGTTCCCTTTTTGCTTGTGTCATCTATAAATTTGATAACTATAACAAATAAGTCTTCCTAAACGGCACTGCTAAAAATTGTTGAACAACACATGACCAAGAACATGCTTTTGGGACTCTCTTGTAGAACCTTCCCATCTACACACTTTGTATGTATTCATCTCATCCATTACAAATACTCAACTACATTTCCACCTAGCCCACATATCTCTGTCAAATATTTTGCATTGGGATCTCTGGTTTACCATTTTTATAAAGCATATATTATGTACACATGCATAGACAATTTGAAGCTGCGGGCTTTATTGGTGGCTCTTTTCTTCATTGTTGTCTTGACTAATAACTTCTACTCTCTCTGTTATTTATGTTTGTAGCTTTCTTCCTCTCCTTTCAAAAAAATTGTTTAAAGGTCTTTTGAGGGCATGGTAGCACATACCTATAATCTCTGATACTGGGGAGACTGAGGCTGGTGGCTCTTTTGAGCTTGAGAGTTCTGAGCTACCGCAGACTAAAGATGCCCAGGTGTCTGTACTAAGTCTGGCAGCAGTATGTTGAGCCCCCAGGAGCAGGTCAGCAGGATGACTAATGAGGGGGCAGTTGGATCAGAAATAGAGCAGGTCAAAGATCCTGTGCTGAAGAGTACCTACTATGTGCCAGGCACAGTGCTAAGTATGCTCTTAATAAAAAGAAAATCCCTGCCCTCGAGGAGCCCACAATCTAATGAGGGGAGACAATATTAAAGGAGTCAGGAAATGGGGGACAGAGGAGACCTGGTATGGGGGCATTGTGTTCCATAAAATTGAAACCAGGCAAAGCAGCAGATGGAAAGAAGAGTAAGTTGAGGGTCCAGTTTCTGATCTCTATAAAGGAAGACATTGAGAGTAGTTTGTCACTCTACCTTCCAACCCTTCAAAGGAGAGAGGAGGCTGAAGGAAGTTATGTCAATCCGGGCTTGAGTTAGCAGCATTATGGTGGGTTTAGAAACAATGAGGTTATCCTGGGAGGGGCATCTTGTCCCAAGGAGTTGAAAACAGGCATAGAGGCAGATGTAGTGGGATGAACTAAAATCTCAGTGTCTAATCTTTATCGAGGAAGGCAGTGGGAGGAATTAGTATTCCACCCTCCAGCCCTCCAATTAGATGGGAGAGGGGCCTTGAGGGAGTCATGTCAATCAAGGCTTGAGTTACCAGCATGGTGATGAGATTAGAGGGAAAGAGTTTCACCTGGCAAGGGCATCTTGTTTGGTGGAATTCAAACAGGACAACAGATGCAGAGTGAATTGAAACTCTGAGCTGATGCTCTACTTTCAGACTGGGCTAGATAGGGAGATCCAGTTTCAAAATAAAATAAAATAGTTAAATAAAGGCTAATCGTAATTTTCTTTTGGTCATGGCATTTGGTGCTTATTGAATGTAGCACCTTCTAGCTGTCATCTTGAAAGAATTATTCATCATATACAGTAATAGACTATCTGAATAGCTCATAAGCCTTGGGCGTCTTCATCTCAAAGGAACACAGATATAGAAAATCTAGAACTGAGGATGGGGGGGTTATCTAGTCCACCAGCCTCATTTTGTAGATAAGGAAAATGAAGCTCAAGATAATCAAATGCCTGCCCAGTGTCACCACCCTCCCCTTTGCTCATCTTCACAATCAAGTCACTATGTATCTAAATATATGTTAACTTAATTTGGAGGCTCTTGGTCCTCATAGAATTTCTCTACTTATTCCTCTGTAATAGCCACAAGTGCTTCAGCTGTAATTACCTTCCTTGTGATCTGTTCATTTACATTTACCATGAGCATTAGAAGGTGAACAATTCTAGTGTCCCATGAAATGACTTAAAAAAATTGTTGTTGTATTCGGGTGAAAGTAACATCACCACCTCCGTTGGCTACCACTTGTATTGGTGAATATTTGGTATATTCAAAAGACACAGGCATGTTTCTTAAAGGGTCCATCAGGACAAATGCAATCTTCCCAGAATATTTTGACTTTTAACTTGATAAGTTTTTTTAAAATTACAGATAAGACTTTTCTATTTGTTGTTGACTTTAAATTGTTTTCTAAAAGGGAAGCTTAATTTATTTAGATAAAAACAAAAAGCCATTTTTATTGGATAAGATCACTTTCAATGTCTTTGAGAGACAGACATTTTACCTCTCATAAAAGAGCAAATATGATTCTAGTAGAATGGATTATGTCCATAAGAAATCATACTTCAATTCAAATTGGAATTCACATAGTAATTGAAGCATGTGGCTGTGCAACTTCAACATCTTAAAATAGCTGTTACATGGGACTGGTTTTTCATAAGAAACAGAGAGTGTTTCATGGGTAGATATCATTTTTTCCCCCTCCACACTACTGGAGCAGCCTTTGAACAATGAAAAAGAAAAACAATATATGGTATTTGATGAAGAGGTTTGCAAATTGAGTTGGGGAGAAAATGTCAGCATATGTTTTAGCTTATTCTCCAAATAAAGGAAAGGCGGCTCTAAGTAAAAAGAAAACAAACAAACAGAAGGAAAATAACACCTGGAGAAGCTTGGTGTTTATGTTCAAAATTACTTTGCTTTTAGGATAGTTGTAAACTCATAACTTCTTAAAGTCTTTTCCTAATCAATTTGGTATTTCTATAAGAATTGAATAACCATGGACTTCCTAGCAAATTGGGCCAGTCATCTCATAGTACCTTAAATTTAGAGCTAAAAGGTATCAGGCCAACTAGTTCAGTACCCTCATTTTGCAGGTAAGAAAACTGAGCTCTCAAAAGAGGGAAGTAACTTGCCTGAGTAAAGAGGGAGTAAGTGGGCATTTGAACTCTGATTCTTGGTCTGAGTATTAGATATTTCACTGTGCCTTTAAAGAAGGCTAAAGATAGCCAGTTACAGAAATTTGGGATTGAACCAGACCCCTTGAACTCTTTGAGGAAAGGTTCTGTTCTTAAAAAGGTAGTCAACACAAAGCAAAAATGTGTCATTGTTCTACAGTGGTCTACAATGAGTGAGACTCCGTGATGGCAGATAGTTGCTAAGTGGAGATCTCAGAACCATTTGGATTTGTGGTTGGGTTGTCTTAGTGACTAACCCAACTACTTTTTCATTAAGCCAGGCTTTGGTATCGACTGACTGGCAGATCCTTTCACCACTGGATAGAGGTAGGAATTCTGTACTGTGGGGAATTCTTCACTGCAGATGGAGGTCAAAGGACCTCAAAGAGCTGAAGGAGCAAAGCAAAAGAGGTGTTTATGAGGTCAAGCAAACTGCAACCATAGAAAATCCATAGGATCTGAGGGTACAAGGGCAGACCAAGAAACTAATGAATGGAATTGAAAATGTATAGGGCATTAGAGGGGGAAACAAAGATGTATAAGTCTCAGTTCCTGACTTTAAGAAACTTTTCACCTAGTAGGAATACAGCTGCAGTGTACCCACTGGAAAGGATTTTGATGTGCCATCATCCTAGTGAGAATCAGACACCAGCTAATGGTAGTCATCTCTAGGGTGTGGGGTGGAGAGAGAGGGAAGAAAAAAAAATACATGATAATTTTGTTGCGTATTTGAAAGGAATAGCAAATTGTTCATAGTAGATTTGTAGTTTCATGTACAATTGTCGTTTTTATTGTACTATGTTATAAAAATGCTTGTTTTATTCCATAAATTAAGAATACAATTCCAGTTCCACGTTCATTTTGGAATTTCAAATAACTTACCTTTCAAATTATATATATTTATATATTTCTATAACTTCTAGTTTGATCAGTTCAAAGAAAATGTCATTTCAAATATCTCTTGTAACTGAAGAAGCAAGTACTAATTTTCATTTACTAATGAGAAAATTGTGATAAAGCAGTTATGGAATCTGATGTCATCCAGCGGATCAGCTTTAGAGGTAGGATTAAATCTCTATTTTCTGTAGTCTAGTACTCTATTGCCAATCTTACCTCTTCTTCTTTCCCTCCTCCCTCCCTCCCTTCCTTCCACCTAGAAGATGTATATATCCATTTTGAGCGGGAGCCACCAGATGTCACTCTTATAGGTAACTTTTCAACTCCTTTTCTTAATGGGTGCAATGTGACAACCTGGGAAAATGCCAGTCTTGTTTTGGCCTGCAAATCTGACTTTTCAGTAGAGTGGTTATTGGCAGTATCTCAGAGAACTGAGTTGGGTCAACACCCAACTCATCCATTACACTATGATGTGGGTTTGTCGGTTTGTCATTGTTTTTGGAGTTAAAAAAGTAGGTGATCATTTGTGTGGTATAAATATAGAGGCCCTGGAAAGTCCCTCTGCCTCCAAATACTTTTCCTGCCCTGAAATTTTGTAATAAAGCTTCATTTTTGATGACTTCAGTATCCCAAGATGGATCAATACCTTGAGCTGTATAGGCTATCATGAGTTAATTAGTACCTTAGCAAGACCAGTGTGAATAAGTCACAGTCTAGGCACTTCATATGGATAAGGTGATGATGATAATACTGAAAAGGGACTTGGCCTACTTCTCAGCAAGGTCCAACCACTGTCACTATCTTCATGATTAATAACAATCAATGCAAGGCTTTGATTATTGTTGTTCTTATTATTACTTTTTTTTTTGCAATCATGCCTTCATCCATATTTGATCATGAATATTACAGTTGATCTATGGGGCTTCCTATTAGCTGTCACCTAGTTTTTGTTTGTCTTCTTTTGATCACATATAAACACAACCTAAGATTTATTCCCTTATAAAGTCACCAAAACTCCGCTGAAGACATACAATTCCAAAAAAAAAAAATATTGCTATCCATGATTACCTTATGTCCCAGTTGATTTCATTTGCCCAGCAACAGACCAAGTGGTTTCTGGCAAGACAGGTACTTTAAGTCAGACTCTCACTGGAATAACTAATATCAGTGCTGTGATTTTACTTAGGATGGCAATTTGTTATTGAAATTGGAGCATTAAAATGTGTTTAGGCAGCCTCCTGAGGTTCTTGTGGAATCAATTGTTTCATTTTTTTTTTTACTAATGTGTTTAAAATATTTCCCTCTCCTCTTTTTAAGGGGTGGGACTAAGAAAAGAAAAAAAAATCAGGTCACATTAAAGAAGACACCCTAAGAGGATTTTGGTAATGTTGAGAAGCCAAGGCACAATGATGATGATAAATGTAGTTTATTTTTAGTCACTGATTACAAAAAAGTTAATTCCTTTGCCCAATAAGTATGACTTTCTAGAAATATTCAGATTTCCTCAGATAGAGAGAAGAGAATGAGAAAAATCAAATAGAGACAAAAATGAAGTATGCAGGAGGCAAGTAGCCACAAGAGCTATTTGAAGCAATCTTTGTTGTGTATTATCCCAAAGGCAATCTAACCATCTGAACTTTTTTCCTTTTGTGGCAGTACCATGTGGCTAATTGTAGATTGGAATGTAGAGAGGAGACCCTCACAGCTGTAACCCACTCTTGCTCTACATAACACAATGGAGAAGTAGTTATGTTCTGTGAAATAATTTTGAATCAGAGGTAGCAGAATTATGAGACATTGTATGGAAATGGAATCCAGGCTAAGAGTGGTGTATATCCTTCTTTCCTCTTATATTTCATTAGCCCAGAAAAGAAGACAAGGATTATGAAGTAATTAATATGAATTCCAACATACATAGGCTTTGCTCAGGGATAGGGAGAGAAAGTAGGGAAAAAATTGTTTTCTGCACAATTCTACACGGCAGGTTGCCATGTACATTCAGATAGAAAAACCTTAAAGTGCTATGTAAATGCTAGCTGTTAATATAGGGGC
This sequence comes from Pseudochirops cupreus, assembly GCA_028627135.1. Lineage (NCBI taxonomy): Eukaryota > Metazoa > Chordata > Mammalia > Diprotodontia > Pseudocheiridae > Pseudochirops > Pseudochirops cupreus. The sequence continues at coordinate 338,789,176 of CM053580.1, forward strand.
AAAATGCAGGAAGGCCGGTACTGTGATATCTGCATAATAATTTATACAAATAACAAGATTGTAAAGACAAAGGAAACACTTACAAAGTCTGGTTAACGAGACGACTGGTCATGATTACAGAGGACTACAGACTAGGCATGCTTTAGGACAGGAAGTAATAGCCTCACTTCAGTGCAGAATTAGATACGTATGTATGTGTGTGTGTGTGTGTGTGTGTGTGTGTGTGTGTGTGTGTGTGTGTGTGTGTGTGTATGTATCAGACATGGTAAACACAATCATTTGTTTTGTCTGATTATGCATATTTGTTACAAGACTTTTCTTTTTTCCTTTTCAATATGGTGGTGAGAAAGGAGAGGAAAAAATAGTGATCGTTAATTGAAAAATTTAAACCTAATGAAAAACAACAACAAAAAGAAAGAGCACTAGATTGAATTTTAGGAGACCTTATTTTTTTTGGCTGAGTGACTTTGGACATGTCCCATCACTTCTCTAAACCTCATTTTTTCTTATTTGTAAAATGAAAAAGGATCTCTTAGAGACTTTCAAACTGAAATTTGATGAGTCTATAATTAAGAGAAAAGTGATGGATTTGGGGGTCATTAGGATTAGGTTGCAATGAAGAGGAAGGATGTAATTTGGGAAGACCGAGAAGTGAATGGAGAAATTCCTCAGACTAGGATGCAGATCAGTGGCACTGAAGTTCTGTGATGTTTAGAAACCATGGCTGCATCTTTTGGAGCTGTCAAGTCAACAAGCAGTTATGAACTCATTCTTTGCCAGGCTCTGGGCCAAGCACTAAGGAGACAAAGAAAGGTAGAAATAGGACCTGCCTTCAAGGAAGTCATAACCTGTGAGGTTTGTATAAAATACAAATGACTAGGAACAAACAAGATAACAGGATAAATTGGAGATGATCTTAGAGAAAAGGTACTAGCATAAGAAGGATTTGGGAAAGGCTTCCTCCAAAAGTTAGGATTTTAACTGAGACTTGAAGGAGGCCAGGAAAGCCAAAAAGCACTGATGAGAAGGGAGGGAGAGAGGTCCAGGCATGAGAGATAAACAGTGAAAATGTATAGGGTCAGAAGATGGAGTGTCTTGCTCAAGGAATAGAAGGAGACCAGTGTTACAGGATCAGTGTATGTGGAGGGGAGAAAGATTGAAGAAGACTGCAAAGGGAGGAAGGGATCATGTTATAAAGAGCTTTAAAAAACAAACAAGATTTTATATTTGATCCTCAAGGAAATGGGGAGACAGTGGGATTCATCGAAAAGAGAGATACCATGGTCAGTCCTGTGCTTTAGGAAGATCACTCTGATAGCTGATTGGGGAGAAAGTTGAGACAGGGAGACCAGCCAGAAGGTTGTCAAAGGTATTAATCTAGGCATGCAGGAGTCCAGGTATGAGGTGATGAGGGCCTGCACCCAAGTGGTGGCAATGTCAGAGAAGAGAAAAGGATATAAGTGAGAGACGGTGCAAATGTAGAATCTACAGGGCTTGGCAAATTATTGGCTATGTGGGACCAGAGAATGGGGAGTTGAAGATGACACTTAGATTGTGAGTCTGGGTGACTGAGAGGATGGTGGTACTTCACCACAGTAACAGAGAAAAGTGTGGGGGGGAGGGTTTTAAGGGGAGGGTATAATGAGTTCAGTTTTAGACATGTTTAGTTTAATATGTATATGGGACATCCATTTCAAGATATTTAATAGGCAGCTGGAAATGTGACACTGGAGCTCAGGAAAGAGGTTAGGGCTGAATAAGTAGATTTAAGAGTCATCAATGTGGAGATGATAATCGAATCCATGGAAACTGATGAGATCACTGTATAAATTAGTATATAGCAGGAGAAGATGAAGGATCCAAGACTGAGCCTTGGGGGAGGGGGGCACATCTAGTGGGAATTCTTTAAAAAGAAATCCAATAAAGGCAACTGAAAAGGAGCAGTCATCTTGTAGGAGAGCCAGGAGAAAAGTCTCATAGAAACCTAGAGAAAGAGAATATCAAAAAGAAGATGGTGTTTGATTGTCAAAGCCTCCAGAGAAGTTAAGATAGATGAGGATTGAGAATAGGTCTTTTGAGTAGAGTAGCATAGACATAATGATACATTTTTGGACAGCTGGGAACAGCAGGGATATAGAACTGGATATACTTTTTCTTTTCTATAAAGAGAATTTCTGGTTTGTAAATAGTGTGTAAATCACAACATGCTCTTCAATTAGAACAATGGTTCAAAGAAACAGAATTCCAAAGAACTAATTGGGTACCTTGTCACTAGCTTAATTGTTGAAGAGCTTTTTTCAACAAATATTTCCCTATTTTTCTTCTACATACATACTTTCTCAGATCATTTTCCTGGCTTCTTGTAAGCAATCACAAGTCATTATACTATGCAAGATATTATGCTATATATCATACTAAATATATAATATATAAATATATACTATACTGAACATTAAATTACAACCTTCCTTACTGAAGAAATATAATTTTTTGAATAAATTCTTATGCTGCAGCCTATCTACCCCAATACCATTGTAGTTATCCCTTTCTATACTTTTTGAGGAGGGGTAGTGTTGTGCAATGGATAGAACTCTGGATTTAGAGTCAGGAAGAACTGGGGTTCATTCCCACCTTAGATACTTGCTGTGTATCCCTGTGTGCTTCACTGTGGTCATCTGTAAAAAGAGGGAGAAGGCTCCCATGGTCATTCCAGCTCTAAATCTATGGTCATAGTCAGCATCCTATGCAGTGGTCTAGACTGTGTCAGTGTCAGTCAGGGCTGTCTATTATCTCCTTAGGGCATACACTTTGACTTATAAAAGGGTAGTGGGATTATCTTTTCATCTTGATGAGATGGCTATCATTTCTTTAATTCTTTTGGCCTATGGTAACCCTCTGGGGACACTCTGTGATGGCTTCTAGGTTTCTGCTGTGTCTTGTAAGAGATAATTTGGTGTCTATAATCCTGTATAGGGAATTTGGATCATCTCTTCTTATTTGCTTATACTGAAGTTAAATCTATCCATTGACTACAGCATTTTCTGGTTTTGCTTGTAAGTTTAGCTGTTATTGTTGTGCAGAAAATAAAAGCCAGCTGACACCTGGGTTCAAGATAAATTTAGGTGTGGATTTATTAAGCAAGCGTGCGACTACCTGAGTGTTTATCACTCAAATTGGTAGTGATCTTTGGGGGTACAGACGTTGATTATAAAGGCTAAAACCACAAAAACCACAGTCAGGGAGGGGAGCTAGCAGAAGCCAGGATGTACAGAAACAAAGAACAGCCATTGGTTAGATCTATAGTTCAGGGCTAATTTTGGAATATGGCACAAGGGTACAAGGGTGCAATCTTCCTGTGACTCAGGTGTCCCTTGGAAGAGAAGGGTGAAAGATCATAGTTAATGCTTTCCAGAACAGGGTGGCAGGTCATGGGGTAAGAGGGAACTGGAAAATCCCAGAACAGGCCGGGATCATGTTCTAGGCAAAGGATGTGGGGACCCTTCCTGGTCAGCAGAACAGGACAGGTTGGTCTCTATATTATACTATAACCCTGAGTTGCACTTTGTACACTCAAACTGATTCAAGGAAAATATATAGAATGCTAATTTGGGGAAGGAAAGGGCAGGGAACTTTTCCCTGAGCAATGCCTAGACATGCCTTGAAGCTGTTTCAAGCAATGACAAGATATAGGATAGAGACAAAGACAGAAATATAAAGGGGGCTTAATGGTGGGCCACAAATCAGGTGGTGTGCAGTAAAAAACTGGGATTTGAGCTTCTGTACAACATTATTACCCAGAAAAGCTAAGCAACACAGTGCCTGGAGAATACACACACACACACAAACACACATAAACGTCTATGTATGCATACCCATACACATACATACACCATTTTTTTTCTCCAAGGTAATTTTTAATACTAGAAAATACCCACACTACTCCCTAGGGAATCAGGGTGATAATCTCTCTGTACTCTGCCCTCACAAAATGAGATCTGGAATATTGCATTCTGTTCTGGGGGGGTCACAGTTCAAAAAAGATATTTGTAAGTTGGAGAACATCTAGAGGAGGGTAATCAGAGGAGAATGACCTTGAGTTCATGATTGAGTACTGTTTAAAAGAATTTTGGATGCTCAGCTTAGAGAAGATAAGACTGCATTTAAGTCTCTGAGAGACTGTCATGTAGAAAGGGGAGTAGACTTTATTTGTCTGTAGGGGGAGAAGTAGAGACAGAATGTGAAATTTGCAAAGAGGCACATTTAGATATCCTGATACCTTGATGTCACATCATAAACATTTTCTCTAACAATTAGAGCTATCCAAAACTTGAAAGCTTTGCCTTGGGAGGCTCCTCCTCATTGGAGGACTTCAGGCAGAGATTGGATGACCACTTTGGTCCCCATGTGGTAAAGGACATATGTGACCAGTGAATCTTGGTTGGTCCTTTACTCCTAGTGATGGGGAGAAGTAATTATTATATTTGCTAAATTCAAAGACCCTCATCTTTATTATAAATTATACAAACTTGAATAGGTGTGGAAGTTAAAGTCCCTAGTCTGTAGTTTCCTGGATCACTTCCCGAATCCTTCTCATGGATAGGAGCCAAATTGTTAGTCCACTAATATGTAGGATGCTGACAACTTGTAAGAATAGATTATACATTTTGGTAAGCAGCAAAATTTCATCCTTGAAGTTGCCATAGCTCTTAGATGGGCAAAATCAGATTCAATAAAGGCAACTATCTTGTTTGTTGAATTTTACCTATAACCATTTAATTCAGTGCTCTGGACATAACTTGGGCTCATGAGTCCATAACCTTGGAGCTGGATGGGGCTTTATACTAGTACAATTCCCTCATTTTACAGATAAAGAACTGGGAACACAAAAAATATGAAGTTACCTGCCCAAGATCACGAAAGTATTAAGTCTGGAATTAAACCCAAGTCCTCTTACTCCAAATACAGTATTGTTTCTACTGTGTCAAGATGTTATGTGTATTTGGAGAAATAGTTTTATTAGGTAGTTGAGAAATAATTTAGTGTAGTGAATGGAGGCTTGGTCTTGAAGTCAAAAAGACCTAGATGCAAGTCCCACTTGGGATGTATACAGGCTGTGTGCACCTGGAAAGTCATTGAACTTTTCAGTGCCCCAAATAACTCCCTCTAACTCTAAGTAGCAAAAGCTGTCAATTTGCCTTGCTAGAGCGAATTTCCTCACTCAGAATTCTCTTTACCCACAGGTATGGACAAAAATGACATGTGTGTAGGAAGAGGCTCAATTTGCATTCAGAGCTCCAATATTAAAGTTTCTAGTGGGAGTTCCTTATCCATGGTAAGTTGCAAAATAAAGCTGTCTAGAACAAAGAGAGTCTCTCTTCTTTAAGGCTGTCTCTCTTCCTTCTACCTTGCTGATCACCTCTCACACCTCCCAAAGCTGCAAGGGTTACTTAGCTACCCCTAATCATATCTCTGTGCAACAGGGCATCTCCATTTGGATGATTAGAAAATGAAAAAGACAAACATGGAGTTATTCAAAGTCATAAAGGAAATCAATAGTTGAGGCATTATTACAACTAACTCTTCATTCTGGACCAGACTGCACTGTATTCTCCTCATTAATTGGTTAATCCAGAGAGCATCTTGGGGACAGGTCAATTTATCATCCTTGTTTTTCTTTTTCACATGAGAGAAGTAAAAGACTCAGCAATTTGCATAGTTTTCTCACAGATTGAGAGTATAACAGGATACAGAGATGAAGCCCCCTAGAGATCACCCGAGAGCTCCAGAGTATCGATTTATTCTTTCAGCCAACATTTATTAGGGATTGGTTATATGCAAAGCAAGAGACAGAGGCTTAGAATCAGGAACACCTAAGATCAAATGTTATCTCTGACAATACTGACTAGAAGAACCTAGTTGGAAGAATCTTAACCTGTCAGTGCTTCTAGGGAATTCTTTAAGATTATAAATTCCTGGACATTTGTGGATTTGCATTGATGGATGGAGAGTCTTCACTGGAAATTCTGTGTTATTGAAAAAAAATCACAGAATCAGGCATCATACTCCTTCTTTCCTAATTTCCCCCCCAAAAACAAGAATTAAAAAGAAACAGTAGAATATGCAGATGCATGGGATGCATAGTTCCTTCCCTTACTGATCTTGCATTCAAGGAGAAGAATTAACCTTTTCACACTATATTACATGAGCAAATACGATAGGTTTCAGAAGAGGGGAACTAGCAAAGCACTCTGACATGCCAGGAAGGTCATATAGTTTCATGTTAATAAAATTATGAAAATTATAATAATTACCATTAGAGGCAGTAAATGGCTTTCATAAGTTCTTATTTCGTGACAATTGCAAAGATCATATTATAAATCAGCATGTTAAATGAACTATAATGAATTTCTACTTTACCACGAACCAGAAAATCCCTCAGAATGAGAAAGTGGCAATGGTATTATCTTAGTAGGTACTTATTAGGCACAAGAGTCGGCTTTGAATTATTGATTTATAAGAAAGATTATATTCAGTTTTTAAAAAAAACATATGAAAAGACATTTTCTGTTGTATACATGTTAATAATTTTGTATCACACTAATCCTGGTGAATTATTCTATTCATCTTTGAACCATATGTATTGAACTTGTACTGTGGACAGAACACTGCATACAAAGGAAATAGGAAATTACCTGACATCAAATAACTTAGCCCTTCAATGGTGGAAACAAGATAGAAGATAGAAAAAAATGATTATAAGAGGGAGGCAGATTAACAGATTATAAGTATTATCTTTAATTGGTAAAGAGATAAGGAATGATTCAACCTAGGAGATACTAACTGGAGAAAGCTTTCTGGTGTGCATATTTCTTAATTAGATCCTAGATCATCATATTCAGAATTTAAAGAAAACTCTGATGCCAACTGGACTATTCCATTTTTATCTTTATATTACCAATACTTAGTACTTTATAACACCAGTGCATTGTACTAAGGGCCTGCCACATAATAGATACTTAATATACTTATTGTTTGATTGGCTTCAAATAGGAGAATGGAGTTTTGATAAGAAGAGGGGGAGATGGCATTCCAGGTGAGAGAAACGATAAATATCAAGGATGGACAAAAGGGTCAAATGTATTAGTGTGGGACTCATGACCTCTAAAATACAGGTCTAAGCTAATGATCCTTTGAACTAAGAGATCTGTTTGAAGAAGGGATAAATGAAAATGTTAAGGTGGACTGGGGGTGGTATGTGTAACAGTCAGTGGAAGGCCTAAATAGCCTGTTTTAATGTTATCCATCTGGAACATGGCTAATGAGATGTTTGAGGTATTACATTAAATATATTTCTTTAGATGAGATCTCTATGTTAAACTCTGCCTTACACTAGCTGTAGACAGATTGATATGTGCTTTTAATTTTTTTATAATAAAACATACCATGGCAACATATCACAGTGCAGCCTCATGTATAGTTTGAAAATATACTACATTTTCAAAAGGAATAGTTAAAATTGGCTTAGAGACACATTTCTAAGGCTCTATGCTTTGCTATTTTTGTTCTGAGAAATGACAAGAAAGATTTCCTTCAAGAGATTGGAGAAAGTGAGGTTCTTTTTTGAATATCCTTTTTAAGAAAGGAAAATTACCATTTATAAAAAATGAGATTTCCTTTGAGGGCTAGTGCTACATGTAGGTGAAGTGGACAATAGTCTATGCGGCACAGAATGAATGATATCAGGAACTTTGTCTGCCCCCAACATGTCTTACTCATTGATTTACACTAACGTTGATCTGAAATTTGAATGTGTTAGGATTATTCCCCTTTCCATCTTCAGAGCACTACAATGAAAATTCATTTTACCTGGAATTGAAGAGGGGGGGTGGATTTCTGAAATCTCTTCTGGGGCTTTATTCCTAATCAACTAGACAGAGATTTAAAAGATTAACTAGTTAAGGTAAGAATGAAAGATCAATATTTTGATCCTGGGCAGGGGGAAAGTCAAGAGCAATCTTGTATGTAGCTAGGGAGGAAGACTATTGGGGAAGGAGTGTCAAAGGGGGTTGGGAGTGAGGAATGGAAGCTAAAACATGTCCATTTTGTAATTACATTGTACTAATTATGTAGACTTATAATGTTATGATTTTTTAATTTTTTTTGGAGGAAGCACAGAAGTATTAACTCCCTATTATTATGATACCTAATCTAATAATGTAATTAGCCAGAAGAAAAAAATATAGAATGTTTGAACCATGAAGTAATCTAATATTTTAATAAGGAGATCAATATGTTATATTATTCTTATGTATTCTTAAATATTTTCATATATTATTCAGTCCTTCTAAATTGAAGGACTGAATGAATGAAACAAGCATATGGTGGTTAGAAAGAAATTCTCCTTTGTAAGCACACTATTGGAAATCTAAAAATCAGACTCTGGTTTGGAATCACTTACTCTCAGTCTCCTGTAGTTTTTGGCATTCTAAGTCTATCAGGTCCCATAGTTAGTAACAGTCAGAAGCTGGATTCTCTTAATCCAAATACAAAAAGAGAGAGCTGAGAAAAGCAGGAGAGGAAATTCCAGGTGATAGGGATGATAAGGTGGATTCTACCTTTCTTCTCATTAAAGGTATGTATATGGGCTCTGTTCTACTGTATTTAGATAAGATTAATGCCCAACAGGTAAAGGAATGGAGATTCAGTCTGGTAATGTAACTATGAGATCAGGAGGCAGGTTACAGGCAGTGTCAGTCAACCAACTCTTTATTTGGTTATTCCTGCATAGTCATAGACTAGATTTTTTTTTTGGCTGGTGTTTGCATCTCATACCTTTGCATAGCTTGTTGCTACTCATGCTAGGAATTCTTTTTTTTCTGCTCAGAACCTTTTACTCCCTTTAAGAATCAGATGAAAGGCCAAAAACTTCAAGAAGCCTTTCACCCACTCAGACCAAACTTACTTGCACTTATTTTGCTTAAGTTGTATCACAGTATTTATTCTACTTACCCATTAGAATGTAAGTGCGTTGAGATTGGGACCTGCTTTTTGTCTTTGTATGCCCATGTTCACCTCTTCCAAGGCTAGCTGATTCTTTTTCCTCACTTCACCTACACCTAGGACAAAGAGGTGGAGGAGCTGGTATTTCCATTTCTAAGCTCTCTGCCACAACCACTCAGTGTAAGGGCTTGGAGTTCTGTGTGAAGAACAGTAAACAGATTAGTATAGCTGGATCATAAATTGTAGAGAGAATAATGTGTAAAAATATTGGAAAGATAGGTAAGGCTGAAATTATGAAGACCTTCAAAGATCAATAAAAGAACTTTGGATGTGAATCTGGGGGAAATAGGGTGTTACTGAATTTTATTGAGTACAGATATTACAGGAGCATACCTAGCTTTGACAGCTGAGACAAAGAAAAGTAATGTATGATACATCACAAATTTATATGTCATTCTTGACCACTGGGCATGCTTATCTCTTCTGTATGTGTCTAAGTTTAGTATATGAACTGTAGAAGCAAAAACATCTGCTTTCTCAGCTCCTATTCCCAAGCTGCTAAGAATGGTGAAATTATGATGACTATGTCTACTACCAATTCTGACTTTCTCATGTCAGATGAAGTCTCAGCAGTGCTCAGTAATCCCTCTTTTCATCAGATCTAAGTACTCTATCATATCCTCCATAGGGGTTGTTCCAAACTTCCTCTGTCCTTAAGTCTACAACTTTACTTCCACTCACTCAGCAGATGACCTCACCTTCTCCTGGCCAAGACTAATTCCTTCACTTAATGCTCCCCTTTCTTCTCTCCTCCATCTTGTGACCCTGATAATCTTTCAAGTGCTTGTTCATTTTTTTTTTACTCCTCTTTCTTGGCTCTTTCCCCACCCTCTGTAATGTGGTCCTGGGGTACAAATAATTTGAACATATCAGCATTTGGTACGATTTAGTTGTGATGTGTCCTGGGGCCCACCAAGGGTGGGAGAAGGTGCATTATATATACCCACCTCAATTGTTTTATCCTTTCAGGGACCTATATTTTTATTAAGCCCTGAGCCTAAGCACAAACAGCTATTCTCTTGTCCTTTATTTTTCGCTTTACCCCGACTTCCCCTACCCCTACCCCCAATCAGGAATCTTGGGGTTTTATCCCTTTGCAAAGAAGCAGTTTTTATTCATTTAGCACATAAATTTAAAAAAAAAATCTGTGTTATCTTTAAGATGAAGCTTCTCTGTAAACAGGTAGTTTTAAGGCCATTAAAGTATGCTACTTACCTATCATCTTACTGGATAAATTATTCCCAATTGAAAATCCCACATATGCTGCATTGGGCCCGATGTATTGTATTGTATTCTAAGAGACTTTGCTGCTAAGCTTTTAGACATTGTAATCTAAAATGTTTATAGCAGCTTTCTTTGTGGTGGCAAAGAACTGGAAATTGTAAGGTTGCTGGTCAGTTAGGAATGGTTGAACAAGTTGTGGCATATGATTGTGATAGAATACTACTGGGCTAAAAAAGGAATAATAAACTCAATGATCTTAGAAAAACATGAATAGATTGCATGAAATAATGAAGAGCAAAATGAGTAGAACTAAGAGAAAGTTGTATGCAGTAACAGCAATATTGTTAAGAACAACTTTGAGGAGCTAAATAATTTTGACCATTATAAATGCCCAAATTAACTACAAAGGGCACATGGAGGAAGATACCATTTGCAGAAAGAACTGATAAATATGTGTATGTATAGGGTGGGGGGAGAGGAAAATTTTTTTATTATATTATATAACCTTATTATATATTTATTTATATATAATACATAAATGTAAAATATTCACATATTTTATTATAATATAATATTATATAACCTTATTATATATTTATTTTTATATAATACATAAATGTAAAATATTTTCATATTTTATTATAATATTATATTATATAACCTTGTTATATATTTAAAAGGAATAGTAAGTTGCATAATAGTTTGAAGTTTCATGTACAATCTTTTTTTTTTAATTGGTTTAATATTGGGCAAACTATACACTTTACCAACCATGTTTATAACAAAAACTTCCCCTGACTTCCATAACTCTATTATCTTTTGGTTCTTTCTTCTTTTCCTGTCTAAATGCTCTTTTTTTGGTCTTAGTTTATTCCTTTTGTCACGTGTATGTGTGTGTGTGTGTGTGTGTGTGTGTGTGTGTGTGTGTGTGTGTGTGTCCCTTGAATGGGACTCAGTTTTTGATCCTTCTTTCTCCCTGTCTCCTTTCATAAACTCATCTCCTTCCACAGTGTTGATGATCACTTCTCTGAAGATGATTCCAAAATCTATATATCCAGTCCTAACCTATTCTTGTCCTATTTTCCAAATGCACGGTAGATGTTTCGCTAGCTCTTCAAAGTCACTATGTCCCAAACTGAGCTCATTATCTTTTCTTCAAAAGCTGAGCTCTGTTTCAATTTCGCCTTTACTGTAATGGTGCCACCATACTGTGAGTCACTCAACCTCAAAATTTTTAAGCCATCTTTGATTCTTCCCTCACTTCCTATATTCAATCAGTTGGCAATTCCCAATTGGTTCTATCTTTACAGTCTCTCATATGTCTCGTTCTTCCTCTCAACTTATATAGCTATGACCCCTTTTCAGGCCTTCAGTACCTTATTTATTATTATTCAATTCACCAAAAGTTTATTGAACATCTATTAAGTGGTAGTAATATAAAATAAAAATAAAAAAGAGCCATTGTCTTCCTTGAGGAGCATGCAGTGAAGCAAGAAGAGGAATGTATACAAACCTCCTTAAAATTGCCATTCACAAATCTGACTCTTTTCTCTCCTGCTTCATCTGTGGTCACATATCATTCTCCCATTCATCCTGAGTCTGTTAGGGCAATGGCTGCCCCTCCACTCCCATTCCCATTCTCTCTCCTTTTTACTCTAGTCCAAGGGCAACACCTTCCTGGCTACAGAAAAGGCATGCCATGTTATCGTGAGCGTATCATATGCTAGGTTACTTAGCAAATATTTCATTAGTACCACAACTGGCTATTACAAATAAGCTATTTTCTGATAGGCTTAAAGTGTTTATTTTTCATCTTTATTTAAGAACAGCAATTCAACACACAGCAGGCAGAATGGCTTATTCAAAGGCTATTTAGAATTGAAGCACTTGTATAGTGGGGCAACACCCTTACATCCTTACACTTGGAGTGCTGGTCACATAGCAATTAACTTTGGAATATTTAAAGGAAAATAACTCTAGCTTTCACTTCTGTATAGATTTGTTGTGTTTATTATTCTTTTTTTCTGACTGGCATGGGGTAGGAGAGTGGGACCGGAATGGTAGGAGGAGGGAAATAGTAAGAGGAAAGAGGGATGTGAAGCATATGTTTTTCTTTGGGAAGAAGCAAATATACTCTTTCTGGCCTGATGTTGATACTTTTTTATGCCACTGTAGAATCCTTGTGCATGTGACCAAACATGCTGATCTTGCACTTTGTCACGGATTAGTACATCAAATTGCTGAGTGATTTATGAAGAAAGCTGTGGCCCCTGCTGGGGAGCTGTTCCAAGACTTGGAACTCTGCTGCAACCTCATTTGAGACTTTCAATTTGGATGCCTTTTAGTGGCCTCAGTCCAGATCTTAGGCACTCATTGAAAACTGTACCATGATTCACTATCTCCTCCTGAACAGTCTCAAATGGATGTTGAGTTGGCTTTCTATAGTCTATTGTCTCCATAGTTTATATTCAAGATCCTAAAAATAAATAATGCACTTAACTAGGTTCCTTTATTGGTTCAAGGTCAGCATCAGTGATGAAAGCCCAGAATAGGGTAAATTCAGAAGGATCTAGTCTACTTCTAAGTAGATATCCTGAAACTAGAAGATGACCAAAGAATTCATTTCTATAATTAGAGTTAATGTGGTATACTGGAAAAATCATTAGATTTGGAGTAGATGTATCTGCATTCTTCATCTTGTATTAGCTTTGTGATGAAGGGCAAGTCAATTGCACTCTTATGTCTACAGTATTCCCCTCATAGAGTTGTAAAAATCAAATGAGAAATAATATATATGAAATTCTTGGTAAACCTTAAACCTTGGTAAACCTTTACAAAGCATTGTAAAAGTGTTGGTAATTGTATATGTGTATATATACACATATTTTATGCTTATGAACATGTATATGTATGTGTGTGTTTGTGAGAGTGCGTGCGAAAAGGCCCATAATAGAGGTTGCTCTCTATCATGGTGAGAGCAATCCCAAACCATTGTTTTTTTTTAATTCCTCCTCTCTTTTGTGCCTTATGTCCAATCAGTCAAATCCTTTAAAAGTCTTCAGAAATTCTCACATTTCTCCATCTCTTTCTACTGTCCCTATTGTTATTATAGTTCATGCTCTTACCACCTCTTTTCTGGATTCTTTCAAATGTCTCCTCAATGGTGACTGAGACTTCAATTCCACACCCTTTGTCACAATCACCCCTATTGCTCACCATCACCAGATTAATTTCCATAAAGCATTACTTTGTGATTTTTTTTTAAATTAAAGGATTTAGTGCTGGAAGATTGTAGAGATCATCCAGTTCAACTCCTTTCATTTTATAAAATGAAGCCACTTCAGGATGTACTTTGGACTTTCTCTAACATCCCAAGGCCTCATTATGTCTCAGCTCTTCATCCTGAAGTCTCATTCGAAACCTAGAATTCATATACTGAAAGTATCTCCAGCCCCTGCAGCTTTTTCTTCTGCTTGGATGGATCCTCTGGGAACCTCCATTAAGGAGGCACCCAGGACAGCTATGTCTCATTCCTCTCCGGGCTGCACTCAGGACTTCCTATGATAAATGTCCTCTACTTCCTCCCTACGCCCACCTCCCTTCAGCTTCCTTTTATGTTTTGTTTTCTTCCATTAGAATGTCAGCTCCTTAAGGTTAGGGACTCTATTCCTTTCCATTTGTATTTGATATCCCAGAATTTAACAGAGTGCTAGATACTTAGTAAGTGATTAGTAAATGCTAGTTCACCAACTGACTGACTATAAATGAGGGAAGCAGGTCTTGAGAAGCTGTATAAGTTGCCTGAGGTCACACAGGTAGTAAAAAGCACAGCTAGAATTTAAGTTTAGTCCCTTTCCTGAATTCAAAACCATGTTTCTTGTCACTCCCCCACAGGTATCATTCCGCTGGTTGAAAAACCTTCAGTGATTTTCCCATTTATTATTAAATAATAACTCCTAATCATTTGCACTCAATCTGTGTTATTTATATAACACTTATTAGAAATAGTCTGGGTTTATAACAATTCTTGTATGTATCTTATTTCTCGTTCTAGTTTGCAAGCTTCTTCAGAACAGAAATTGTCTTGCAGATAAGGATTTGTTGAGTGAATGAAGAAATAAATATTCATAATCTCTAACTGGGCAAAGTAACAATTCTAGTCTCTAGGGTAAACTTGGAAGTCACTATGAGATCAATACCTTAAGACAAATGCAGTTGGGAAACTTAGGAGTGACCTCAGACCTTCACATTCAAGGACCAAAGGAGAAGAGATACTGGGATAACTTCAGTAGGGGAGAGAGATACCCTAGGATAACTGATGGAGATTCCAGGATGCTAAACATTTGGAACTGGGAAGCTCCATCATAGGAGAAAAGCAAGGGTGAGGAAAGGAGGTGTGTAGAGAGGGGAAAAGAAGCATTGCATCATCTGGTAACTTCCCATTTTTAAAGCAATTATTCTTATTAATTGGGTACTAAATTCTGTTGTTTCTACCTACTGGGGTAGGAATACTGTTAATGGCCTTAAATTTTGGGACCCTGTTTTAAAGTTCCAGTTGCCTTGCCCTAGGTAAGGCAATATTAATTTTGCTCAATAAATAATTGTAATCTCTTTTATATGGGTCACTGAATGCCCTTGAACACAAAAGGCAAAGATTGTGATTTTCTGTATTCATTTCTGTATTTTCTTTTCTGTTTAAAAGTGATTGACTCATTGCTCTGGGATTCAGAGCAGTGAACAATTTAAGAAAGCAGTGTATCAGCCCAGAGCCATGTCCTGTTTGAAAACAGCAAAACATGCATATTCAAAGATGTCAGGTTCTCTGAGGTTTTAAAAAGGACAGAATAGCTAATGGTACTGAAATGGTAAACTTGTATGCAATTAGGCTTAATATTAACCTCTTCTTACTTATGGAGAAGACACTCTGGGGACTTTTACCTGGAGTGTTGTTCCTTGGTATTGTAAAGGTGGGGTAATTAATTTATCCAATCCCATCCCCACTTGAAGTATGTGATAAGATTACAGGTAAATCAATTTCTATCTTGGGTCATGAATTAAGTATGAAAAAATTTTGAAATCCACTTGGGTAATGTGAGATGATGCTAGACATGATATCTGAAATTATTTGGAAAAGGTTTGAATTCCAGAAATTGGAGCAAATGTGACTTTCTAGCATATTGCTCAGAAAGAACCAGAAGATATGGAGGGTGGGGGAAGTGGGGGAGGACTCAGCTCTATATAGATATCCTCTACCCCTACCTGCCTTGGATGGGAAGAAAACCTTTTATAGTTCAAATGTTCTGGAGGGTGGTGGATTTTTTATCTTCCCATATGTGGTCTCACCTTGGGAGCCACAGACAGATAAAAGCCAACATGATCTGAGAATTACTCCTTTATGACATGTGCACCATAAGTATTAAGTTTATCATGGATATTTATGGGGATGTTTTGTATCAAATGTTTTCATGGCACCACCTTAGTAAATACCCTTTCTAAAAGCTACTTAAGGATAGTTGACTAAATAGATTTTCATCTGATAATCTTGGGGGGAAGTACACTGCTGGGGGCTCAGGCTGGTGACATTAAAGAATTACCTCTAGGTACCTCTAGACACCTCTATGACCCTGAAAAGGACATGAAGCCACACTCTGAGGACTTGCTTCATTAGTAGTAATGGGAGTTGGGATAAAGATCCTTAGAGCTTGCATGGGCTATGTCATCTTTTAGCTTCTTAGTTAAAAGCCAGGATCTTATAGAAGGAAGTTCCAATTAAGGCAAAGGACTGAAAGCCCAGGCTATGTAACAGAAGAATGCTTGTCCACAGGTACAAGCATTGTCTTCCTTTTACCTTCTCTCTTTTACTGTAATATTTGGTCTCCAAGTAGATTATAAAGAATGTCATGTCCAAAACAATACTGCCACATTATCCTCAGTTGAACCAAGGTCCATAGGACTCAGCACTATTGAAGCAGAAGAGTTATTTAAATTTGGGTTTAAAAATTCCTTCCATTTGAGTCTGCAACCAATCTTTTATTTTGCAAATAATGTGGCTGCTAGGTTTTATGTTTATACACAGAAATAAATGCTTGTGCTCTATTATGTGAACTACTCTCATTTAGTATCTTTGGCCCTGTTGCTCTGAGCATTTCCCCAAGAAAACAGGGACTTGTGGGTAAATTCTGGGGGTAAGTGGTATTATTCCTGCTCACACACCAAACAAAAACTAAAACTAAGGCAAAAACTCTTCTGATTGACTTTAGAAGTGTAGTACTGAGAACAAAAAACGGTATTGGATTGAGTGCCGGTGGACCCAGTAGTTCTAGTTACTACCTTGGTTATATGAACTTTATTAAATCTATTAATTTCTCCGGACTCTCCATTTTCTCTGGAAAATAAGGGGATTAAATTCAATAATCTCTTAGGTCCCTTCTGATTCTAAATCTATGCAAATGAGCATTTAAAAATTGGTCACAATCTGTTGCCAGCCTACTTTTTAGTCATATTACTCGACATTACATATTCTGTGTTCTAAATATCCTATATGGACATTCTGTCTCTAGCTTCCATGTATTCCCCACCCACTTGTTGGAATTCCTACTTTATATCAAATTTTCATTCAAGAGTTGCTTCTTACACAAGGTCCTTCTGAATGCCCACAGCAGAAGGTTTTCGCTACACCATATTCTTTTGCATATACTTTGTGTATTTCTTTGTGTTTTTTTCACTGTGTAGATCAGAGGTGGGGAACCTGTGGCCTCAAGGCCACATGTGGCTTTCTAGGTTCTCAAGCGCTGCCTTTTGGCTTGTGAAATTTGGATTCAGTCAAAGGGCCACACTTGAGGACCTAGAGGGCCACAGGTTCCCTACCCCTGATCTACACAGTGAAGAAAATACAAAGTAACACACATTGCCTCTCCCTGAGAAGAATGTAAGCTTCTTCTGTTTAGGGATTGTTTTGACTTTATCTCTTTACTACTTGTGCCTGGAATTTAGTTTTCATTTGATAAATGCTTGTTGAATAAATCAGTGGTTGGTAATGGTGGGGTTCATCTGTGATTTAAAATGCCTTTCCAGATGAATGAAATGTGGTCATAGTGTTCTAAAGGTAGCACATTTATTTTTTAATATAAATAATACTTATTAAATTTTATATTTACACAAAATTTAAAAAAAAATCACACTTCCCAACTAGAGAAGACAGAACTATTTAACAAACAGAAATAGTCGATCTTCAAAATAACTAGTAATTCTTAATGAGTGCAAACAGTAAAGGATCTATAGTTTCAACATAAACCAATACAAGTGTCTATGACTTATTCCCAAATTATCTGACTTAACAGATAAGTCTTGGGAATTGACTAACGCACAAAGAAGTTAAATGATTCATCCTGGGTCAAATAAGTTGCAAGTGTCCAATGTGGTATCTGAACCTAGATCTTTCCAGACTAGTACTCTATCCACTATACTCTGCTGCCTCTATAAATAATACAAATGAAAACTAATAAAAATAATGCAAAAATGGAAAAAAATAGTAACCAAAACATTTTTTCCCCAAAGGAAGAGAATTAAAAAAAATTCTTTCCAAAAAGCAAATTGCACAAGATATAACTAAAATGGATTAAACCAGTCATTTTCTCAGAAAAACAATAAAATTTTAAATAGATATCACAAGCCCATTGTGTAAATGTTCTTTAAGAGTTTCATACATAGGGTCACGTTTAGAGAAAATAAGTTAACACAGTCATTTGAATTGGCTGCCTGCACACTGGACAAGGCTTATTTATCTTTTTCAGCTTCTTAGCACAAGTAAAACATGCCATAAGATGTCCTGTCCTTTCATGGACAATGCAACAATTTTTAGGTCGGCTCTAACAGATGACACAGGGCTCTACTGTTCTAGGAGGAAGACTAGATTTCATACCTGTTTCTTTGTCTTATGCTTCTTCTCTCTCAAATTCTCCAGCATCTTCCTGGCTACTACAGATGATACTTTTAGATGTTGATGGCTGGGAATAATTCTTACTTTCTTGGGAGTCTGATATCTTTTTACATTATTTTTATCATTTTCCTCAACACATGAATCTCGAGAGTCATTTATTTTATTTTTCTTATAATCTGGAACATCAAAGCCCTCTTCTTTCCTTTGTGTGGGGCTTTCTAGTTTGCTTTTATCTGACATGTCACCTTTCTCCTCAGGAGGCCAATTCTCTTGCAAAGCCTAGCATCTGTGGCAATGTGGTGGAAGTGGAGGGTTCCCTTTATCACAGAAAGTATACTTCAAATAGTTGGCTAAGGATATTTCAGGGTCTCCATCAGATGAGTCAGTGTCACTATCCTCTGCCTGACATACAGTTACCTGGTATATTTCATCATGTTCATCTGTGAGTTCTTGTCCTTCTTCATTGTGACTATACTATTCTGAACCAATAGACTCAACTTCAAACTCAACACTTTATCGGTCTGAAACTGAATCATCTGAATTTTTACTTAATACACCTGCGTCAATATCTGGACTTGAAGGGATTTCTGTTGAGTCACTGCTACTGCTTCATTCACAGCAGATCTCACTTATGACACATAAGGCACAGCTTTCATCAAAGGTAAAGGGAAATACTATCTAACTTATGCCGTTTTTTGCATCTTTCACCAAGCAACTCATCTGAATTTTCTTTTGTTTCACTGTGTTCTCCTTCTAGATGAGGTACTTGGTCTAGAATTCAGATTTGCTGATGCTTTCTCTTCCTGCAATTCTTGCATAGACTCCTTTTGACCACTCCCAATTTCAAGCTGATATTAGTCAGCTTCATTAATAGATGAATTTGGACTAACAAATTTTTATTGATTGACTGTTACCAAGTATCTAGAAATCATTGCACATAATTTCCTAGGCTCTTTCACAGAAAAGCTTGGTACCCCAAACAGATCTCCAAGGTCATCTGCTATTGCTTTTTAATATACTGGCCAAGAGAGAATAAAACCTTCTTCATTGTGAATGTTTCCTTCTGTGTACCAGCAAACTTCAACAACTTCAAGAGCAATGGTTTTGGTCTAACCATAGCCTCCTGTTCCAAAGCTGGAATTTGTGAGGTGCTTAAGGTGCCATCTGTCTCAGAAGACATTGTAGTATATTGCACATTTGCCTGGATAAGGATGGGAAGAGCTCTCTTAAGTCTGACAAAGGGGAACAGCTCCTTTGCCCTTGGAGTTGGAGACCCTTCTCAATGCCATGGGCTTCTTCCTTTCCCTTCCCACCAGTAGCTGCAGACCGGCCCTTTTACTCCCCTCTCTCATATCCCAGTGGAACACCACGGAGCTCCAGAAAAGAGGGGCCCCATATAGAGTGCTCCTCAACCCCCAGGTCAAGCGAGGAGCAGGGACTTTTTTTTCCGGCCTTGCCGCCGCCGAGGTTGGACTTGCTGTGTCCACCGCCGCTCCCGCCATCCCTGCAGCGCCAGACCGCGACCTCCGGACCCGACCGAATAGAACCCTCAGAACGCCAAGATGCGCTTACTTGGCAGCCTACCTCCTGGCCGTGCTGGGCGGCAATGACTCCCCCAGCTCCAAGGACCTGAAGAAGATCCTGAACAGCGTGGGCATCGAGAGCGACGACGACGAGAGGCTGAAGAAGGTCATCGGTGAGCTGAGCAGCAAGAACATCGAGGATGTGATCGCCCAGGGGAGCAGTAAGCTGGCCTCCACGCCCACTGGTGGTGCCATTGCTGTTGCTGCCAGTGCTGGTTCTGCTGCTCCAGCCGCTGGTTGCCCCGCCCCTGCTGCTCCTGCTGAGAAGAAGGAAGAGAAGAAAGAGGAGTCTGAAGAGTCCGATCACGACATGGGCATTGGTCTCTTTGACTGAGCAACACCCACCTTGGTCTTTGAAAGAAAATAAACCTTTTATTTAAGAAAAAAAAAACAACAAACCTCCCCAGGAACCTTCCCAGCGGCTCTGGCCTCACCTCTGGCTTCAGAGCTGAGGGGAGCTTCTAGCTGCGCTGGCGACGGCCCGTGCCCCTGGCGGAATGGGGCCCTATCACCCTTGGAGGGTGGTTTCTGGTTCCATGCCCTGCTCTGAGGGCCCTTGGAGAGGGAGAAGGCCCTCCAAAGGAAGCCTGGAGCAGGCTCAAGACAGAAGCCGCACAACCGGCCCCCCAAGGTAGCACATTTAAGATTTATCTTTGTGTTTCGCCAAGTAACTAGAATAGTATTTTGCATATAGTAAGTGATTAACTGAGTGAATAGTCTATACTCTATTGCTTTAATAAGCTTTCTGTGTTGTATATCTTTCTAGGTGGAATTCGGTAGGATTTTAAGATTGAAACTCAGTTAGCAAGGACCATAAAGGTTATTTAAACCAACTGATACCTGAAGTCTACACTTCTCTGCCAAAATGATCTGAATGTCCTTATGTAATCCAAGCTCCATGAGGGCAGGGACTTCATTTAGCATAATGCTTGGCACATAGTAGGTGTTTAATAAATGTTTACTGATTGGTCAATTGAGACATACCTGGAGAAAGTAGACATCCCACAAATCAGACTGAAGTAGGCTTTATCTCTGGCTCATTACTATTAAAATCTATTATCCTATGGATGGTATGGAAGCTTTGCTATGCACTTTTCATCTCATTTAATCCTCCCAACAACCTTGTGAGTTAGATATTATTATATCCATTTTTCATATGAGGAAACTGAGACACACAAGTTGATGAATATTTGAGGCAGGGTTCAAACTCAAGACTTCTTAACTTTAAAACCAACACTACTGTCTCTGGGTGACCACATATTGCCTGTGTTATAGTGGGAATTCTTTTTGCTTATGTGTTGTACTAAATGGCTACTGAAGTCTTTTTCAATTTTAAACTTCTTTAATTCTTAAATATTTGAAGCTATTGATGTAATTGAAATGTGCTTGGCAAATCATGTGGAAAGTAGCCTTAAATAGTTTCACTTGTGCTTTTTTTTTTTTGGAGTGGGGAAGGCAGGGCAATTAGGGTTAAGTGACTTGCCCAAGGTCACATGGCTAGTTTTTTATGTTAAGTGTCTGAGGCTGGGTTTGAACTCAGGTCCTCCTGACTCCAGGGCTGGTGCTCTATTCATTGTGCCACGCACCCACCCACCCCTATAGTTTCACTTGTGGATAATACAGAGAGAATTGCTCATATATTTGAAGACATTTGTTACCAATTGAGACTTCAAAATTTTCCTACTTTGCATATAGGGCAGCTAGGGGGCACAGTGGATAGAATGGTGGACCTGGAGTTAGGAAGACTCATCTTTCTGAGTTCAAATCTGTCCTCAGACACTTACTAGCTGTGTGACTCTGGGCCAGTCACTTTACTTTCTGTTCCTCATCTGTAAATGAGCTGGAGAAGGAATGGCAAACCATTCCTGTATCTTTGCCAAGAAAACCCCAAATGGGTTCACAAAGAGTTAGACATGACTGAAAAATGACTGAACAAAAGCAAATTTTCCTATCAAGTGGATGAGACAACATGGATGGTTGTTCTATTACATGTGAAGTTAGGTAGTGTAGTGGATTGGGCACTGGATTTGGATTCAGAAAGACCTGAGTTTGAATCTTGTTTCAGAAATTACTAGTTGTGTGATCTGGAAAATTCACTTAACCTTTATCAGCTACAAATGGGGGATAATAATAACAGATACCTTACAGGATTGTTGTGAGAATCAAGTGAGATAATATGTTTAAAACACATTGCCAACTTTAAAGCACTATGTTCATGATAGCTATTATTTTTCTCAGTTTCTGCTAAAAAATTTTCTAACACTATGATTTTTAGGCAAGTCATTTCATGTGATCCTCATTTTTGTGATGAAATCACATGTCCGGATTAAAAAAAAAGGCCTATGAATTGCTTTGGTATCTGCTCAATGTCAAAAAGATTTAGAAGGTTCCTAAAATGTCATGTAGACCTATTGAGGATTTAGAGGAGGATATGGACATGACTCCCTGATAATGAGACTGTGTGGCTAGGTTGGGATTCATTTCATTGGAGTTCCCACATCTATGGGATAACTGAACCATTGAATTATTGAAGATTTTGAGAAAACTCACATTAGCTCATTTGGCAGCTACATCATGCTGCTGATTCATTCATATTGAGATTTCAGTACACTAAAACTCCTAGATCTTTCTTTCACACGAATTATATTTTAAACACAGATCCTTCTTGTACTTTGTTTTCTTCTTGGTATGAATTTATGAGTTCACTGGTATGGGGAATTCCTAGACTGGAAACACCACTGAGAGTGGCCTAGACCTCCAAGAGCTCCAAGGGCTTTCCATGGTCATATATCTTAGAAGCAGTATTGAGCTCAGGTCTTCATGACTTCAAGACTAGTTCTCTACCTTTTATGCCAAGCTGCCTTTTATCTTGTACTTAGTTTATTTTTATGGAAACTGCACATTCTATCAAATCTGTTCAGCATATTTTAGCCTGTTTCTGTTAATACAAAGAGCAGTGTCAAAGCAGGCAATGATAAAATTATGAACTAAACCCTCGGGATTTTCTTAAATTCAGAAGTAGGGAGATATTTTGCCACACAAAAGCAAACAGAGCTTGCCATCCACTCTCCTGTGAAGATGAAGGCCACAAACTCTTCCATACTGTGTGGTCTCTGTCTTTGCTCATCCTCTGTCCCTTTTCTCCAGCTGGGGACGATGAGGTGGCCAATCTTGTCAAAATGATTACCTCAAATTGTTTCTTTGATTCTGTTCTCTCCAAATTCCTTTGGATTTTGTTCCTTTTATAATTATTATACTCTTTCATCTTCAACTTTCCCTGTCTACTGGCTTCTTTCCCATTGCCTACAAATAACCATCATTAAAAAGTTTCCTTTTATCCTTGGCATACCTTCAAAATATGATTCAATCTCTCCTTCCTTTCACTGCCAATCTCTGAATTGCCTATACCTCTTGCTTTCCTTTTCTGTTGTTCTTGTTGTTCAGTTATTTTCAGTCATGTCTGACTCTTCATGACCCCATGTGGGGTTTTCTTGGCATTGATACTGGAATAGTTCGATATTTTCTTCTTCAGTTCATTTTACAGATGACAATACTAAGGCCAACATGATTAAGTGACTTGCCCAGGGCCACACAGTAAGTATCTGATACTGAATTTGAACTCGAGTCTTCCTGACTTTAGGCCCAGCGCTCTCTATCCATTGTGCTATCTCACTTCTTAATCTTTTGAGATCCAATTTCCAAATGCATCCTTATGGAAAATGATGTTTCCATAATCATGGATGTTTCTAGTGATTACTTAATACTAAATCTGAAGCCGTTTATCATTCTTCAACTTTCTTGACTTTTATACAACTTTTTGGCAATGTTGAGCATACTTGCTTCATAGATGCCCTCTCTTCTATTGTATATATGACATTGGTCTTTGATGGTTCTTGTCCTACCTTTCTGATAATTTCTATTGCATCTTCGATGGTTTATTCTCCTTCTGTAGCACAGAAAGCTACATAGTATGGCCTCTCCTATTTTTCTTTACATCATTCCCTTGGTGATTTCATCCTTTTTAATGATATCAGTTATCATTTCTATCTAGATTACTCCCATGTCTGCACATTTAGCCTTAATTTCTTCTCTGTACTCCAGTGCCAGGTTTTTAACTGACTCCAGGATGTCTCTACCTAGACCTCCTGTCAGCATATCAAATTGAACATGCTGAAAAATCAATCTTTGGTTTCCTCCCTAAATGAAAGCCACCTCCAAACATCCTAATTTCTGCTGATGGCACTGTTTTTATTCTAGAACCCAGGTTTTTGGAGCACCAGAGTCATATTTGGCTCTTCCCACTCCCTATCACCTCCCGCATCCAATCAAATTCCATAGTCTGTTGAATCTATTTCCATACTATCTCTTCATTTCCTTAATTCCATTCCTATTGTCACCACTTTTTGCCTAGTCTATTGCAATATTATTCTACTTTGTCTCTTTTCTTTTTTTTTTAAAGTCCTTAAAGCTATCTTCCATTTAGTTGCTAAAACAGTCTCTTTAATGGTTTTAGGATAAAATGCAAAAAACTTTAGTATGACATTTAAGATTCTGCATAATCTTACTCCAATCTACCTTTCAAAACTTGTCTTATAGTAGTGTCTTTTACATAGTGTTCCCAGTATTTTGTTCACCAAACTTGACGTCTCACAATCCCAGTATGTATTCATGGAAGTTGTTCTCCATTCCTTGCTTACATTCCCTCCCACCTCTGCTTTTCAGAATATATATATTTTTAAATTAGTCTCATTGATCATGATACTGCAAATCTATAATTCCAACTACTGGGGATGCTGAGGCTGATTGATCTCTTGTGATCAGGAATTTTGAACTGAAGTGGACTAAACCAATTGGGTAACCACACTGTTTAGTATTACTATGGTGAACCCCTGGGGTGGAGGTGGGTGGAGTATGTGACCATTTCCCAAGGAAGGGTGAACCAAACCAGGTTAGAAACAGAACAGTCTAAGCACCCTTGCCTAAACTATTTGAGCCTACTTTGCACACCAATAGTGAGATGGGGACTGTGAGTTTCTCCTGCATTTCTAATCTAGATGAGACAAAGAGACTCCAAAAAAAAAAAGGTTCATAGAATCATAGAATTTTAGGAGTGGAGGAAAAATCAGCAGCCATCCAGTCAAACTTATACTTGACAGGGAGCCTATTCTTCCCTCCAACACCCTTCTATAACTGAGAAGTGGTCATCTGAACTCTTTGAAGACCTCCATTGAAGGGGAACATGCTACATACAAAAGGTATGGGGCCAAACAGCATAAGTCTGTTCTTCTACATGACAACCTTTCAAATGAGTGAAAATAGCTCTCATACCCCAAATGAATGTTCTCTTCTCTGTGCTAAACATTCTCATTCCTTCGCCAATATTCATATAATATGGAAACAAGATCCTTTATCATCCTAGTTTTTCTCCTCTAGATATTTTCTACCTTATCAATAGTCTTTGAAAACTTGAGTGCCCAGAAGTGAGAAAAAAAAGAGAAAAGAATTCATTTTGTAATATTTATGGCAAATTGCAATTAAGTAGAATATTTATTAATTTGATGGAGTCATGATTTTATTCAAGAATACATTTATCAATGTGGGTATTCTCTCTACCAAAGCAGAGCACAACCAAACCTCGGTTCTCTAACCTATGAAATGAAAAGGTTTGATTAAATGACTTTTAAAGTCCTTTCCAGCTCTAAATCTGCCATCTTATGATGTCCCATGCCTTTTCGTCCTATACAGATTTTTGTCTATATTGAAGATGTACCAAACTCACTGGAAGGCTTCCTCTGCATCTTTTAATATTTCATGACCACCATTGGAACATGTGGGCTGTCCATCTCATTAGAATATAATCTCCTTTGAATAGGAACTATTTGATTCATTTTACTTGTATACTAATTATTTAGCATAGCATCTGCCACATGATAGGCACTTAATAAATGCTCGTGGGTTGATTTATTGGTTGTTCTGTTATTTCTTGTTTTTACTACATGACTGACAATTTTATTTGCAGCAATAACATTCTTAATGTCTTGTCCATCATTCCTTGCATGCAAGTCATCTGTCAGTTAGTCAGTATTAAGCACCTACTATATGCCAGGCACTCTACTAAGCACAGCAGTCTATAATTATACTCACTGTGCTTCTCTTCAGTGTGTAATTGAGACATATTATTCAATTAACCAGAGCTACTTCATTCACCCGTGAAAGTATGCTGTGATGTTATGTAAACCTAAGGCTAAATGGTAATGGAAATATAGGTGATTATATAATTAGTAGTGTGAACCTGACAATTATGTCTCTTAAAAATTCAGTATTTATAATATAAAATGTTAATAAGCCACAGTAGTTTTTTAAAAATAAAATTCAGAATAATTTGTGATGCTTTAAGGAAATTTCCCTTAACTTTGAAAAATTCATTCCAATCTTATGCACATATAAGCAGGTTTAACTTTTTCATGCAAGATTTTTTTTTTTTTTTGCTTTTTGGAGTGCAGGAAGGCAGGGCAGTTGGGGTTAAGTGACTTGCCCAAGGTCACACGGCTAGTAAGTGTTAAGTGTCTGAGGCTGGATTTGAACTCAGGTCCTCCTGATTCCACAGCTGGTGCTCTATTCATTGTGCTACTTAGCTGCTCCCATGCAAGATTTTTTTTCCCCAAAATCTTAGCTTATTGCCATTCCAGATAGCAAAAAAAATTGTAAATTTAATAGTATTTCAAGATTTGTTATTCAACTAATATGTGTGAGAAACTGTGCTAGGCAGGAAAAATACAAAGAAAAACAAGACGTGGTGCCTACCCTCAAGGAGCTTACACTCTATTAAAGGAGATTAAATATATCTATAACTTACTGTGATACAAAATAGAATATGATGAATTTGTGTGACATATAAAATTCTGTGAGAGCTAAAACTTGTAAGAGATCACTTCCAGCTGTCTGTTATGAAAAGCTTCTAGGTAGAGGCAGAATTTGACCTGCCCCTTGAAAGTTTTAAATACATACAGCTTGGAGCAGGGGTGAGGAACCTGTGGCCTTGAGGCCACATGTGGTCCTCTAGGTCCTCAAGTATGGCCTTTTGACTGAATTCATACTTTGAAGGGTCACACTTGAGGATGGTGGTTTCCTACCCCTGGAGCCTTGGAGGTTAGAGAATTCCAGGCATAAAGAGCAACATGGGGAAAAAGAGGTCAAAGAGGTCTAGAAGACTGATACAGTGTGAGAAAGATTAAGAATCATGGCACTCACTAGAAATGTAGTGGGTTTTTTTAATAGAAGTTCAATAATAAGCAGGATTCACTGATTCTACCTATACTACTAAATTAGAAACTTAAGACTGGCAAGAAACCTTGCTTGAAGTTTTGGGACATAGTGGGAAGAAATAAAACGTGGATGGGTATCAACTAGTATATTGAAGACAGAATGAAGGAGAGAAAGAAGATTACAAAAATGTAGTAACAATAGAGAAAGAGGCCTAAAGACCTTGCATCCTAGTTGATTTCCATGGTCAAAAGTTGATTTCCCTGCCCCCCCCACCTTGTTAATGGGTCATTATCGAGGTGAAGAAGAGGAAGAGTTATATAAAGAAAGGAGGATGAAGGAGGGAAGAAGATGAAGAAGTAGGGGAAGAAAAGTGGGCACAACTACCTGTAAAGAGAAAAGGAATAAAAACTTGGGATCTCCTGCTGTTGGGTTTGTTGGTTTGGGTTTTCCATCAGAGGGGAAAGGGTTATGTTTTAGAAGCTGTGAGGACATACACACACATATACCCACAGTGAGCAAGTGGGTAGGTGGGTGGTGAGGAACACATTTATTAATTGTTTACTATGAGCCAGGCATTGTGCAAAGCACTTTACAAATATTGTCTCATTTGATCCTCACAAGAACCCTGAGAGGTAAGTGCTATTATTATCCCCATTTCATAGTTGAGGAAATTGAACCAGATGGAGATTAAATGACTTATATAGGGTCACATGACTGATAAGTGTCTTAAGTCAGATTTGCACTCAGTTTTTTCTGACTCCAGATCGCTGTTTTTCTTACTTATTTTATAGTTAGATCTACCTAGTTCTGAGAGGGGTAAATTGAGTTCCCCAATTAATCTAATTTTATTGTGTGTAAATTGAAGTGAAATGGAGTTATTTCATTTGAACATCACAATAATTCTGTGAAGTAAGTGCTGTTATTGTCCATATTTTACAGATAAGGAACTTAAGGCTGACAGAGGTTAAATGACTTACCTGGGATCACCCAATTAGATAACTCCTAAATCTACATATTTAGTCCTCATTTCTCCTGAGCCTTAATTCTGCATTACCAACTACTTGCTGGATATCTCCACTTAGATGTCCCATAGACATCTCAAATTCAACACGTACTCAGAATGATCTATTTTGGGGGCGGGGAACCTGTGGCCTTAAGGTTGCTATTTCAACTAAGTATGTAACCCTTGGCCAAGAATTGAAGGTAGGGTTTTATTAAGTTCAATCTCTGGGAGTTCTCAAGAATCACATTTTCTTTGGCCCCTGAAAACATTGGTTTGGCCCACATCTGTTTCCCCACAACGAAACAAAAAAGCCCTAGGTTCCCATCTAAGCAATCTATTTAACAAGTTGTAGACAGAGAGGCTGCATTTAACCTGATAGAAATATGCAAAAAAATTTACACCTGAACCTATATCAAGTCAATACAACTCTCCTCCCTTCTCTGGGAGACTTCGACCTCCGTTGCACCCATAATGTCTTACAGATTTAGTTTTACTTTATGTGGCTCATTTTTCCCCAAAAGAAAAATTTAGGATTGATAGGTCATTGTCCTTCTTTCTACTGCAAACCTGTGCAATTCACATTAGCGCTAAGAGACAAGGCCAGATTTGTCTCTTCACATTTTAATTCTTTTCCAAACTACTCCTCGGCTTTCACTCCTGCTTGGTTCAGGAACTCCCCCTCTCAGCTCAGCAATTTGCTGTGGTCCAGAACCTTTGCACGGCTGCTGTTTTGTCCTGCTATCTGGACAGGCTGAGGGATATGTAAGCCTTTTTTCAGGGAACTATATACCATTTCTATGCAGTCTCTATTTTTGAATTTGCTTTTCTGTATTCAGCTCAATAGCCTCTATTTCCTTTACTGGTCCAGCCCAGGAGTGTAACCAAAGTATATGAATTTGCTGTGAAGAAACAACTGGTATTGATTACCAATGACAATGTAAATGAGGCAAGAAATTCTGAGAAGAACATAAGTTTTTATCTTATCAAAGGATTTCACACCCCCTTAAGGAGAGAGTAGAGCTATTCAGAAGAGACTGGCTGATTCTTCCTGGGCTATTCCAGAATAGTTTTCCGTTTACATACATTACACTACATGATTCAGCATTAGTTTCCTTAGTACTATGTAAGATCCCTGAGAGTGGTCTGTTTAGTTTTTGTCTTTGTATTCCTATCCCTTAGTATAATAACTTGCATACAGTAGCACTTTTAAATCTATATTTAAAAAAAATTAATGGATTTGAATTAAACTGTCTTGGACATACTGAATTCTCTGATGTTTTGTTGAAATCAATCAATGAGACAATTTGCAAGCATTTGTTAATCACTTACAATGTGCTAGGAACCATTCTAAGCATGGGAGATTTAAAGAAATGGAAAAACAGGTCCCTGCCCCTCAAGAAACTCATACTAGAAAACATTAAAATAATGAAATATTAAACACATACACAATCTATATAATATGTATATGTATGTGTGTATATATGTATGCATGTATATATGTATATGTATCTATGTATGTATATACACACACACATATGTGTACAGTTGTTCATGTGTTGTTTGACTCTTTGTGACCCTGTGGACCATAGTGTGCCAACACTGGCCATAGGTTTTTCTTGTCAAGGATACCAAAGTGATTTGCCTTTTCCTTAATTAAGGCAAATAGAGGTTAAGTGACTTGCCCAGGGTTACACAGTTAATAAGTATCTGAGGCTGGATTTAAACTGACTTCCCTGAGTCTAGACCTAGCTGTCTATCTACTGAGCTACCTAGCTGCCTGCCTCTCCCCACCCCCTATTTCCTTACTTCCCTCCCTCTTTCTCTTTTTCTCTCTCTCGAGATAGTTATATCTATATCTAGTGATAAGTATAAGGACATAGGGATACATAGGAAGGTGGGAGGGCTCCTTCAGAAGATATTTATATATCTCTATATAGCAAAGTATATATTATATACATAAATGTAAATAGATTGTGATTTAGAAGCATTCATTGGGTGGAGGGAGAGGGGAAAGGACCAGGAAAGGCTTCTTTCAGGAGTTAGGTCTTGAAGGAAGCCAGGGAAGGTAGAATGTAGAGGTGAAGAGGGGATAACATTCCAGGCACAGGGGACAGCTAGAACAAATGCAGGATAAAAAAATGGAGTATCGCATTGGAGGAATAGCTAATAGGTCAATGTTGCTGGGTTGTAGAGAGCATGAAGAAGGAGAGAAAATGTTAGGAAATTGGAAAGGCAGGAAGGGGACAAGTTGTAAACATTTTTAAATGACAAGAAGAGGATTTTTTTGTTTTGGATTCTGAAGATGATAGAAAACCACTGGAGTGTGTTGAGTAGGGGGATGATGTAGTTAAACCTGTGGTATAGGGAGAGCACACTGGTAGACGAGTGAAGGATACATTGGAATGGGGTGAGACTCAGGGAAGGGAGATCTATTAGCAGGATATAGCAAAAGTCCAGATGAGAGGTGATGAGGGCCTTATAAGGAAAGTGGTTGTGTGAGTGGAGAAAAGGGAGAATATTTGAGAGATGTGAAAGTAAAAATGAAAAGATTTGACAACAGATTGGATACGTGGGGTAAGTATTCATGAGGAGTGGAGTATAACAACAAAGTTATGAGCCTGGGTAAATGAGAGGATGGTGATAACCTCGATAATAATAGGACAATTGAGAAGAGGGGAGATTTTTGCATGGAAAGGTAGTGACATGTTTTTGACATGTTGAGTTTGAGATACCTATTGCCAAAGAACTCTCAATTTAATAAGTGAAAAGAGAAGTTGGTGGTATGGGACTAGAATTCAGTTGAGAGATTAGAATTGGATTTATGTATTGGTGAATCATCTGCATCAAGGTAATCATTAAAACTATAGGAGCTGAGGAAATCATCAAGTGAGATAGTATAGAATAAAAAGAAAAGGGATCTAGTACAGAGCCTTGGAAAATACCCATAGTCAGAAGCCATGACCTAAATCAGTGGTTCTCAACCTTTGGGTTATGTTCAATTTGTAACAATGAAAATACATCCGGTATATCAGATATTTACATTACGATTCTTAACAGTAGCAAAATTACAGTTATGAAAGAGCAACGAAAATAATTTTATGGTTGGGGGTCA
Source organism: Pseudochirops cupreus (assembly GCA_028627135.1). NCBI lineage: Eukaryota > Metazoa > Chordata > Mammalia > Diprotodontia > Pseudocheiridae > Pseudochirops > Pseudochirops cupreus. The sequence goes on from CM053580.1 coordinate 338,820,363, forward strand.
CCACAACATGAGGAATTGTATTAAAGGGTTGTGGCAGTAGGGAGGTTGAGAACCACTGACCTAAATGAAGAACCTACAAAAAAGACTGAGAAGGGGTGGTCAGATGGACAGGAGAAAAAAAGAGTAAGCATGGCTAGGAAAACCTAGAGTGTTTAGGAGAAGATGGTCATCCACAGTGTCAAAGGTGGGAAAGAGTTCAACTGTCCTGAGGATTGAGGAAAGACTTTCATATTTCTTAATGAAATGATCTTTGGCAAGTTTGGAGAGGGCAGTTTCAGTTTAATGATGAAATAAAAGATAGACTGTGGGTTTAGAAGCAGGTGAAAAGAGAGGAAGTGGAGGCACCTTGTATAGAAAACTTTCTGAAAGATTATAACTGAGAAATAAAAGAGAGGCATTAAAGAATAACTTGTGGGGAAGGGTCAGATAAAGTTAGGGTTAATTTTTTTCTTAATGATGAGAAAGATGTATATGTTTGTAGTACCTAGGAAGGAGCCAGCAGATTGGGGAATACTACAGATTTTAGAGAGTGTAGGAATGAGGATCAATAGTGCATATAGAAGAGTCTGTCTTGGCAAGAAAGACTGCTTCTTTACATGGGACAGGAATGAGGAAGAAATGGTGAGAGAAGATGTTTGAGTAATGGGAGATGAGGATTATGGGGAAAAGAGGGAGCTGTCACTAAATGGCCTCATTTTTTTCCTGTTTGAAACAGTCTATTTCTTAAAAAAGATGTTTTTAAATTGTCAGAAGAAAAAGGGCCTTGCTTCCTTTAAGAAACAGAGGCAAACACATCTGGCAAGATTTCTCTGTGGCTCCTTTGAGGAATTCAAATAATTAGATCTCTGGCAGAGTCAAGGCTGTAAAATGTAGAAGCCTGTGGATTTTAGTAAAGAAATCAGTTCCATATACATGCAATCCAAGGAAGTAGATGGGGAAAGGAGTCAGTGAAAAAAAATAATTTTCCTCTATTAGAAATAGAATCATGGAGAAGTCATAGGGAAATATAGCATGCATGTAGCTATTATTTTTCTTTGACTGTTTTGCCCAAAGAAGGTACTAGAAAAGGCCCACAGAGTAGAAAATCATGTCAGCAAAAAGGAAGAGGCTGAGGCATGGAAGGAGCAAAGATTTCTCTGAGAACCGGTTGGGGACATTACAAAGCAAATGAGTAACTGAGAAGTCTGAGAAGATGTAATCAAAGACTTTTCCTCAAAAGCTGAAGATATTTTTTTCTTTCCAATTCGTTATTTATTTTTAAGACTTAAAATTTTCTTTTGAGTTCCAGAATCCTACTATTCCTTTTTTCCACCCGTTGAGAAGGCAAGCAATATGATACCAGTTACATATGTGAAATTGTTCAAAACATATTTCTGTATTAGCCATGTTGCAAAAAAAGCAAAGTGAAAAAAATATAAACTTTAACTTGTACTCAGAGATCTCCAGTCTCTCTTTGGAGGTAGATAGTATTTTTCATTATGACTTTAGAATTATGTTGGATTCTTACATTGATCAGAATAGCTAAGTCTTTCACAGTTGATCATCACCACAGTGTTGCTGTTACTATGTACAGTGTTCTGGTTCTACTCACTTTACTTTGCATTGGTTCATATAAGTCTTAGATTATTTTTTTGAAACCACCCCTTTCATCATACCTTATAGCACAATATTATTCCAACACAATCATATACTATTTATTTGACCATTTTCCAATTAAAAGATATTTCCTCAATTTCTAATTCTTAGCCATAAAAAAAGCTGCTATAACTATTTTTGTATATATGATTTTTTTATTTGATCTCTTTGGGAAATAGATCTAATAGTAGCGGTATTTCTGGGTCAAAGGGCATGCACAGTTGTAGTACTAATGCAATATTTACAGCATCCCTGATCATGGTAAAGACTGTGACTATAAATATTCCTGCATGGCTCTTGATCACAAAATATTATAAACTCTCCATATACAGGACAGAAGTGAAGCATTTATTTAGACAACAGAAAACCAAATCCCCAAGCCAGTAAGCTGATTCCATCACAGCAGCAAAGAAGTTAACAAGCCATAACAACATAGAGAGCCGCAGCATCCTTTACCCTTCCCACAAATCAATATTAAATCAATATTTATTCACCAGCCTATCTGATTCTTTGCCTGAGCATCCTCTCCCGCAGACATCTAGTCTAGCTCTGACTCCCAGCTTTCTGTAGGCTCTGCTCCACCCTTTAGCAAACTCTTCCCATCACAGACTCCGTGTGACTACATTCAGCCTGTTAGGGGACAGAGTTTACTTTCAAAGCAGGGGAAGTCTTCTAATTCCCCGTAGGCCTATTAAGGGGCACAGAAGATCATCAAATTCCCATTCCTATTACAACAGTTTTTTGTCCCTTTGGGTATAGTTTCAAATTGTTTTCCAAAATGGTTGGATCAATTTACAACTCCACCAACTACAGTACGTTGGTGTTCCTGCTTTTCCACATCCCTTCCAGCATTTATTATTTTTCCTTTTCTGTCATGTTAGTCAATTTGATAGATGTGAGGTGATACCTCAGAGTTATTTTAATCTGCATTTTTCTAATCAATAGTGATTTAGAATATTTTTTCATATGACTATAGATAGCTTTTATTTCTTCCTCTGAAAACTGCCTATTCATATCTTTTGATTGTTTATCAGTTTGAAAATGACTTATTTTTATTAAATTTTACTCAGTTCCTATCTATCTATCTATCTATCTATCTATCTATCTATCTGTCTATCTACACACACAAACACACACACGCAGACACATACATTCCTTTATCAGAGAAACTTGCTGTAAGAATTTTCCCTCTTGCTTTCTTTCTGACTTTGGATGTATTGTTTTCGTTTATGCAAAAACTTTTAAATTTCATGTCATCAAAATTATTTGTTATAATCCCCTGATCCTCTCCATATCTTGCTTGGTCATAGACAATTTCCTTATCCATAGAGCTGATAGGTAAAAATTTGCATGTTCCCCTAATTTGCCTTTCATTGCACACTTCATGTCTAAATCTTTTGAACCTATGGTGGTAAACAATGTGACGTCCATAGATAGTTTTCCAAGCAATTTTTGTCAAATATTAAGTTCTTGTCCCAAAAGCTTAGATTTATGAGTTTATCAAACACCAGCTTACTATGGTCTTTCACTATTGTGTATTGTGTACCTAATCTATTCCATTGACCCCACTACTCTATTTTTTATCCAGTACCAGATTGTTCTGATGATTACTGCTTTGTATTATGGTTTGAAATCTGGTCCTGCTAGGCTGCCCTCCTCATTTTTTCCTTTGATCTCGCTGATATTCTTGACATTTTGTTCTTCCAAATGTGTTTTGTAATGATTTCTAGTTTTATAAAATAATTATTTGATCATTTTGATTGGTATGGTACTGAATAAGTAAATTAATTTAGCTAATATTATCATTTTTGTTATATTGGCTTGGCCTAACTATGAGCATTTAATATTTCTCCAGTTGTTTAGCTCTGTCTTTATTGTGTGAAAACTGTTTCATAATTGTATTCATATGGTTCCTGGTTTTGTCTTGGCAGGTAGGCACCCAAGTATTTTATATTGTCTGCAGCTGTTTTAAATGGAATTTTTCTCTTTCTTCCTTCTGGGTTTTGCTGATAATATATAGAAATACTGATTATTTTATGTGGGTTTATCTTATGTCCTGCAACTCTGCAAAAATTGTTAATTGTTCCAACTAGTTTTTCAATCGATTCTTTAAAGTACACCATCATATCATCTGTAAAGAGCGATAGTTTTGTTTCCTCATTGCCTATTCTTATTCCTTAAATTTCTTTTTCTTGTCTTATTGCAGTAACTAGCGTCTGAAAGGTTGAAGTTTTAGTATCAAGCAACCCTAAACCAAGAGATATCCAAATACATTGTTGCTTGGAAGACACCTAACTCTAAAAGATTGTTTGCATTTTCTATTTAGTCCTGGCAAAGCAAACCAGAATCAGATTATGTAGTGGTTGATAACAGTTAAAGATCTGTCAAAAGGTATTTGGTTGCACCTCAGTTTTTTAATTTATCTAATTCTTGAACAAAACATATCACTTTTTTGTTTGTACTTATTAGTGAACACAATATTAATAATGCTTTATTTTAATAAAGCACTTTAAAAACATAATTTGTAATAGTTAAATCTTTGTCTTATTTTAATTATCTTATTGGAGCAATGTATGGAGCATGCTATGATGTTGATATATTTCATCTTTGTCAGTTATCTAAGACAGAGGTGCCAACTGTTTGGCGTGCTGCACGTGGCCCAAAACAGTCTCGAATGTGGCCCAAATAAAATTAAAATGTAGTTTTTATTTGATTTTAACATATTGATGTGTTAATTAAAAAATAAATATATAACTATATGTGGTTTTCTAAGTCAACATATGGCCTTCAGGGATCCTTATGTATGGTTTAGAGGTTCCCATTTCTACTTGAACTTGACGCTACTGGCCTATACTATGGGTAAAAGCCTAACTATTTAAACTGTCCAGTCACATCCAGGCAATACCCTTATGACATTTATTTAAAATGTAATCATGGTACCTAGGAATAATATATAGTTCTTGAAGTTCTAGGTGTGAAAACCTACTTCCGTCTAGTGAGAGCAAATAATGTCCCTAGATTCAGAAAGGAAGTCAGTATCTTGCAGTACGTTAGAGTTGACATTATGTATATCAGTTCTCAAAGCTTAGTTTTGCATATGTAGAAGGTATAAGAGATCAGACTGAATATGACATACTCTGAACTTGGTATATACTGGATCTAGAATTAGGGAAGATGTGAATTTGAATCTTGATTCTAACATTACTGATTGCGCATCTATGGGTAACTTCTCTGAGCCTCATTTTATCAACCATATGGCAATGAAAACATGGTTCCTCTAAGTAAGGAGTTTTGTAAACCTTAAAAGATTATGGGAATGTGAATTATTTTTACTCTTGTAGTTATTTTTGTCTTGGAATTTTTTTTTGAATAAATTCCTGCTATGAACTTAACTTGCCTTTTGTCTCTATCCCAAAAAAGGACAGAAGATACCCCCAAATCTTGTTATCAGACCCTTCTGGTATTTGATCACAGATAAAAGGGAATATATTATATCTGACAAAACTCTCCCTAGGTTTCCTGGCAATATTGACTCTCACATTCCAGGATAAAACTCTCCCTAGGTTTCCTGGGAATACTGACTCTCACATTCCAGGTGAATAGTCATTCTAACAGGGAAAAATGGTGGTAAGACTTGTAAGTATGAGAATGGTTATGCCTTTTTGAAAAAAAATCATTTTAATATTCAATTAATTGTCCTTTATAGAAATATACACATATGTACCCACATGCTCATACACACACACAAACACACAAACACACCACACTAAATCTAGGTTTTTTGAAAGTGGTGAAACCACTAGACTGTTACAGTAGCATTTCAAGAAAACCAATGAAAATGTATGAACTTGTTGTGAAATTAGTCTTTGTGGATGTTACTGTGGTGGTGCCTGAAGATACAGGGCAGTGTCTGTGATTTTAGTAGTATAAGAATTCTCTTCTACCAGAGCAGTTCACAGTTGATAATTTCTAGGGAATGGTAGAAGGCACAAAGAACTTAAATGACTTGTTCAAGCATCATATGAGTAGGAATCATATTTGCCTCCCAGTCTTCATGACTCCAAGCCCATCACTTTAGCCACTTCCTGTTGTCTATAGCACGGTATAAAACTACTATAGAAATTCAGAAATGGTTGTGGATCTTCTCTGTTTCTACTTAATTCATATTTGCAATGTTCTTGAATTAAGAAAAAGTTTAACAACTCCTCCTCCTCCCTAACCAGCCAAGGCAGGGCCATCACTTTTGTGTCTAATTTGATAATGTGAATAATTATATTTATCTTTAGAGATACTACACCTTTGCCCATTGCTGGGGATCTGTGGGGCTTCTGATATTGCTCTGAAGGAATTAAAAAAATACTTCTGTTATTTTCTGTTTCCTAGGTACCTTTCTGCAACCATATGTGGGAACAGGATAAGATAATTTCTAAAAGAGAAAAGAGAAATTTAGAAAAGCTAAATAAGTTTTGCCAAAATATTGATTTGGTACTGTCTTGAAGCAATACCATGTTGGTCCTGTTTTATTTCTGTTTCATAAAGATGCAACATTTGTCTCTTAAGAGAACAATAATGTGAAGAAAATGCTTCTCTTTTCCTTGCTTTATTACTTTGACAACTTTGTACAATAAATGGGTTAACTATTAATAATAGCTTTGATACAGTATGTAAATGGATCCTAGTTGTAGATGCAGCAAAAGGAGACAAAAATGGCCATGTAGTGATGTCCTCTACCCTCCCTCCATCTCCCAGTTCATCAACTCCCTGCATTTTATAGATGAGGAAATTGAAATGCATTAAGGTTAAGTGAATTGTCCATGGGTACACATGTAGTAAATGTTTGACAGGGAATTTGAATCCAGGTCCTTTGACTCCAGAGTTTGTCCTCTTCCTGCTATGTTTTAAATTTTGAATGTGAACATTTAAAATTTCTATCTTACAAATGAGATAAAATCTCTAAGGTGAAAAGTGATGTGTGCTTATATATGCTATGTTTAATGTGTATCTGTATTTGAATTGTTTCCAAATTTGGTTATCAAATATTCTATATTCTAGGTTCTGGTGGATGATTTGGGGGTGATGAATGAACCATTTCCAAATGCGTCATTAAAGGGGAATAAGGCTCTTTTTCTTTCCATCTGTGCCAGGCAAAACGAGTTTTGAGAACATTGAGAACTGGGTTATTTGAACAAAGTAAAGACTGATAAACAGATTGTTATGAAATGAATTTACATTTCCCCTTGCTTCCTCCAACATTTGAATTCCCAACCAATTGATTCTATTAGAGAATGTGACAAATGTGGTGAGATGAAATATGAATACATAGGTGAACCAATTTTATATTCCACAATTACAGTAAGAGAACATTCTTTAAGTTATGGCTAATCTGGCAATTTTTATTTAAGTATTCATTTCAAGCATTTTCAACAGCTTTGATATATACCATTCTGCCATGTCTCTGGCACTAGGTAGCTTTAATTGTTAGCTATTTCTCTGCATATTGCATGGGAGAAGATAAATTACGAAGTTAAGAATTCTGAAGACTCATTTTGTAAGACAAAATAACCCCTATACACTTAAGATTTTGAAAAATAATGTTGAAAGTATTTCTTTAAATATTTTTAGCATAATCTCACAATGTACAAACTATGCATAGTGATCTATGGAATCCTTATCCTATGAATTTACTTAAGAAATGTATAGTTAATATGCAGTAAAATGGATCTCCTCAGTCAGGCAAAGATAGAATTATTAACTGTGATAAGATTTAATGGAAGTAGGCATATACAGTAATGAAATTGCGACCCCTCTATACCTTAGGAGATGTTCTTCAAGATTTCTCTGACCAAAATTTCATCACCAGGTGGTCAGCCTTCTGCTGATGAGAATCATGCAACATAGCTAGGTTGGAACTCAGATGACAGATGTATGATTCATTGCCAGATCTACTTTGCAAGCTATTCCAAATTTGTAAGACCTTTCAAAACTGATGTGTTTCTGGCATGGTGCTTACAAACCTACGGCCTTCTCTATGTTTCAATGAGGCATTGAAAAATGTTTTTAATGGAAGAATAGTTTAATAATACAGATTCATAGGATCTCAAAGTCAGAATAGAATTCAAAGGCTATGTAAATCTAATCCATGATTGAATAGGATTCTCCTCTCCCTTCTCTGAGACAAGCAGTCCACCAGCTTCCACTTGATTTTCATTAAGGTAAACACACTATCTCCCAAAGCAGTCAATTCTATTTTTTTTTAATAACTCCAATTTTTAGGAAGTTTTTCATGACATTGAGATTAAAATGCCTTTATATAGCTTCTACTTTCTGGAACTGAAGAGAACAACTTAAAATCTTTCTCCACATTACAACCCTTCTAAAACTTGAAGATGATGATCTCGTGTTTCCCAAGTCTTTTCTACTTCAGTATAAACACCCCTAATTCTTCTAATATATTCTTGTGTGACTTGGTATCCATCTGTTCTTTTTATAATTCTAGTCTCCCACTTCTGGATGAATTCCAATTTGTCAATTTTCTTCCTATTGTAACCCTCACATCAGACAGAAGTTCAGTCTTGATATGAAGGCATGCTTTTGGGACTTCTACTTCTCTGCCTCATTGTTACCACCATGATAACATGGTATCTTTGGTATTAGACACTCCCCTCTTTCGGGCCAACCAAACAGTAATTTCCTTTAGAAGCACCTAGATTCACAAAGTTTTACATGGGCAATGTTATTGATAGGTCAGAAGGACTAGATATAATTCATCATAGAGTCATAGAAAATAACATTATCTTCCTTTTCCCAGAGGGCTATAAAATATTGGTCGTTTTACAATATTGCTTTGGGTAAAGTTTCAGTGTGGGTCTCATCAGAGCTGCTCCTCTCCACTGATACTTACCTAATAATTCTGCCGGGAGTGTTATCTGTGCATTGTCGTTTTTCTTGTAGCAATCTCCTCCATCTTTCCCAGGAGCTGCTGCCAAGAAGAGTTACTACTTCCTGATCCGGGTCTCACTGGCCGTCCTGTTCCACAGCTCACACTTCCTGCATGTTTGCTTAGCTCCCAGAAGAGGACAGTCATTTTATTCTCCCCGTTGCTCTCTTAACTATTCTGACTTGTGTAGGTCTTGCTTCCTGCAGTATTCCTTCTCCCTCTTCTCCTCATCTGTTAGCAGATGGATGGTGTTTGTTTCTTTTCCCAGGAGACCAATGCTCCTACAGCAAGGAAACATTTTCAATTCCTGCCATGATAAATTTGGCACCAAATATTTGTCTCTGTCTAACCTGTTTTCATAGCTCATTATATAGCTCTGTTTCTTTAATCTTCAATTTCCTTTATTATAACTTTCTCAGTCTTTCAGAGGTTTTGAAGAAAAATTTTCTTGCATGTGATGAAAAATATCTCTCCCTATATTCCATGTTGCCTTTTGGTAATATCATATTTTGTCACTCTGTCCCCTAGGAAGTGTGTCTCCTGTTTATATCACTACTATCTATGGGTGTAGAGCAGGGGTGTGCTAACGTCAACTCAAACCCACCAGTGAAAGCTGATTGTTAAATTTTCATTGCCACCATTTATAAGCTCAGAAATCAAGAAACACTATAAATTAGGGCTTGATTTATTTTCTTGTCAATGTTTAGATGTAATAAAATGTTAATAAAGCAGATCAAATTTAAAGGTGTATCTTGAGGCACATCAATTTTTTTTTCCAGAAAGTAAATTTACCATTTACCAGAACCATTCATCTAAAGACTAAGAACAATATACCAAACTTTCATCAAGTACTTCCAGTCTATTCTAGTTCATCTGAGGGATCTGTGTAAAATTATTTAAATTATTAAATTATTTAAATTCCCTAGTATTGCTTCATGCTTCATGCTACAGCTAAAGGAAGGAAAGGCCTATCACACACTAAGGAAGGAAAGATTTTTAATCCTTGTTGTACTGAATTGTGGCACCAAATAGCTGCAACATTTGTTATGTTGGGTCAATAGAGTAAATTAATCAAGTCACTGTACCTCATTTAAAGCAAATGATAAAATTGTATGACCTTGTACCCTGACCAGGTGAAAATAAGTCTAAACCAATAATAATCGGACTTTTGATTAAGTAGAAAAGTTCTAGTATGAACTGGCATGACATTGACAGGGTGTTCAGATTGGTTGAAGGAATCTGGTCATTTTCTGTTGGTTGTCTATGCAATGCCAATCCAGTTCTGAAACAGAAAGATTTGAGAATCTAGTAGCAGAACAGAAAGAGTAGGGATGTCAAGAACTGAGATGGAAAAAATGGCAGTACAGGGTAAATGTCAAAAGACAGAAAAGAAAATAAGACAATGTAATTGAGGAGGGAGGGAACATTGACTCTACAGGCATTTAAGAGCAGAAGACTCAGACTGAAGACACCAGTTGTACTCAATCTTTTTAAGGATTAAGGGAAGTTCAAAGAAAGGTCTATTCTTTCCCCATCTTTTCCTCCTGTCTATTAACAGACTGAATTGCACTCAGCTTCTCCTTGACCCAAGCATTTCTGATAGCATAAATTTTGACTCAGAGAGGCTGAAGGTTAGCCAGAGATGAGTATAAGTGTAAAATAAGGCACATAGCCTTCATTTAGGCATCTCTGCCTAAATCTTTGAAATTTTCCTAACTGGGGACTCAGAGCAATGGTGATGACATTCCTAATTTGTTTAATAGAAATTCTCTAAAACAACCAAGGAGGGAATCATATGGATCCAAGGGGCCATTATATGGTCCAAAGGCTTAAAATAAGATAATTACAACAGGATGTTATGTTTGTGTATATACATGCACACATACACACACACATATACATATATATACACACATATATACATACATATACACATACACACATATATACTTTTGTCACTGGAAATCTTGAAGAGCAAAATGTTACATAGGGATAGATCATAAAATAAAATAATGAAGTTATATTGAAGGGAAGTAATTTTTATATAGTTGCTGTTTCACCTTCTAAAATAATGAGATTTAATCTGCTTACTTTATATTCCTTCTTGGTTCTTGAGCTGTTTAGCATGCTTTCCATATTTGCCTACCCTCATATGCATCTTCTCTCTCTGGCTTATTATTAGTAAATAATAATCGTTATTGGGGCAGCTAGGTGACACAGTGAATAGAGTACCGGCCCTGGAGTCAGGAGGACCCGAGTTCAAATTTGGCTTCAGACACTTAATACTTATTAGTTATATGACCTTGGGCAAGTCACTTAACCTAAATTGCCCTGCCTCCCCCCTCCAAAAAAACAAAAAAAAATTATTGAATCATTGAAAGGTGTGTTATTATTGAATTAATTTATATATTGTGTGCCTCTCATAGGTTCACTAAAATCAACTCTTATTACTTGTAGAATTGTAAATATTCCTTCACATGTCAATTAACTTCTTCTTCCCTGCTAAGGAAGCTTCTTTTAGGCTCCTAACATCTTTTGAGTTTGATTCTCAAAGAGAATTTTGTGATCAAAAGGTGGTTGATAAACTAAATTGTGTTATATGGAGCATCTTTTGCACTCTTATGAAAGGGGATTAGATGTAGCAATATTAGATGTTGTCAATTCTCAAAAATCTTCTTCTCCTTCCTTTTCCTAACAGTGAATTGCTTTGACTTTACCTCCATTTTCCATTAGAGGGGGGATGAGGTAAGATAAATATTTTTATCCTAATGGTTGCCACAGGGATCTGCTCACTTCTGAATTTCACAAATATTATAAAACTCTACATATAAACATGGATCTTTTAAGATGTAATATGTTCAGTGAGGCTGAGGCAATCAACTTTTCTTCATCTGCAAGGAAGTCATTTTTATCTCCATGCTCATTCTTAGCCTTATGAGGGCTTTTAAGTTCAGTTAGTGAAAGCACACTACAAAGTCATTATCAGTAACTCTGGTTCAACTGGTAAAATATCCTTGTGAAGCATCTGGATTTCTCTATTTGAATATACTTAAAAAGAGTTTAGAGAGTGGGCATGTTTCCTTTGGACAATGACTCAGGTGATAAAATCTTACCACATAGTGTCTCTTATTAAAGAGATACATGAAAAAAAAAGAGATACATGAATAACTTCTCCTTCTATTAACACTTTACCTGAGACTCATTGAGAGAAGTCAAGAAATGGGTCAATTCATGGTGAATAGTGAGTGGAGAGGCAGTGGAAAGGGTACTGGGCTAGAAATCAGAAGCCTGGTTTCTGATTCTAGCTCTGCCTTTAATTTCATATTTGAACTTGGGTAGATCATTTTATGTATCATTTTCTTCATCTGGAAAATGAGTAACTTGGGCTAGGGTGAGAGGATTATAGGTTTAGAGATGGAAGGGACCTCAGAAGTCATCTAGTCTAGCCTCCTCATTTCTAGAGAAAGAAACTGAGGCCTGGAGAAATTCAGTGATGTTCTTGCCCAAAGTAGAAGAGGTAATAAGTAATAGAGCTAGAATTTGAATTCAGATTCTCTGCCCCCAAATCTGTGCTCTCTCTCCCGCACCATGTTACATCTTTGCCTATCTCTGAAACCAAATACAGTGGCAAAGAGGCAGCTCTATGGTGCTGTAGTGCATAGAGGGCCAGGCTTAGAGTCAGGAAGACTCATCTTTGTGGGTTCAAATGTAGCATCAGACACTAGCTGTGTGAACCTGGACAAGTCACTTCACCTTATTTGCCTTAGTTTCCTCATTTGTAAAATGAACTAAAGAAGGAAATGACAAACTATTCTAGGATCTTTACCAAGAAAATCCCAAATAGGGTCATGGAGAGTCAGATACAACTGAACGAGTCTTTTGCTGCATTAACAATCTTTGACAACCATTTGGTAAGACAGATCCATTACTCCAAATGTATTTCATGCTCATAGGAAATACTTTTCTTTTTTTGAGAGTGGTGGGAGTCAGCATGGGGTGGGATAGAATGAAATAAAAGGAGCAAACAAGGAAACAGACCAATATTGCCTTTAGAAAATAAAGAAGAATCATATTAAGATAATCCACTAAGAGATCAGAGAATTCTGTAAATAATAGGTAATGTGAAGATGTGATAATCTTTCTGATACTTGACAGCAGCTAACATACCCACTTTGTCACAAAAACCCCCAAAAAACAAAACAAAACCCAGCACCTCCCCAAAACAGCAACAACAACAAACTTCTCTTTGCCATGCTTACCATCTACAATTCCTTCAATTACTTATTGTACAGGATGAATTTTAGGCTTTTTGTTTTCCTGTTTGTCCTCCTCTGGATGCACTCTCCCTTACCAGTACCTTTCCTAAAATGAGGTACCAGTAACCAAACATAATACTCCAGAGGTGGTTTGATCAAGGCACAATCGCAGACTGTAGTTAAATCCTCCCTTAAAGTAGCCCAAGATTGTGTTAGCTTTCTCAGCAGCTGTATTGTACTGATGACCTTTATTGAATTTCAGTCCCTCTAAACCCTCAGATCTTTTCAAACAGCAATTTGTGTGCCTATTAGGCACACATTCTCCATATTGTACATTTGAAGCAGATTTTTTGAAACCAAATATAAGATTATATCCTTTTCCTTATTAAATTTCATCTTATTAGCTCCAGTCCCATGTTCCTAGGGATGGGGAACGTGCAGCCTTGAGGACACATGTAGCCTTCTAAATCCTTAAGCATGGCTTTTTGACTGAATCCTAATTTTATAGAACAACTGTGTTGGATTCAGTCAAAAGGCTGCACTTAAGGATCTCGAAGACCAGTGTGTCCTGAAGGTCTCAAGTTCCCCACCCCTGTTAGCTTATTAAGGTCTTTTTGGATCCCAATCCTTCATAGTTTTGTGTCATCTGCAAGTTTGATGGAATATCTGTTTGTTTATTCATGACATTGGAAAACAAAACCTCAACGTTTTAATTATGCATAAGATGAAGCACTGATTCCTGGGAAAATCCACTGGTGTATTTTTTAGCACTCATGTTTACTATTTAGGTCATCGTTCACCTAGTTCTGAATCTACTGCATTGCATTGGTTCTTGGGCTTTTACGATTTTATTTGAAGATCTATGACGTTTAGTTCTTCAAGATTTCCAGTGACTAAAGAATATCTATACCAATATAACATCCTGTTACCATGATTAGCTTGTTTTAAGTCTTTGGATGCTATAAGGGCCCCTCAGGTCCATATGGTTCCTTCCTCTGTTAGTTGAGAATATCTATTAAAAGTGAAACTATGTTAGTATTAAATTGCATTACAGAAGTGTGTAGAGCAGTGGTTCTCAACCTTCCTAATGTCGCGACCCTTTAAGACTCGTATGTGGGCATATCTGCATGTGGGTGGACCCGCCTGGAGATGGATAGAGGAGCGGTGTCTCGGTTCCTAAGACCACTGGAAATGTGTATTTTCCTATGGGGGTCACGACCCACAGGTTGTGACCCGCTGGTCTAGAGAAACTAGGTATAGACCAACATCTTACACCACATACCAAGATAAGGTCAAAATGGGTACATGATTTACACATAAAAGGTGATACCATAAGCAAATTAAGAGAACATGGAATAGTTTATCTGTCAGATTTATTGATAAGGGAAGAGTTCACAACCAAACAAGAGATAGAGAACCCTATAAGATATAAAATGGATAATTTTGATTATATAAAATTAAAAAGTTTTTTGCACAAACAAAACCAGTGCAACCAAAATTATAAAGGAAGCAAAAAACTGGGGAAAATGTTTTTACCACAAGTACCTCTTATAAAGGCCTCATTTCTCAAATATATAGAGAACTGAGTCAGATTTGTAAAAATACAAGTCATTCCCCAATTGATAAATGGTCAAAGAATATGAAAGGCAGTTTTCAGACAAAGAAATCAAAACTATCTAGAGTCATATAAAAATGTTCTGAATCACTATTAAAATAATTAAATTATTTATTAGTTTTAAATTAATTAAAACAAATTGAAAGAACTCTGAGGTACCACCTATCAAAGTGGCTACCATCACAAAAAATGAAAATGTTGAATGTTGGAGGAATGTGGGAAAACTGGGATACATTTAATGCTTTGTTGGTGGAGTTGTGTATTGATCCAACTATTATGGAGAGCAATTTGGAATTATGCCCAAAGGGTAATAAAACTGTGCATTCCCTATGATCCAGCAATACCACTGCTAAGTCTATATCCCAAAGATGTTCAAAAAAAGGAAAAATATCTATTTGTATTAAAATATTTATAGTAGCTCTTTTTATGGTGGCTAAGAATTGGAAATCAAAGGAACATTCATCAATTAGGAAATGGCTAAACAAGCTGTGGTTTATGGTTATAATGGAATATTATTGTGCTGTAAGAAATGACAAGCAGGATGATTTCAGAAAACAACTGGAAAGACTTACATGAACTGATGCATAGTGAAGTGAACAGAACAAGAAGAAAACTGTACACAGCAACAGTAATATTGTTTGATGAAGAATTGTGAATGACTTAGCTATTCTCAGCAATACAATGATCTGAGACAATCCCAAAGGACTAATGATGAAGCATGCTGTCCACCTCCAGAGAAAGAACCGATATTGATTGAATACAGACTGAAGCATGCTATTTTTCACTCTCATTTTGTTCTTTTTTTTGGCGTGTGTATTCTTGTACAAAATGACTACTATGGAAATGATTTACATAATTGCAGAAAAAGGGGGCCAGGTTCTAGGGAACAATTTGTATATGATTTATATGTAGATGTGACTTATTAGCACTCTATTGTCTCTTGCAGGACATAAAAAAAAGAAAATAGAAGCATACTTAAGAAAATAGAGCACTGGAAACAGACATTCAGTATAGGGGAAGAAAATAATAATAATTTCACTATTCTGAAAAAAGGGGAATTAAATTTTTAAAACTGATTTTAACTTTTTAAAGGAAAACTAGTCTTTCTACTTAATTATTTTAAAGTTTAAGATTTCAAAAGAATAAAAAATTATTTATCCTTTTTTTCCCCTCTTCTTTCCTTTCTCAACTCCATCCTTGTGATTTTAATGTTAGGGTACTACAATGGGTGGGGCAATGATTTATATTCACTTATTTAAAATAAAAACCTGTCTCATACCAAGCAAGGGAAGACAAATGAGTCCTATTATGTTTAGGAGAGACTGCCAACTGCCTAATCAGCATAAAGAAAGGGTAGAGAAATACCTAATTGGTGCCTTAATGCATTTTGAGACATCATCAGTAGGTCAAGGATTAAGACAGGGAGATAATTCAGTACAGAGAACCTAGTAAGGTAGCTAATGCATCTCAAATGAGCATAATATGAGCATGATGTGTTTTGAAAATATTGATGAGTTTTACCGGAGGGTCAGTGCTAGTCTTTGGACTTATCTTTTATCATCCAGGACTGCTAATGGCAGAAGCATGAAAGTCTGGTAATGTGATCAATTCCAGAGATATTATAATTTCCATCAGATTAAATTTTTATTGTTCACTGAACACTGAGCATTAACTACTTTTTGCTTTTATCCAGATAGACAGATATCTCTGAATTTTTTTCCCCAGATATATGGGAAGTTTTGTTTTTTCCTCCCTTTAGATTCCTGTTATCAGTGGACTATTTTCAAAAAATTCCATTTGAATCTAGTAAATTATAATGTGAGGAATAGTTGTGGTCGCAGAATAGCTTATCAAAATTTACATTTTTTATTTTGAAAGCAAAGTAGAATGAAAGAGACTTCTGAATTTTGAATAACGATTAATATGAAGTTGGAGTTGGCCTGGTACCTTTGGGAAAATCATTCAACTTCCCTAGGCCTCAATTTGTATAATATAGGGTTTGTTTTACAGTCAGGCCTTATACAGAACAGCTTTCCCAGAACCTCCATTTAAGGAGGGCTCCTAGGTCAGCCCTCTCCATTTCTCACCAGGTTGAAATCCAGACTTCTCCATCATTGGCCCCATTCTTGGTTACCTTTCTCCCCTACTTGATTTTCAGCTTCCTTTTATGTGTTGTTTTTTTTCCTGTTAGAATGGAAATTCCTTGAGGGCATGGGATGTCTTTGTTTTTGTGATTTGTCCTCCCAGCTCTTACCCAGGTGCCAGACACGTAGAAAAGGCTTAATAAATGCTTCTTGATTGACTAGATGGCCTCCGAAGTCTTTTCCAATTCCATCTCTATCAGCCTGTGACCATTCTGGCTCTATAGTTCCCTCTCTCTCTTTTTAAAAGCAATCAATATTCATTTGTTATGAAATACATTTCTTTCACATTTACTGTGCTAGGCCCCAGTGATATGAAAAAGAGCTTTTACCTGCTTTACATGTATAATAACTATTTAAGTATTTGACTTGGAAAGTACTTTCTAGAGCCTTGTCTTCCTCGGTTAAGTATTGAAAGTATTTTTATTGCTTTTTAAAAATGGAGAAATACTATTCAGATAGTATTTCTGAATACTGAAGTTTTTGTGCAGAGATTTGAAAGCAAATCTAATGATTCTAAGTCCAGGGTTATTTCTACTATATCATATCATCTCTACTATGTATGTGTGTAAATAATAATAGAGGGGAAATAGTAGTAGAGGAAGACAGAATTCATTAGATCGATCATAATTCATGTATTTTGTCTTTTGTTCTCTATTTTTCAAAAACTCTCTATCTCACCCACACTGGAAGTACAAGGTCTACTCATAGGCTGATTAAACTCTGATCAAAGCTTTGACTCGCTCCATTTCTAACCTGAGTTTATTCATTCCTTAGGTAATCTGGTATGCTTTCCACTTTCCACTTGATTTTTGGGGGTCCACCATGTTGATGCAGAATTAGTCCATAACACTGATCACTACGGTCCATTGTAGCTCAGAATTACTGAACTCAAGAGATATACAGCAGCCTCAAATTCCCTATAATTGGGATTATAGACCAGCATTACCACACTCAGTAGCCAGAATTATTGTTGAAAGAAAATGTTTTATTAGAAGTTTTTTTAACAAGCCTTGAAAAAAACATCATTTACTACTTTGCTAGAAGCTTAAATGCATATTTCAGTGCATAATTCTCATATTTGGCTTCCACTGGAGTTGTCAGCTGATGGTGACATGGTGTTGTAGAAAAAAGTGACTGGTTTCTCGAGCAGCAGAACAGAACTTCTAGAAAATCCTACTAATCTGGGTTAGAAGACATGGCTAGAAAATCAAAGCTAGGCCTATAGTGGAGCAGTCATCCTTCAGAATCATTGTTCAGTTCTCTTCCCCTTCTTGCCATGGCCCACATATCATTCTGCCTATGATCCAGCTATTTCTCTGGGTGGTTGCTTTCCTTGGCACCCTTGCCTCTTTGCTCTGATCTCTGCTCCTTCGGTGAGTTAAAGTGCTCAAATAAAGATATCTTGCATTTAGCATCACTAGCTAAATGTGTAACTCTTTTGCTTATGATTTAAAATGTCAAAAATTCCACTTCCTTGAACTTGTCTGCAGTTCTTTTAAGACTGTTTTAAATGGCGAAACTAGAGATTTCAGTTCTCAGTCAGGGAACCCTACTATATAGACTTCAACAAGTTATGATCTATCTTTTACTGGTTCTAGTTTGGTTTTCTCCCTAAAAGTAGATCTTTCCTATCTATTCTTATTATTTCCCCAGATATTCCTTGGTGACCTACTACTTCATACTCATACTTTAAGAAATTATAGGTAAAAATCCCTTTTGTGTGAAAACAAAGCAGTCTGTTCATGCAGCTATTTTCTGGGTTTTGTGGATGTGAGCGCAATGCTCTCTAATGAAATGATCTTGTATAACAGATTTTTTTTTGGTGTTCTTGTTCATGCAATATTATTTAAATTCTTGAATGCATGTGCTTTGCCTTGAATTCTACAGATGTTCATAAGGTATTTCTCACTTTTTAAATTTACTAGGAGAGCTAAAAGTTAGAAAGGAAGGGAAAGAAGAAAGAACTAAGCTGTAACTGAACAATTTATAGCTCTATTGTTGTGAGATCCTTCCCTTTTGTTTTCCTATTCCTTAATTTTCTGACCATTCTTAAAAACAAAAATATCACTTCAGCTGCCATGCCTGGCAAAAGGACAAATATATACCAGAGATCTGAAAGCTGAGAGATGGAAAAATGGGTATTCTGGTGTATGCATGACATTGTGCACTTGCACCTACTGCCTTTGGAGCAATTTGCCCATTTGCCATCTTGTCACCAAATTCAGAGACAGAAATGCTGGATTTCAGCCTGCTTTTTGACTTTGAGTATTTGCCACTGTTTGGTGTTGACCATTGCCAAGGAGGCTTGGTGGGAACTGGAGTTCTCCAGTTGAAATGAATTTAGACGAAGCTAGAGGGCAGGGCCAGTGGGGCTTATTGTGGGTTCTAGACTGATTCATTCTCATAGGGTAATTGGACAAGATCATTATAATTTGATCTTGAAACATAAGCCTGTGAGCTTGCTTGCACTTGTGGCATGTTGGACTGGGGAATATGGAGTGGGGAATGAGTTAAGCCGTATGTATTTTAGTTTGCCAGTGTTATGCCATAAAGCTTTTTCTTACTATGTCTCTATTTTGTTGATTCAACTTCAATTACTCTCTAGGTGGAGAATATCATTCCTTCTTTTGAACTTATTCAGTTGGAAGAGTTATGTTAAAAACTACTTTACCATTTTGCCCATGAAATGAATCACATAACCAGTTTTCAATGAATTCATGGTATCTTTTTTGGTGATTACAACTTTCTTTTCTAGATCTTCTTGAACATCCCTTAAAAATATATATTCTAGAATTTTGCAGATAATTTGACTCAAGGCTGCTGGCTAATAGTGTGTTGATTCCATTATCGCTACCCCGCCCCCCAATTTTTTAAAAAGAAAATTGAAATGATATTTACCTTCTGAAATCCTGAAGTCCTTATTAAATTCTTTAGAATCTTTCCAAGATCACTGACAGTGGCTCGGCAATCACATTTGCCAGTTCTTTCAGTCCTTGAGAATGTCGCTGATTTAGGACTGCCAGCTAGGTGCTCCCTTAATTATCTTGGATAGCAGCTCTCTATTAGTAATTTTTCTTCTGTCCTTCTCATCCCAAAGATCATTCTCCTTGAGAAAGAAAATAGAAGAGCAACTTAAGAGCTGCCTAGCTCTGGCTTCTCTATCAGCTTAATCATTATTCCATCCATGCTGAACAAATAAAAAACAGAGAAGAAAAGAAAGGTCATTTAATAATGAAATAAAAGCAGGAGCGGCAAGTATAGAAATTAAACAAATCACCACAAGGTAATTCTTATGGAAACAATTAATAGGAACCCACCTCCACAGCCAAACTTGACAGCTGCCACTCTCTGGACACAGACCATCTCCTTTGCTGGCCTGGTGCCCAGAGCCCACAAGTTGCTGCAGTGCTAGATGACAGCTTTTGGTGCCCCTTGGCAGCATCCTGGAAGGCTTCTCTGACTTCTTAGAGGCTGAAGCCCATGAACCTAAACAGTTCCAGGCTTTGAGATAAAAGAAAGTATGTTTTTAAAAATTCCAGGAAGTGGTAAAGGGGAATTGAATGAATATTTCAAGAATAATAGTTCTCATTCCCTAACTAGAAGGTATATACATATATACACACAAGCATGTATACTCACATATATGTGCAGTATATATACACATGCATACATATGTCTTTTGTGACACTGTTTATGGTTGTGTGATAGTACAGAGGTAAATCTATCAAAGAATAGCTAGGTGGCAGAATGGATAGAATGCTGGGCCTAGAGTCAGTCAGTCATTGTCCTGAGTTCAAATATGGCCTCAAATATTTACTAGTTATATGAGCCTGGGCAAGTCATTTAATCCTGTTTGCCTCGGTTTCCTCATCTGTAAAATGGGCTAGAGAAGGAAATGACAAACCCCTCCAGAATCTTTGCCAAGATAACACCAAATAGGGTCACAAAGAGTTGGACACTACTGAAAACAACAACAAAGCTGTCAAAAGGAGAGAAGGTAGAAGTGAGTCAAGGGAGACCTAGGAAAGCTCCATTACTTCCTCAGTGCTAGAGAGGAGATGTGGATGTGACATTTTCTTTTTCTAATCCTACCTTGGAGGCTTCAGGAGAATAGTGATAGAACACTGAAAGGAAGTCACATAAAGGGAGAGAAAATTCAGGTCCTTTCAGGGTAGAGGGGGTACTCTTGAGTCACAAATTTGTGGGTGGCAGGAATGGTGGTGTATATTTGATTAAAGCCTAGAAATAAGCTTTATTAAGGGGTTTGGGCACTTAAGGAGAATATCTTTTCTGTTGGGCTTTTGGGGCCACTTCCAAGGATGGAGAAGAGAGTGGCTGGGACCCTTAGCACACAGGGAATAAGTCAGATAGGTCCGTATAGGTCCAAAGGGTTTGGTGATATATGACATAACATAAAGACTGATAGATAATAAAGAAAAAAACCAAGGGATAGAGGTTATAGAGTACTTTGTATGGCACCTTACTCCTTCATGAAGTAATATTTTTGTGAATAAGTTTCCAGTGGAAAAAAAGATAGGGAAGGGAGACTGGGGAGAAATTTTGTATTATATTCATATGTAAGGTTGATTAGAAGAGAAAGCAAATATTTATTTCTTTTCTAGAAACTGCAATTTATTTGACAGCCTTAGTGACAACAAAGAGGAACATGTGAGGCTATACCTTTGAATAGGAAATTGAATTCTGTAGTATCCTAAAAGGGAAATGATCAGTGAAAGATTTGAATTAAAAAAGCATTTCTGGCCGAGGAGTGTTATAAATGGACATAATTGAATTTTTTAAAAATAAATTTTTTTATTGATGTATTTTTTTACATCACCAAAATATCCTTCAATATTTTTCTGCCCACCCACTTTCTCAGAGAGTGACCCCTATAACAAATACTATTTTTTAAAGACAAAAAGAAGAGGCAAATATTTACAAACATTTTGCCTCACACATGGGAACTTAATCCTGTCTATGCTATTTTGGTCATTGGGAGAGTGGGTCAGACTTACTTCTGTATAGCATTTGCCTTACTGAGTTCACTTCCAAATATGGAATAGCTTACTGGATTAGACCACATCTCAGCTACTTCTCAGTTGTGTTGGGAAGGTCCCTCCTTACTTCTTGAGGCCTTGATATTGGATTATGTGAGTGAATGACCTGCTTTCCTCTATTCTGGGACCTCCCAGTAGACTTCTCTCCTGACATTTGAAAGCTTGTAGTCATTGTGATCTCTGATCCTATTTGTCTAGAAACAGAAACAAATGGGCACAGCCAAGACAGAAGTAACAGCAGGGTCATTCACTGTTTGTTTCATTCTGGTTTCTCTCTCACCCACTGGCATTTAGGAGCTCATCATCCTCTAGTGACAACAAGTCTGGGAATACTTCCCCTGTTCTTTCTCCATAAGAGACCTGGCTCTGGCCTACTAGACCCTGTTCAGATGAACCCCTGTTCTAGCTCTATAACCAAAGAAGCTCTTTATCACATTACCACAGAACCAGTTACAGAATGTCTGCACATGTACCAAATGTTTTCAGTTCAGTTCCATTATATATCATCATGCTTTTCCAAAAGCAAGATTTCCAGCATCTATCATGTGAGAGATTGCAACAGACAAGAATCACCAAGCCTTGTTTCACTTTTAAAAAGTCAGCCAACATTAAGCAGTGTATCATCATTGATTAATTATCTATACTGTTCTGTTAATTGTATAATGGTAAAGATGTGGTCAACTATGGTATTTGTAAAAACCTTTTTTCCCCTTTTTCATAATCTCCTGATGGATGATCTTGATTCTTCTTCTTCTTATTTTTTGCTTTTTGATTGGGGTTAAGTGAGTTGCCCAAAGTCACACGGCTAGTAAAATTATCTTCATTATTCTTTTGTGTTGATTATTCTTACAAAATATTTGTAAAGATGGGAAAGTAGGAGGCATGT
>CM053580.1:338843392-338871238 GCA_028627135.1 Pseudochirops cupreus
ATTACGTTCATATACCACAACTTGTTTAGCCATTCCCCAATTGATAGGCATGCCTTTAATTTCCAGTTTTTTGCCACCACAAAGAGAGCTGCAATAAATATTTTTGCACATATGGGTCTTCCTCCCACTTCTATGATCTCTTTGGGGTCAAAGGGTGTACAATTATTTATAGCCCTTTGGGCATAGTTCCAGATTGCACTCCAGAATGGTTGTATCAGTTCACAGCTCCACCAACAATGCATTAGTGTTCCAATTTTTCCACATCCTCTCCAGCATTTGTCATTTTCCTGTTTTGTCATCTTAGCCAATCTGACCGGTGAGATGTAGTTATAGTACTTATTCTTATTCATTTTTATTCTTATTATTGACCAAGGCTGAGATTTAGAAAGCAAGCTACCCAGAGGAGCTAACTTTTGCAGGAATCAAAAGATATAGAACTATTCTATGTTATCCTTAAAGAGGCCAGCAGCTAGAGGGAGCACATGCTACTGGTCATACTAAAGAGTGAGAAGGATTAGCAAAGTTGGCATGTGGCCTTTCTGCTATGTGGCTGTAATATCATCACAAATGACAGCCAAGCCTCTTATGTTTAGGCCAGTGCCACATACTATCTACGTGCCCATTTTTGAGTCTTGGAAGTTGGGAAAGGTGTGGAAGTTTTCAGTGTGGTCACTCAGTCGAACAACCAGATAAAAAAGGAGCCCAGTTCTTAGCTATGATCTGAGCTGTGAAGATCTCAGAGAGGAAAAAGCAGTGATTAAGTCTACTTAATGCTACCCCAAGGAAGGTATGAAATTTTGGTGTACAAGAAAGCGCTAGATAGAACACTGGGACAGAAACAGCTTTCAAATGAACCACCTAGCTGCCTAGTCCTTTGTTTTAAGGTTCCTACACAGTCTGTTGGCAAAGAATGCACCGGATAAGCACTTGAAATGATTATTATACCGACACTGAATTCAAATAGAATTGTGAATCCAGAATTGAGTGGGATACAGAATGTAACATTATAGATGAGTTTGTCTTCTCAGCAGAAAAAAAAATTCTATTTTTGGACACTTTAACTAAGTGTCCAAAACTTTTAACTAACTATTTTGGACACTATTAGAAATATATACATAAATGTGGATGTTTAGTTTGCTGCTATACAAAGCTTTGGAGTCAGAGTACAGTGTTCAAATTGTAGCTCTGCCACTTGTTACCTTGTATGATCTTGGGTAAGTCACTTAGCTTTCTGAGAATCATTTAACTTATCTGCAAAAATGAAATGATTAGATGAAACAATGTCTAAGATCCTTCTAAAATTTCAGCTCTAAAATTCTATATGCTATGTGATATACACAATATCATTGTAAACAGAGACCAATCCTGCTTAATCTGGTTCTATGAAATGCTAATTATTCTTACATGTTCATTAAAAGAGATGCACTATTAACCAACATCAATTAGCTTAATTCTAATTTTTTTTGTTCAGGCATTTTCAGTTGCGTCCAAATCTTTGTGACCCTATTTGGAGTTTCCCTGGCGAAGGTACTGGAGTGGTTTGCCTTTTCCTTCTTCAGCTTATTTTACAGGTGAGGAAACTGAAGCAAACAGGGTTAACTGACTTGCTCAGGGTCGTGCAGCTGGCAAGTATCTGAGGTCAGATTTGAACTCAGGAGCATGAGTCTTCTTGACTGCAGGGCCAGCACTCTTGGGCACTATGGTGCCACCTAGCTACCCTTAGTTCCAGTTACAATTTGTATTTGAAAGTAATATTTTTTGGGAAAAAAAACAACGATAAAACATTCAGACTTTTTACCCATTAATCTAAATTAGTGGTTTATATTTACATACTTTCATTTTGAATTGATTCTGTGCAGACATTTTGGTGACAAGGTTCTGCCATTTACTAGCAGTACCTTGAGTAAATAACTCACTACTATCAGCTTTAGTTTCCTAATCTGTAAAATGGGGAAAATATTATTTATACTGCCTACTTCATAGGATTTTTGTGAGGTTTGAATATTGTAAAGTTTAATATAAATGAGAGTTTTCCTTCCTTGGTTCTTTGTTCTTTCCTTCCTTTTCTATCTTCTTTTTTCTTCCTTCTTCCTTTATTTCTTCCCTTCCTCTCTCTCTTCCTCCTTTTCTTCCTTCCTTCCTTCTTCCTTTCCTTCCTTCCTTCCTTTCTTCCTCCTTTCCTTCTTCTTTTCCTTCCTTCCTTCCTTCCTTTCTTCTTTCCTTCCATCTTTCCTTCCTTCCTTCCTCCTTTCCTTTCCTTTCCTTTCTCTTTTCCTTCCTTCCTTCCTTTCCTTCTTTCCTTCTCCCTTCCTTTCCTTCCTCCTTTTCTTCCTTCTTTCCTTCCTTTCCTTCCTTCCTCCTTCCTTTCCTTCCTTCTTTCCTTTCCTTCCTTCCTTCCTTCTTTCCTTCCTTCCTTCCTTCTTTCCTTCCATCTTTCCTTCCTTCCTTCCTCCTTTTTTCCTTCATTCTTTCCCTCCCTCCCTCCCTCTTTCCCATCCTTCCATCTACAGATATTATATGCTCTAGATTTCTTAAAGAATGGAAAGTTCTTACTTTTCGTGATTACGATCACAAGAATTGTAAGATCTGTGACTGCTTGTTAAAATAGTTTTATTTTATTATTTATATTTAAAGTAGGATTGTTGAACTGGTAAGATAACTACTAGTATTTTAAAATGTGGCCTGGGAGGCCCTCTTTCACTTTCAAAGAAACATGTAGATGTTAGATGAGTAGTCATCTACAATCAAATCTATATTTCACACCTTATTCCCCTAAGTTCAGTGGCAACAAATGCTTTCTTTTTAGTCATCTCTTCTGAATATTTAACACTGAAAATACTCTTTGTCAACCTTGCCCTTCTAGGTGGCAAAGATGAAATGTAAAAAAACAAAAACAGTTTACAGATTGATAAAATCAAACTGTATGTACATGAAAATGTGCAGGCTATCTACAGCTTATTGGCACAGTCTAGGTTTGCCACCTGTTCTATCCTGTATCTGCTGAATAAATTAGATGGTCTCATGGGAGTAGATGCAGCTGATTGGGTCTGCCTTGTTACTAAGGCAACCATTTTTCTCTCTGCTCTGTGATTTAGACAGTACTTTAAAGCCCATCAGAGATTCCCCAGGCAGAAACATAAGAAATTCTTCCTTTTTCCTTTTTTTCCTTCTTTTCTTGGTCAAGACAGTAGGGGATAGCAGTACTTAATAGCTGCTCTTAGCAGGTTTATTTATTCAGACATTACATTTCCAAGATGGAAAAACAAACTGTAGTGTCAGGCCACTAAAGGCAGAAAAATAATAGCTAAATGTAATTATGCTAATAGAATCACATTGTAATCTAAAATATTTTCAATCTCAAATGGGGTTGAAATTTTAGATATATGCATTTTAAAAATAATTAACTGAATTCAAAATAAAAGGGAGTATGCATACCAAAAGGTATTTTAATAAGGTAGTTCAGCCATGTTCATGTCAAGGTCACCCTTTGGGCAGAGACAATAGGATGTGAACGAATAACACTTCACGGTGGGCTTTATCAGATCCATCAAACCATTCTGAGATTCCCAGTGGGAATGATGATTTATCTTTATTTCATAGACTAAGTGGTCATTCCCTGACTATGCCAAATGGTAGGAGGTGAGTGTGGGGGAGAAATTTCGCTGACTGTGCACTCTAACAACATTTTCAGAAAAGCAGAACAGGTTGTGGCCTCTATAGGGCATTTGTGCCTAAGTATATCATTTTCCTTGACTATTCAATGCATATATTATTTCTCCTGCTGTGTCTTTTCCTTTTCCCCCTTTTCAGTTTCTCTTCCTCACTTACACATATGTATTTGCAAGTAAAAAATGGATATGACTTGCTTATTTACAAAAGCAGGATATCTTTCTGACATTTGATGCATAGTCACCAAAGTCAGCGGGGCCATATTTGCTTTTAGAAAGATCAGTAAACATAACATTGATAATGAGGATTATAAAACATTTTTAGTTAAGTGGCTGGTGGGCTCTCCTGTCCCTCAATTAATTGACTATTTTTCACACGTACAATCCAGATCTCAGCTCTGTTAGGTTCATTGTGGTGTCAAACATTCTTCTTACTATTTATTACAGGAGATAAATTCCTAACATGTGACTTTGCTTTGCTGCTTCTGTTTGTGATCTTTTGACAAATGCTGGAGGAATTCATTAAGTTAAAGTCTTAGACACGTACCTGGGGGGCTTTAATTTAGGGTTGGGTTTATGTAGTAGATGATGCAGAATATAAAGGACTAGAGAGTCTTTCTAAAAAGCAGGTACTGCTAGGATATTTTAGGGTGGTGTGGTGACCCAGGCACATGTTTTGATGATAGTACAACTGTAGAGAAATATAACTATAGAGAAATCAGTTGGACTCTACTTCTGATTTCTTACTAACTTTCATACTATGTTCTGAGGTTTTAAAGCTGGAGTTGGTTTTTACAAAGTCAGAAGACAACAAACATTCTTTTGCAGGAAGCTTCTAAGAGTCTAATATATGCTGTGGGACCGTTTAACCCTCATCATTCAATGTTAAATGAAACCTCGGCAAAAGGACAATTAGTCTGGCAGGGAAAATATGCTGGATTTTTGTTTGTTTGTTTAGGCAAATACACATGTAGTGTCTACTGTTGCAAGAAGAGCTCACTTGATTAGATTCTCTTTCTCAGGAAATGGAGGTAAGTAGATAAAGGAAGATTTTTTTTTCCTGCTGGAGAACTTACGTATTGTATAAATATGTCATTATTGATTTTCATTTATTTTGATTTTCAAAGTTGCCGAGAAAGAGAAAACACCTCTTTGTAAGATGACAAGAATTCTGTTTAAAGGCAAACAACCTGTATGTATTTGGAAATTTGGAGATTCAGTTGCTTAAAATTTGAAGAATCTACCTATTTCCTCTTTTAAAATGTTGGTGTAATTTTTATCCATCTTTAGTCTAGCACCTAGCACAGTACTTAGCACACACTAGGTGCTTGATATTTATTTACTGCTTTGAGACCTTAGACTTATTTTGATGTTTGTGTTTATGGCCTTTGGTTTTGAGGCTATCTGAATTAACTTAGCATTATCATTTCACTTCAATTTGACAAGCATTGCCTGAGTGCCAACTGTATATAAGGCAATGAAGTAGACATGGTCTCTAATAACAAGGAGTTAATGGCCAAACTGGATTACCTTACTGCGGCTCTAAGAAGCTGTAGCATAAGCAGTGGCCACACCCTAGTAAAACCATTTCAGCAAATATGCTAAACCAGGTTGAGGGTAACTGACAGACCTCAAATCTGTTGATGAGTTAGGGGGATATCTACCCCAAGCATGTGAAGACTACCCTTGGTGGAATGGGTGGATGAGAATAATTTGTTGCAATGGCCATGAAGGTGGCTGAAGCAGGTGCTATGGTCAGACATCAGAGATGGCAAGGTCATCAGCCATTGCCAGTCCTTTAAGTTTTATCTTGCCACTGGATTTTGATGGCTCAGGAAGAGTAAATGAGGCTAATGATTTTGTGCAACTCTGCATCACTTAAATCAAATTCGCTAGTAAGTCAAGACAACAACCTGAGATGCCATTGGTTCTCTTCAAAAAGGAAGGATGAACAAAAACAAACCCCAGTGTTTCCTTATTACCTCTATATTACAAAATAGAAATTTCTCTGTTGAATTTTTAAAATTCTTTATAACTTGTCTCTAAATGATCTTTCTAGTCTCATTATACATTACTTCCAACTGAACTGTCTTTCTCTCTATTCCTCACACATGGTAATCCATATCTTATCTTTGTTCTTTTGAATATTACATTCCCT
The DNA here is from genome assembly GCA_028627135.1 of Pseudochirops cupreus. Classification (NCBI taxonomy): domain Eukaryota; kingdom Metazoa; phylum Chordata; class Mammalia; order Diprotodontia; family Pseudocheiridae; genus Pseudochirops; species Pseudochirops cupreus. The sequence goes on from CM053580.1 coordinate 338,849,219, forward strand.
CATATCTATCCCTGCTCCCTATAGTTCACATCATAAAATCCCTTGCTTCCTTCAACACACAGCTCAAAAATCGTGCTTTCTTCATCAAGCTTTTCCTGATCCACCCAAATGCTATTTGGGTGCTTTTTTCTCCCAAACTACCTTATATCTAGTTACCATTTGTTTTGTATTTAGTCTGTATATATGGATACATACACACACACACACATATGTTGTCTCCTCTGACAAAATGTAAATTACTTGAGAGCAGTAGTCGTTTTATTTTTGCATTTGTATTCCCAGCACTAGCAAAATGCCTGTCATGCCATAGGGACTTAATAAACATTTGTTAGTTGATTGATTTTGTTCTTTAGCTCGCTATTCCATGAAAATTTACCAGTGGCACAAATTTCTCACTTTTTCACCTATAAGTAAGAGAAGCCTAATGGAGGCTTGCTTTGCCTTGGCGTCAGGTTTACACTTTTATGTTTTGATTCCAGGCACCTTTCCATAGTTGCTCCATCTGCTTGAATTCATGACCTCTGCCTGGCTTGTTCCTAAACTTTAAGACTCTCTTATACCTATGGACTTTACCATTTACCCCAGATTTCTGGTCTCTTGCTTGTTTCTTACTGTTAATATTTCTATGTCCCCCTAGAAACCTTGCCTAAGGATCTGTACAGCAAATTTCCTTTCTGGTTCTGAAATAACCACAAACTCTTTATCTTACAATTTGCTGGCTAAGAGTCCTATATCTGCTTGTCTTTCACAGTCCTGGGGTCTATCTATCTGATCCCTAAGAACACAGGCCCTGAACTCATCACACAACAAGTGAAGAGGAAACACTGAACAAATACCAGTGAATGTTCTATAGCGGGGACACAGGTCTTTCTCCAATCCACATCATCATGAATTTCCAGAAGTAGGCTTGCCAGACATTCTTGTAGGTCCTCAGAGCATGCTTCTAGAACTGGACTCTCCATGGGCAGTCCCCCATTGCTATTATACTATTATTATTATTATTGTTATATTTTGTTCTTCCCAACTGGAAGATCATTATCTTTGTCAGAGAAAACAGAAGCAAAATGGGAATAGAAGAATTCTGCTTTATCTTATATGATAAGAATCCTATGCCTCTCAAGCAGTGATCCTACCCCCATCCTTTTCAAATTGCACCAACAAAATTTTGAAAAACACTTAGCCTAATCTAGTTCCAGACTCTCCCAACATTATTCTCATAGAACTTTGATGCTTTTTTTGGTATTAACTCTCAAATACCTTCCCTCCCTTCCATTGTCTGTTTGTCATTTTAAAATCTCAACTTGCCAATGAACTCCAGATAACCTCCCTCCATTTTTTCTTATTGGAATACTTTGGGACTGTCATTTAAATCAATCAAGCATATGTTAAGCACTTACTATGTGGCAGCAACTGTGCTAAGCATTAGAGATAACAAGAGAGGCAAAAAAATCCATACCATCAAGGAAAAATACATTCTTTTGGGGGAGAGAACATGGAATTAATGATATATACATATATACATATATATATATATACACACATACACACACACACACACACACATATATATGTGTATATCTATACACACACATATATATATTCATACATACATATATGTGTGTATGTGTGTATATATATATTATATATATAAAAGAAATATATAGAGTATATAGATGGCAAATTGCAAGAAGAGTCATTAGAAGCTACAGGCACTGGGAGAGGTTTTCTGCAGAAGGTAGGATTTGAACTGAGGCTTGAAGGAAGCCAAAGAAACTAAGAAGCAGAATGGAATGAAATATTCTAGGCATGGGGGACCATCAGTGAAAAGGAACAGCAACTGAGTAGGACTATTGTTGATCATAGAATATATGGAGAAGAAAAGTGTAAAAAAACTAGAAAGGTAGGAAGTAGACAGATTGTGAAGAACTTTAAAACCCAGAGGTGTTTATAGTTGATCCTGCGGGTAAAGGGAGTTTTGGAGCTCCTGGAGAAAGGGGATGATATTGTTAGACCTGCCCTTAAGGAAAATCACTGTGTCTGCTAAGTGGGAGGATGGATTAAAGTGGGGAGAGACTTTAGCTGGGAAAGCAATTAGGAGACTATTGCAATAGCCTATGTGATGAGGCCTTGAACTAGGATTGTGTTTGGGTGAGTGGAGAGAAGGCAATGTCTAAGGGGAACATTACTATGCTGTTATGATATCAGGTTTGAGTGTTTGCCAACCGACTTGAGTTAATTTGCCATTTAAAGTCACAAGTCACAGGCTTCTACCTACCTTTTCTCTAAGTTCTCTGATATGTGTTTTCATAAATTCTAGGGTACATGTCAAACCAAACCCAGTGCTCCCTTCCAACTCTATTAAAAATTTTAAAATGCCATGGCTATTGTTTGCTATGGTTCCTGCCATTTATACTTAGAAAACCCTTTCTTTATTGGGAAGAATTATATCCAGAGTAGCAATTCCTCTCCTCCCTCCACCTTTTTCTGCCTTAAGATGACATTATTAGCAAGTCGAGCTTAGAATCACAATCTAATTATTTCAATACTTTTAATTACTTTATGATACTTGGGTACACAGCAATTTTACAGCATTTTATATGTATATCTTTAGATCTTAGGTATAGGTTAAGAATTGAATGGAACCTGAGAGGTCAACTAGTCTAGTGTCCTTATTTGACTGATTATGAAACTGAGGCCCAGATGAAGAAAGTGAATTCAAGTGACATACACAAGGTCTACAGGTATTAAGTGGCATATCTGGGATTTGAACTTCTGACTCTAAATCTAACATTCTTTTCACTGTATCACACTGTACAGCTTTGAAGTCAGTGGAACTGGGTATAAATCCTGTCTCTATTCTTTACTGTGGGTGAATCACTTAATGTCTTTGAAACAACCCCAGTTTCTTCCTCTTCACAATGGTCCCTGTATTGCCTACATATAGGCTTATTGTAAGGGGCAATGATATAATGTAAGTAAAGCATTTTGTAATCTTAAAGCACTACATAAATTATTATTATTATTAATATTATCATTACCTTTGTGATACCTTGAACAAGTCGTTCAACCTTTTGGGACTTGTCTTTCTTCATCTGTAAAATGAAGAAAGTAGGAATAGATGATTTCTAAGGTTCCTTCCAGTCTTAAATCCTATAATCCTATGAAATAGAACCCATTATTTGTGATTTATCATTTGTTTCAAAGAAGATGATTGACATCGTGGGGTGGTCTTGACTTGCACATGAATTAGATTTAAGTGAGGGAGAGTTGCACAAAGTTGTCAGTCTTACTCTCTCTTCCAGAGAGATCACATGCTTGGGGTAGACATTCTCCTAACTCACCAACAGGTTTGAAGCCTGTCAGTTACCCTCGACCTGGTTTAGCCCATCTACCAAGATGATTTTACCAAGGTGTGGCCACTACAAATGCTACAGCTCCTTGGAGCCACAGGTGAGAGTTGGGTGGCAGGTAGATACCAAAGGTGGATGAGCAGCCCTCAAATGGGCTCAGCAAGCCCTCATACCAGGGGTGCTAAGCCTCTATGAAAACTGTATACACCCCAGTCCTCCTTGAACACCACATATACCTTGCCCATTATTTAAAGTAATGTTAGAGTAGATGATGCTAGCAGATTCAACATGGAACCAAAAACAGAACCCACTTTAGGGCAAACTATAGTACAATCATTCCATAGGTAACAAAGTACAGGCTTGACAGCATTCCCTTATAATAGTTATGGAAGAAACTCAGTTTTACATTTTACAAGGTTCTTAACCATGGCCACTTGTGTTTTTTGCCATAATGTCATTATTGGCTGAGAACTATCAGTCAAGATTTAGTTATAGATGATTCTTTTTCCTTTTTGAAAATGTGTTTGCTATATCTTGAGATGTAGCTGCTTTATCATATAGCATACACAGTAGTTTAATCAATAAAAAAGAGTTCTTATGAGTAAATATTTCATTGTAATAAACTTACATCGATATTTTCATATCAGAAAGTGTCAGCCATTACTTTTCAAATATCTTTAGGTAGCAATCTTTATTATTTCTCTTTATGGATGGAGAAATGGAACACAAAATTTTAAGTGCCCAGCTCAAGGTGCCCTAGTACATCATCAAGATGAAAGGTGGGTTTCCATCTCGATGTTCTGGACATTCATCCTCATGATTCCTTTGTGTTTATAGTTATCCTATAGATCTGGAATCCTAGTGCCTTAATTTGTCATCCCGGCTCATCTTCTAAGCCAAGAAAGAAAAGTTTATTTTTCACTTGGATGAGAAAATAATACATGGGAAGATGATGCTGGAAATTTAGTAGGTGACATTTTCCTTTGTGTTCCATATGGAACTTTCATAACATTAGAAATATGGTACTGCCAGGAAGTGCTTTCTCTTGGGTGAGAAATAGGACTAGATTTGCATTAGCCTTAAAATCTCTATGGCACACTTTGTAAGAGCAAGAATGTGGATGCTGACTATTCCACCCAGATTTTAATATAAGTTGTAGATAAAAATCTCTTGTTTCATTTGATTTGAGCATAAGTGTTTATTGACTACTAGTAAGAGCCTGATTAGGCCCCCATCAATAGGAGAATTTTGGCTTCCTGATCCACAGCATGTGGCCAGCATGGAGTGAAATTAGCATTTCAAAACATTAGGTTACAGACAATTTACCTCCTTGAAGGTTTAGTTAACTAAGTTTTATTTTAGGTTTTTATAGAATTAACTGGCTTAAGCTCACCTCAAACCAGGCAGCTAACAAGAATTGTGGTAATATTGAACAAATTTCCTTGTAGCTAAAATTCAGATAGAAATGAATGAAATAACAGATTCTCTTTCACCACTTATTCTAGGTTTTAGGGAGCTATGTACTGTAATTAGTGCAGCTGATAAGGAGGCAAACAAGGCAATAGGAATGGCTAATGGAGTTCCTCTTCCCAGGTCTTGTGGAAAAGTAGAAAGCCTGCTAGATCTGGTGGAAGAGGACCAGTGTTCAAAGCCCAAGTGTCATGAACTATTAGGTGACCTTGGACAAGTCACTTAAAATCCCTGGGCCTGAGTCTCCTCTGACATCAAAGATCCCTTACAACTCTAAATCAATGATAATCAATAAGCATTGATTAAGTTGCTACTACATACAAGGCTGTTGTAACAAATTGTTCTCATTGGCCTGTTGGTTACCCTCAACCTGGTGCTGAAGCGGGCTCTGTGGAGTGCTTAGAGCTCAGTCAGAAATTGTCAATTGTCTTGATTTTTTGTCTTGCCACTGGACTTTGACGACTCTGAAAGAGAGAATGAGGCTGAATACTTTGTACAGCTCTGCCTACTTAAATCCAGTTCACGTGCAGTCAAGACATTGCCCCCACAGTATCACTGGTCCTCTTTAGAATGAAGGATGAGCAAACTATGTACAAGGAAATGTGGGAGGCACTGGAAATACAAAGACAAAAATAGAACAGTACCTACAAAAGATATAAAAGATGGCTTTTGGGGAGGAGTATGGCTCTAGCAACTGAAATGTCAAAAAAAAGGCTCCTATAGAAGGAAATACTTGAGGTGAGTTTTGAAGGATATGAGATTCTCGAAGGATAGATTGGAGTAGTGGAGAATTGATACAGGGAGCATAGTTAATAGTCTGTTTTGATAATCTAGAGTAGTAGTCAATGTACTTTTAAAAATCTCTCCTTCCTATCAGTACATTATATATATATATAATATATATATACATATATATGTATATTATTTGCATATATACAAATATGTATTTTAACACTTTAACATATATGTATTTTAACTACTATTATAGTAGTAAATTTATAATATAAAATTTACTACTACAGTAGCAATTACATATGTAACATCCTCTCTGATGTACTTCCCCAAAATGCACTAGTATATTCTAACCATGAGAGTAGATGCTACTTTACTTTAAAGGACGTGCATCTACAGGACCATCCTCATGAAAACACAAGATAATATTTGTAAAGCATGTAGCACAATGTCTGGTCCAAAGTAGGTGCATAATAAATGTGTATTCCCTTCCTTCACTTTCCTTTCTGAAATTATACCACAAACCCCACCAGACTGCTACTCACTAACAGTCAGTCAGTAGACATGATTAGCTCTAAGCAATGGCATTTACTAAGATGGTGCACTGAAAACTAGTTATATAAATCTTCCCCTCTTAATCCCAGCTCATTTTCTCATAGTCTCCTAAATACTACTTATACACACACATACACACACACGTGAATACTTATGTACATACACTTTATTAAACACACACACACACACACATAAAGACCTACACACCAATACACTCACACTTATATTCTCTCTCTCTGTCTCTGTCTCTCCCCCTCACACACACACACACACACACACACACACACACACACACACACACACAGCCATGGGAATACGTGGCCCAAATTTTTAGTACAATGGTAGAAGAGTAGTGGATGCATATGTAGGGAGCACCTCTGAATCAGGCTCCATATTACTCTGGCACTTCTGGTCCTGGCATCTTTTCTCTGTGCAGTCCTCCCTGTAGCCCCACATTTTAGGGCTAGTTTCTTCGTGAGTACATAGCAGCTCTTTTTCATTGTCAGGGGTCCTGCTCCTGTAAGTTACTTCCTCCTCTGACTGCCTCTTTGCACCTGTGTCTATCTAGAATATATATATATATATATATATATATATATATATATATATAATATATATCTATATCTGTTTCTTGCTGGATGCAGTCCCTCACTGGTAGAGAATCTACACTTCAAAGTGACATGACTTATTGTGGGAGGCTAATGGAGAGAAGAGAGAAATTCCTTCTCCTCCATGACCCTCTGTAATGGTAATGGGAATTTTAAGATCTTCCCTGCCCCTTAATAGGCCTAAGGGAATATGAAGATCTTTTCTGCTTTGAAGATCTTCCCTAATCCCTAATAGACTGACTGTAATCACATGCAGCCTGTGGTGGGAGGTGTTTGCTGAATGCATGGAGTAGAGCCCAGAGGAAGCTGGGGGTCAGAGCAGTTTGACAGAGGGAAGAGAGAAGATGCAGGCAAGGAGACAGGTAGACTTGTCAGTGTTTGTTTGTGGGAGGCTAAAGGATGGTGTAACTCCTTGCTGTGTTATAGTTTATTAACTTCTTTGTTGCTATGCTGGATTTGGCTTTCTGGTGTCTGAATAAATGTTTTACTTTCATCTTCTATATGAAGTGTCTGTTATATTTTGCTGTTCAGAACTGCGCTGGCATATTCATAGTTGCCATCAGTGCTGTGAATATTGTGTTGGTGCTACACTCTCACACCCTAAGAGTGGGTCCTTCTCACGGGCCTGGTTTTTCCTACACTCCTGGCTACCTGCTTGCACTGTAGAATTGGCTCTTAATATATTGAATTGTTTAATTTTCCCCCTTTCCAAATATAGACCCATGGGGAATGATTGATTCTCTCAAACAATCACTATGTACTTCCTGTGTACTGTTACCTTCCTTCATTGAATATCCAAAACCCTACAATTCCCTCAAGGAACATCTTTATATGTTATGTGAGAAAACTTAATGATCTATCAGATTAAAGGAGGATATAAAGATGAAATAATGTTTGGTCCTAGAGTCAATAGGCATCCACCAGAGTTTATTGAGAACAGCGACTTGGGCAGATCTTCACTTTATGAAAATAACTTTGGTAGCTGTGAAAAGGATGATTAGAGTGGAGAGACATTTTAGTGAGAGAGACCAACTAGAAGGCTAAAGTAAATAGAGAAAAGGAGAAGGATTGAAAAGATATTGTAGAAGTAGAAATGAAAGATTTGGCAACTAATCAAATATATAGGGTGGAAGTGAGAAGTCAAAGTTGGTGAACTTCACATAAAATGGGAATTTTGCAAGAAGGGTAGGTTTGGTCAAGGCAGGAAAGATAATACAATGAGAACTAAGATAATGTTCATAATACAACCATGCCTGCTTATCTCATGAGACTCATGATCCTGGTCAAAATGAAACATGATGGGACTCTTACTCTCTAGTCACTAGCCTCAAGTTTAGAACCCACCCTCCAAATGTGACTATGGCCACAAGATAATCTGGAGAAGGGGAAGTAGGTATGGTGGAGAGAAGGAGAAAATTCAACTGATGCTATTGGTACAGCTCCTGTTGTGGGTGCCTTAGTAGTAAGAGGCCTTTAACTGGCTCAGTAGGCAGGGAGGTTGGGAGTTTGCAAAGAAGTGGTCAGGAACAGAGAAGAAATGCAGCACTCTCTCCTTAATACCTGCCTTAGTTTATGAGCAAGAGATGAAAAGGGAGTGTGTGTGTGTGTGTGTGTGTGTGTGTGTGTGTGTGTGTGTGTGTACATGTGTTATTGGGAAGATGGCAAGATGGATGCACTGACAAGGCCCTGATGTCTTGGTAGATGGATTGGGACTTAAAGCTTGGTTGACAGTCAGTTATTTAGAATGGGTCGAGGTGAGTTTTCACTCAGTCACGCATGAAGCAGGACATCAGGGCTAGGTGGGATGAATGAAATATTTCCTTGTGTTCTCCCTTCCTCCATCTCCCACAGACTTGTCCTTCCATTGCTTTGGCAAGTGAGGGGAGCCCTAACAGTAGTAGCTAGTGAGACAAAGAGGAATAAAGTGGTGAAAAAGGAGAGAAGGGTTGAGACTCTTGAGTTGTTTGGTTTATTTTTTTTAACCTCACATACAATTCTTGCTTTCAATTCTATAGACGTAGATACTTTTTTCTTTCCTGAGGAACAAATGTCAGAGGGTGAAATGCAATGGCATAAAAAATTCAACACCTGTGATCATACTAATAAAACCTCCATTTGTCATTAAAATATCTTAACTCCTTTCTAGAAAATAGCAGTACAGATCCATTGGATTTTAGAGAACAGATTTGTTTTTGCTTATTTCATAATACATGTCAGTGTTTTAGGATTTCAGCAGAGTCATGCACTTGCAAAGAATTTAAATAAAATTATGGATTTGTATATTAATTGGTAGAAAATTGGGTTTTCCTGGCAGCATATTAAGTTGTCTATTATTTATACATTAAATTTCCCTTTTTTCTAGCTGTTCTGTATTAGAGTTAATCTTGTTTACATTTTTAAAGGTCTTTTGCTTCATAAAAGCTTTGAAAATTATAATTAAATATCCTACCTAAGCTAATTTAAATGCCAGAGCAAAATCTATTTCAGCAAAATTCTGACTTCTATGAGAATATTTTATCTTTAAAAATCCACAGACACTATAATCCTCAATGACATAATTTCTTCCTTTGTGAATTTCTGAAAGATGACCTTTTGAACATTGCTATCATGGTTTAAGAGTCTTGGATACATTTCTACTATAACATTATTCTCATTTTTAGCTTACTTCTGAAAACTTTGATCTAATTCTTATTTCCCTAGACAGATTTTGATTATTAAAATTTTTTTTCTGTTCTGTCTTATTATATAGTGAGGAGGGCCTAGGGACAGTGGTTGTAGTTGCAACCAGAAAAGTATTCCATCTACGTTTTTGTTCATTCTTTTTTTCTGTTATGTTCTACTCTTTAAGATTCCCTTTGGGTTTTCTTGGCAAAGATACTGGAATAGTTTGCCATTTCCTCCTCCAGATCATTTTACAGATGAGGAAACTGAGGGAAGCAGGGTTAAGTGACTTGCCTCAGCTAGTGAGTATCTAAGTGCAGATTTGACCCCACAAAGACGAGCCTTCCTGATTCTGGACCCAGCACTTTATCTACCGGACAACTTAGCTTCTCATTTACATCACAATAGAGTTAAGCTTTATATGTTATCAAGTCAGTACATTAAAAAAATCAATTGCACAAGCACCTGTTCTAGTGTAGTGATAGAAAGATGAAAAATTAAACATCTTTTGTCCTCGGGGAGTTTACATTAAGGTAGGAAATGTGTACACAAGTAACTAAAATATATGGAAGTATGTGGTAAGAAGACATGAGCCAGCAGACAGAATGGTTGGATAGATTCAAGGAGGGAGGGATGCTGCCCTCTATCTTGTTGGCTCTAAACCAGACATTCTTCTTCACATACCCCCTGGCCAGTTTCCATGTTATCTTTTTGCTCTTTAACCTCCAGCTGTATCCTTCTCCTCACTGGTCCTCTAGAGAACATTTTCTGTGGAAATTACTTAGTTTTGCTTAGTACTCTTGCCTTTGGGCTGAGATTTACTGATTGGTGACGGAGTGAATAGAAACACAAATGGCCCACTAACTTCTGCCAGTTCCATATTAGACCATGCTTTCCAATCTCATTCAGTCACTCACCTTTTCTACATATCTTTTTGCCACCCTTCTCCCATGCATTCCTCCCACCTGCCCCAGCTTTCTATTTCTTTCTCTGCTAACTGTAACCAAATCAATTACTTCAAGAGAAGGCATAACTTTGCTAGAACCCCACTAGTAATTCCTGTTACTTTTGAGACTCACAGCACCCTTCTTTCTCCTTTCCTTCCCCTCCCTCTTTTCCTGCTGCTATCTAGATAGAAGCCTTCATCACCTCTCAAATGGACTCTTAAATTAACCTAAATGTGCTGTCTCCCCATTTAGAGTGCTGGCAAAAGATTTTTGAGAAGGGTGGCAGGGGCCAGGTAATATAGTGACACATATTCATTAGGAATATTTGACAGTAGTTTAAAGTAGAGATGTCAGAAAAGGGGCCTCTTGCAACACTCCCAAGTGTGACAGAAACCAGATTAAAGTGTGATTGGAAAGTATTTAGCAATATAATTAAAAACAGAAGAGAACACAGATAATGTTAATGTGTGCTTTTCCAAGTCATCATGTAGACCACAGGAATCCTCCTATTTGGTTTCTATCTGTTTGACACCACAGGTTTAAAGAATCAGTTGCTGATGGGAGAAGCAGAATTTAGTAGTCATATCAGTTAGATTAATTTAAGAGTCCATTGGACAGGTGACAAAAGCTTGTATTTAGATTGCATCAGGAAAAGATGGAGGGGATGCAAGGGAGAAATATACCTGAGGGATAATGAACTGAATTTGGTAGGATGTAGAGAGGGTGAGAGAAGAATCAGAATGACTCTAATGCTTTAAGTTTAGATGGATATAATGATTCCATCAACAAATGTGAAACTTAGGAAGAAGAGCAGAGTTTGTAGGAAAAAATGATGAGTTTAGTTTCGTTCATGTTGAGTTTGAGATGTGAATTAGATATCCGGATTTCTAGCAGGCAGTTTGAAATAAAGGATGAATGCTCAGGGGAGAGGTCTTCTCTGAAGACATGGCTTTGATAATCATAGGGAGAGTACAAAGGCACAGTGCAGAGAGAGAAAAAAGGAAGAGTTCTAAGGAAAAAGATATTCCCTAATGAATAAGTCAAATCAACAAGCATTTGTCAAGCACTGTAATAAACTCTGGAAAGAAAGAGATGAATAAAGATCAATTATAGAGTTAGGAAGAGAATTAGGAATAAGTTGGGTCATGGAAACCAAGGAGGAGGGGATGCTGAAAGTGTTAAATATTACAGGAAGATCAGGAAAGATGAGGGCTGAGAAGAAGCAATTTGGCAATTGGGAAGCCCTTGGTGATCCCGCAGGGGGAAATTTCCACAGGGCAATGGTGTCAAAAAAAGGAGCAGGTAGGTAATGAAGAAGTAGGTGTGATGAGGATGAACTACTTTTTCTATAAGTTTGGAAGTGAAGGAGAAAAGCTTTTAAAATGGGTGGAAGAAGACTTAAAACTTTTCTTCTCTCCTTCAATGGCTACAAGGCCCACTAAAGTAATTTTCTTCCTATTTCCTACTGTTGGAATGATACCACTTTTGAAAGGACCTTTCTTTTCTCTCACTCCAAAGACTTGGCAGTATCATATTATCTTTTCCCAACAACTCTCTTCTCATTTCAGCATTTCTATTACTATTGAAGACAGTACTATTCTCTCAATAACTGAGGCTCATGACCTTGATTCCTCATTCAAAAAAACTCCACATATTCCATCTGTTGCCAAGTGTTATTGTTACTACTTTCATCATGAGTCTTGTTTACATTTTATTCTTTCTACTCAAATAGCTGCCATTCTGGCATTGTCCCTCATTGCATTATATTTGAATGCTGCAATATCCTTCTATTACTTTAGGGAGTGGTTAGTCCCTCTGCCCCAATTCTTTCCTCACTTCAGTCTATCATACAATCAACTTCCAAAATGATTTTTCTAAAGCAAATGTCTGACCACGTTACCTTCCTCCTACTCAGTAAGTTCCAGTGGCTCTCTGTTACCTCTCCTATTAAATATAAAATCTTCCAGCATTGAAAATCTTCACAACCTAAAACCTCCTATGTTTCTGGTCAGCTTAATATTTCCTTTATGTATTTTATGTTCCACCAACAATGGCCTTCTTATTATTCTTTATATGACTCTGGTGGGACTCAAATTCACAACTTTTGAATTCCTTCAGTTCTACTAGAAGTCCAATGTGCTATCCATTGCACCAAGATGCTCACATGGTGGTCAGAAATGATACAAAGACACTCTCAAGGTCTCTCTGAAGAGGTTTGGAATCAGTTGTGAGACTTGGGATACACTGGCAAAGAACCACCTAGTGTGGTGTGTGCCCACATCAAAGAAGGCACTGTGCTCTATGAGCAAAGCAGAATTGTAGTAGCTCAACAGAAACATGAGATGCACAAATTTAGACATTTCCACCCAAAATGTTCATATGAACTATTTGTGCCCATCCAGTGGTAGAACATCCTGAGCTCACATTGTTTTTTTCAGTCACAGTCAGAATCACTATAACTTGACTCTAACATAGTGATGTCACTTTGGTCCTCTTCAAGAACAAAGGACAACAACCAATTCCTTGTACATGATACTCCATCTCTTGACTTTATTATCCCTTCTCACATCTGCCTCCTGGTTTCTCTGACTTTTTCAAGACTCAGCTCAAATACTATTTGTTCTAAGAAGCCTTTCCCAGTCTCCCAGTTCACCCAGCTCCTCTTAAAGTACCTTCTTGCTTAGGCCTTCTTCTACTGATTCTATATCTTCTTTATAGTATATATTTAAAAATATGTATGCATGTGTACATATACATATATATTATGTACATACATCTCTATATATATACACATATATATGTATATCTATATCTAGCTATAATTTTTTGGCCTGTTGTCTCATCCACTAGGGCAGCTAGTGATACAATGGATGGAGTGCCAGGCCTGGAGTCAGAAACATTCATCTTTCTGAGTTCAAATCTGGCCTCCAAAACTTACTAGCTGTGTGACCCTGGGCAAGTCACTTAATCCTGTTTACCTCAGTTCTTCATCTGTAAGGTGAGCTGGAGAAGGAAATGGCAAACCACTCTAGTATCTTTGCCAAGAAAACCCAAAAATAGTATCACAAACAGTCAGATGTGACTGAAGTGACTGAACAACAACTCATCCACTGGAATGTGAACTCCTTAAGGGCAGGGATCACATTTTTTTCTTTCTTTGCATTCCTTGCACAGCGTCTGACACAGTAGAAAAACTTAATAAATTCTTGTTAACTGACTCACTAATGTCTTTGGTAAGGCTCTATCAGGATGATAGGCCAGAATTGTTACCTCCATTACCTACCCCAGTGGTTATAATCTCATAAAATATCCACCATTTGTTTTGTATTGTCACTGTCTTCTGCTCTTAACCAGCATCATGGACCTCATCTGCAATTTCTCTCTGTTGAAGTTTCTCATTGTTGGCCAGCGCTTGCTTTTATGACTTAGGAAGGGGAAGCCCTGGTGCAATAGTAGACATATGTGTCCTTGCTTTTATTCAAGCTATTATTCTTGGCCCATATCAAATCTTATCTCTTCAAACACCAGAGAGCTACTACTGCTTATGTTATTTCAACTCTTGTTATACTTACAATCAATGACAATGGATTTGGACCTTAATTCTTATTTTATCATTTCACACTAGATTGTAAACTTCTTGAGGGCAGGGGTAATATCTGATCTTTATTTATATCTCCACCAGTCAAAAGATTAGTCTGTCAGCAGAATCAAGGTATAATGGGAGGATGGAGTAGAGAACCAACAGGAATAAGGGTTTCCTTTAATGCCTCTGAGATCATGACCTTGTGCATTTCAGTGTGTGGATGGAGGACTGCAATAGGAAGTTAGCGTCATGAGATTATTCAATATTAAAACTATAATTTTTATAAATTCCATTCAACAACAAACTTTTGGCATTAAGCACCAAGGACCTTGCCCTAGGGACAGGAAACCAAAAGCAAGGTCAGCTGACACAACTCAGATAGACAGCCTTGATTGTATCTGACTTCACATCTCCATCATTGATCACACACTAACAAATACAAGCTGAGGCATCGAGAAAGGTAACAGACATCTTCAAGGCATAGCTTCTTTAAACAACAACAGTAACAATGAAAACAACTACTTGGGGTATGTGTTTGCATGTGTGTATGTATGTGTGCTATTGATCAGTGAATTGAGTAGTCATTTATGTTATGTTGAACAGGTACTGACAGCAGAAAAGTGAATAACCAGATGCTATATCATAAATTATAGACACATGCTAGGAAGAATTCTATTTGGAGTCTATTTTTCAGGAAATCATTCCTCTAGTAAGCAGTCTTTTGTGAATCTTTTAAGAAGAATACATTAATCCTTCATGCTTAGGAAAGTACCAGATGCAGTCATTTTATAAGACATTTATAAAAACTGTTTTCACCATCTCATACATGAGAGGTAATAGTAGCTTAATAAATAGAAGGTTGGCCTCAGAGCCAGGGAGAACCGGGTTTAACTCTCATCTCTGCCCATGTGATCCTGGGTAATATTTTAGTGCTCTAAGGTAAATCTAAGACTGTAAGTTATAAAGACAGTTTTAAATATATATGTGGATCTGGAAAGGACATTTTGTTATCTGGGAATTCATGATAGCAGTGAAATTATAGGTTAAATCCTTGTCCTTTTTCATGTATGTTTAGGGTTGTACTGTACAACCTGAAAATACAGGAAGCGCCTGTAATTTAATTTGCAGTTAACATTTTCTCCATCACTTTTAAAAATCTAGTTGATAAAACAAAACCAAATAACCAGTAAAAAAACCTTGATTTATAAATTTACTGATTTATATGTTTATGATATGTTATTCCACAAGCATTTATTGAACAACTTACTAAGCACTATCAGTGGTTCTCAACCTTCCTAATGCCACCACCCCTTTAATACTCGTATATGGGAATATCTGCATGTGGCCAGACCCGTCTGGAGATGGATAGAGAAGCAGTGTCTCAGTTCCTAAGACCATTGGAAATATGTGTTTTCCGATGGTCTTAGGAGACGCCTGTGACCCCTGTGAAAGGGTCATTAAACCTACCCAAAGGGGTCGTGACCCACAGGTTGAGAACCGCTGCTAGATAATTTTTAAAAAGGAGAAAAGCAAAATCCCTTTCTTAAAGGTGCTTACATTCTAATAGGAAAGACTACATGGAAGCAACTATGTGCATATAAGATTTATACAATACAAATTTGTATGTGTGACCTGAAAGTTACTCAGAGGGAAGTAACTAGCATTTTTGGGGAGGAGAAGGTAGAAGTGAGTCTCTGATTGGCCTCCTTCAGAAGACAGGATTTGAACTGAGACTGGAAGGAAGCCAGGGAAGGCGGGGGGCAGACATGAGTTTGAGGAACATTCTACGCATGAGGAAAGGGGAGTAAAAAGGCAAGGAGTTAGGAAATTGAGTGTTGTGTGTAAGGAGCAGCAACCAGGCCATTGTCAGTAGATGGATCATAGAGGGGGACAGGTTATGAAGGGCTTTAAAAGCTAAACAGGATTTATATTTGATCCTGGAGGTAAAAGGGAACCACTAGAGAATATTAAGAGAAGCTGATGGTAGAAGGGTGGTGAGATGGGCTTTAGGAAGATCACCTTGGCAACGATGGAGTATGGACAGGATGGGAAGAGACCCGAGGCCAGAAGACCAACCTGAGGGCTAGTGCAATAGTCTAGGCATATGGTAATAATGAGGACCCGAACCAGAGTGGCAGCTGTGTGAGGAGAGAAAAGTGACCCATAGGAATGATGTTGTGAAGGTAGAAATCTGATAATGAACAGATTTACATTGAGTGAATGAGAATGAGAAATAAAGGATGACCTCAAGGTCATTGGGTAACCATAAGGATGGTGGTACCCTAGTCTCCCTGCTCAGATACATTCACGTACACGTATATATGTGTATTATGAATGTATATATGTGTGTGTACACACACACACACACACACACACACACACACACACACACACACATGACTTTGCAAACCTTAAAACTCTACATAAATTACTGTTATTCTTATCACTAACACCAATATAATTCTTTCTTTGTGTTGAGCCTGCTTCCGAGATGAATGTGGGTCAGTGTTAGTCCTATACCTTTGTCCCTTGTGGGAGGGGAGCTTTGTATATCCCCTCTCTAAGACGCCGTGTGTTGTTTATTAAAGGTATAATAAACTTAAGAATAAGAGAAAGAGTGGCCTGGTTAAATATTTTCATGACAAATTATTATCCAAAGAGTACATAATTTCAATCTGTAGTTTTCCTTTTTAAGTTTATTTGATTTTTTGAAAAAAAAAAGTTTTCTGTTAATGTCTTCTTTTTTTGTCAGCTCAGACTGTAGTCAGCAAATGTTTGACCACGGCAGCCTTATCTTTTTCGTTTGTGAAGCACATCCATGTATACCAGTCCCTGCAGAAGCCTGCTCAGGATGACTTTGGGTTTTTTCCAATGCCTCAGAGAGATGAAGGTATTGATCATGATGCTTGCCAAAAGCACATGTCAAGATGCTAACATTCTTATAGTTTTCTCAAAGGATTGAACCCTAAAATTGAAGATCTATAAAAACAATTCTTTATGGCTCTCAGCAGTGGCAATGAACTGTTTTCCCTCTTCTTGAGCGATGTGAATGCTCACCTGTCGGCCATACTTTCTTCTGTCAGACACTGTTGCTAAGGAAACCACCTCCTTTGTATGAGCTCAGAGTCTCTGCTTCCTTTTGGAAACACTCTGGGATGGTTGCCAGATTTCATTCCTAAATTCGGGGCTCTACAGTAGCTGACTTAACCCTTTGACTGGCCTGAGAAAACACGCAGTCAGAGGGAGTCTTTTGTTTTCGCCAAGAAAAGAAATCTGAAGCTCTATCATGTGACTGTAACCTAGAAGTATTTCTGGGGCTGGACAGATGCTGTGCCTGGAGGGAAGGTTCTGAGGCTGCATCTCTAAATGCTTAAATGAAAGAGAATCATTATTGATTTGACTCACAATTAGCAAAGTCTCAGAAGGGTAATGATTCAAGCCCAGTTTTCAGTTCTCTGATTCTAGCCTAATGCAGTGGGAAAATGTTAATAAGATGAAAGAAGGCAATGCAGTTTTAACATCTTATTCACTGAAAAATAGAGCGGATGTTTGAATATTTCATCTAAACAAAAAAGATTACAAGGGGCATCATCTGATTCAAACTTCGAATAAGCTGAGTTTAATTTTTTTCCTTATCTTTCTTATTCCCTCTTTTTTGTAAATTCTAGAGAAAGACAGAAAGAATAAGTATAGTGAAATGACTACTTTCCTCTACCGCCTTTAAAAAAAATCACTTTCTTTGCAGCAAGGGCTAGAATCCGGATCAATGATTTTTACTGATGTAGACAATTCCAAGGTAAGGAGACTTCCTGAACCAGAGATGGGCCTTCACTATCCTTTCAAGTAATAGTCTTAGTTTAAGCAACAGGTTGAGGCTTGCCATTATGAGTCAGGGGTAGACAGGACTTGAACTACGATCTTCCTGGCTTGGTGGCCAGCCCTCTAACCCATTATACGGCAGTGTCTCTCTATGAGGATATCATTATCAATAAGAATAATATAGCTAATATTTATATAGTGCCTACTATGTGCCAGGCACCATGTGCTAAGTGCTTTACAATTATTATCTCACTTGATGCACACAACAATCCTGGGAGAAGGTGCTATTATTATCCCCATTTTACAATTGAGGAAACTAAGGCAAACAGAGGCTAAGTGACTTTCCCAAGGTCACAGAGATACTAAATGTCTAAAAGTAGATTTGAATTTAGATTTTCCTGACTTCAGGACCCGTAGTGCTCTATCCACTGTGCCGTTTGCTACCCTTCTCTTTAGATCCTGAATCAGAGTAATTAGTATCATGCGCTTGAAAATATATTAAATATTCTGAGACATTCTACAGGAAATTCTCAGAAGACAGGTAGGTACAATAAGATGACACCCACCTTTGTTCTTACAGCCCACAAAATAAAAACCATTTAAATGGAGGTGGTGACGGTGGTGATTTCCATCGCATTTCATTTGAACAAATCATGAACTAGCTGCCAGAATGTCTAGACTCTTCAAAGCTGAGCAGTTTCCTTTAGCTGCCCCCAATGTAATGATAATTTGTCGTCTTCTAGCTTAGCCTCATGGAATCTAAAATGAATCTTAGAGATAATTTAGTCTAACCCCCACATTGTACAGATGAGGAAGCTGTGACACAAACAGGTTAAATGATAATTCTATTCCTCCTCAGGTAGGGAATGTTGTGTGAGGCTCTCTGTTTTCTTCTTCAGGTCATATTGCTAAAGCTTAGCAGAAGAATGTCCTAAGGGAGAAGGACTGAGAGAAAACCGTGAGAGCTAAGGACTGAGGAAAAGTATCTAGGATTCTATTTGGTAAAAACAAGGCGTGTAAATATCCAAGGCTTATTTAAACAGATTTTCCAAAACCTTTCACAGCCTCTCATCTCTCATTGTTAAAGGAAATCGGGGATTTGTAATCCAAGATCGTTTAATACTTGGCAATATCGTGTTTCTCTTTGATAATCTCATAGAATGTTGTTGATCTTGGCTTCTCTCAGCTCTTTAATAATAAAAATGTAATTGTGGATACAATGTCTGTTCACATGAATACTAATCTGAGAGTGGTATGTAAATAAAGGGGAAAATGAAAGCTTTGCATTTTTACATTTATTCCATAATTAATTTTTAAAACATATGCATAGTGATAGAACTTAATTCCTTCAAACTTAAAATTGCTCATACAAATACACCTAAGAAATAGTTTTAGATGGTATGCATCATCAAAAATAGTAGTATTAAAGGTTTTAATGGCATATTTGCATGGTGTTAAAGTTATTCTTGTTCATATCAATTATTACGTTTGAATCATACCTATAATAAAAAAATCATTGTCACAATGCCTGCTGAGCTTCCTTCAAAGCATTTTCTGTGAGTGGAGGAAAAGGGTTTCCATTATGTGGAATTCAGAGTACATTCTCAAATATCTGATAGTTTTCCTTTAGCAACAGCTTACCAGCACAATGCCACATGATCTTAATAAGGTCAACCAAATAGCTTGTTCTTTCTGTGTTTCCCACATTGTTAAAAAGATATGTGTCCTAGCACATGTTTACCTTAAAACTTTTGAAAAAGGTACAACTTTTAAGGTTCTTTGTTCTTAAAAAATTAAATAGATTTTAATTTTTACCTTCTATTTTTATATTGCTTAGATTTCCCCCAATGTTCCTCAAATACCCTCTGTAGGAGAATCATCCCTTACAACACAGGAATTTTTTTTTTCAATAAAAGAAAAAGAGGGAGGAGGAAAGTAAAATTGGTTGACATACAACACAATCTGACCTCATCAGCAACACCCCAGACTTGTAGAACCCAACCTCTGCAAAGGACTCCCCATCCCTTTCATTTTGTGACCAAACTTCTTCTTTATAATGCCACATCATTTAATTTTGATTGCTTTGTAGTTGTTTTTATTTTATCCCATTTACACTGTATATATTCTCTCTTTCTCTTTCTCTCTCTCTCTCTCTCGATTATATATATATTATACACACACACACACACACACACACACACATTCTGATACTCTGTATATTATTTTCTTGGCTCTACTTACCTCACTTTGTTCGAGTTCATGTCAGTATTTCCATGCTGGCTTGCATTCCTCATGCTTGTTGTCCCTTATGACACAATAATATTCATGTAATGTAATACATGAATCGAATTCATGTCTTATCATTTCTTTAGCCATTAACAAGTAAATGGGAACCTACTTTGTTTCTAGTTAATTTCTATTGTAAAAAGTACTGCTATAAATATTTTGGTGTATATGAAGTCTTTCTTTTCTTCAGTGACATAATTGGTTATAAGCCTATCAGTACGTTCACCTGGATCTAAGGATATGGATATTTCAGTCACTTTATTATTTGCAGAATTCTAAACTGATTGCCAGACTGATTGTAATAATTCACAGATTTCCCAGTAACACTTTATTGTGCCTGTCTCTCCACAACCTCTCCAACATGGACTATCCCCAGTTTTGCCAAGTTGCTGCGTATGTGGTGAAATCTCAGTATTGTTTTGATTTGCATTTTTATTAGTGATTTGGAACACTCTTTCACATGGTTAATATTTTATAATTCTTTTGAGAACAGTTTCTCCATATTCTTTGACCACTTTTCTATTGGAGAATAAGTACCTTTTCATCATACATGTTTTTTAACTTGTCTATATTATCTTGGATATCAAACCCCTATCAGAGATATTTGACTGCAAAGATTTTTTTCTTCTACAACTCTTTCCCTTCTTATCCAAAAAACTTTAATTTTGTTTGTGAAAAAGCTTTTTTTATGTAATCAAAATTATTTTATCTTTTGTAATTGCCTCTATGCCTTGTTTAACTGAGAATTCATCCCCTACTCATAGCTTGTGAAAGCCACATATCATTTAAGACTCTTTAAATTAGGTTTTAAAGGAACTGATCTCTATAGCAATAGGGCAAATGCAAAATATTTTGCTATTTAACATACTTGTTCAACCTCCTTCACTTGTACTTTCTTTAAAAATGTGTAGGGGCGGAGCCAAGATGGTGGCATAGGAGCAGCAAGGTACTGCAGCTCCCACATAGCCACCACAAATACCCATAAAATATGACTCTAAACAAATTTTAGTGCTCTAAAACTCACACAAATACACCTCCTGCAGAAGGCAGCTGGGCAGAAAGGGATCATGTCAGTGCTGGGAGCAGAAACCAGCCCAGCCTGAAACCATGACTTGGCCCCAGGGGGGCAGCCAGGATGAGCTTCAGCTGAAGCCTTCAGGAGAGTGGTTCAGCTGCAGCTGTGGTAGTTTCCAGAATTATCAAGCCATAAGAAACAAGGACTAAGTGAAAGGTCAGTGGAACTCAGCTAAACTTGGGGGAGAAAAGTGGTCCAGCCAAACTGCCTCGAGGGCAAGGAAGCAGCAGAAGAGGCAGCCCTGCAGCTCCCTTCACATGGCTGCTTTGGAGCTCCCAGCCTGTAGACTGCAGGGGGGCCAAGCAATTGTTCAGAGGCCAAGTGCTCTTGTGTTGAGTGGCCTGGATCTAGATTGTGGTCTGGGGTGGTAGTCCTGGGGTGAGTTTTCATTGACCCAAAGCTGGTAGGGGCTGCAAAAAAATGACAGCCCCCTAATAGCCCCAGCAGCTGGGAAAACCTCAGCAATTTGGGACAGAGCTTTCCCCTCTGGAAGCAGAGTTCCACAGAGCTAAAAAATCACTGGCCAATATGGTCAGGCAGAGGAAGCAAGGTAAGAACAGCAACTTTAACTCTAGATTCCTTCTTTGGGGACAAGAAGGATCAAAGCATCAAATGGGAGGAAGACAACACAGTCAGAACTGCCACACCAAAAGCTTCCAAGAAACATGAAGACTGCCTAAAAGCTAGAGATCAGCTTAAGAAGGATTCTGAAAACCAAATGAGAGAAGTGGAGGAAAAATTGGAAAGAGAAATGAGAATGATGCAAGAAAATCATGAAAAGAGAGTCAACAACCTGACTGAAGAAAATAACACCTTAAAAAATAGATTAACTCAAATGACAAAAGAGGCCCAAAAAGCCAATGAGGAGAAGAATGCCTTAAAAAGTTGACTTTGCCAGATGGAAAAAGAATCTCAAAAGCTTCCTGAAGAGAAT
>CM053580.1:338871738-338895421 GCA_028627135.1 Pseudochirops cupreus
GAAGTTCAGGGTGCTGACTTTTCCCCCTGAACTAGGTAAATGATATGTGTTTGATTGATTAAAGTAAGATTGTTAACCCTTTTTGAGTTGCTTTCCTTTAGAAAAGCAGATCTAAGAACCTGTGCTAGTAGCCGCCCCAGGTATGCTAGGGTGCTTGCCGATACATTGTCAAATACCTTGTTGCAACTAAGTTATAACATGTCTATGGCATTTACTTAATAAACTAATTCTAGTAATCTTTCATAAGTGGAAATAGGGTTAACTTTTTTAACTTGTTTTTTTTTTGGCGGGGGAAAGTAAGGCAATTGGGATTAAGTGACTTAGCAAGGTCACACAGCTAGTATGGGTGTCAAGTGTCTGAGGCCAGACTTGAACTTAGGTCCTCCTGACTCTAAGGCTGTTCCTCTATTCACTGTGCCACCTGGCTGCCCCAGAGTTAACTTTTAAAGGCATGACTTTTAAATTTTGTTTTTGTTTTCATATGTGTCTTTCTTTTTTAAATTAATGTTCTTTTTTCAATTCCATAAGCCATGCCAAACATGAGCATTTCAATATATAACAAAGAAAAGATTTGTGTAAGAAACTCTGTAAACTATGAACAATTTATTTAAGAAGCATGGGTATCCATATATGCATAACAAAGTAATAATAGAATTTTCTATATATTTGTGTCCTTTTAAAAAAATTTGTTTTCTGTGTATTAAAAAATGTTTTATTGGTGATCTTTTTTCTGCATGTCTATCACAAACCACTAATTTACCATCCCCATTTCCTATCCCCGGGTAAGAAGCTCTCCCTTGAAACAGCAGCAACAGAAAGCATATAGTCTAGCACAACGGTGCTCAACCTGTGGGTTATGTTCAATTTGTAACAATGAAAATACATACTGCATATCAGATATTTACATTACAATTCATAACAGTAGCAAAATTACAGTTATAAAGTAGCAACAAAAATAATTTTATGGTTGGGGGTCACCACAGCATGAGGAACTGCATTAAAGGGTCATGGCATTAGGAAGGTTGAGAACCGCTGGTCTAGCACAATGTATTAATACACTGGACATTACTGAGAATAAATGCAGTATCTCATTCTGATTCACTAGCTCACCACCTAACTTGATCTTACTGAAACTCTCCTTAAATAGTATATTCCAGATTAATGGCAAGAATTAAAATCAAGCTTTCTGGCGTATAACTTGAAGAATCCACCTCTTCTCTTCCACACAATTTTTCGAAATCACCAAGAATGTTTCAATAATCATATTCACAAATTTTGGGATGTAATTTCTTTTAGGTAGATAGATAGGATCTAGATCCATGACTTCAATGACATATTAAACTCTAGATGAGAAAACTCTTACCAATGTAAGATGGTGCCTTCTTTGTAAGTCATAATATTAGAGTTGTCTTGAGCACTGAGAGATTGAGTGACTTGTCCCCAGTCACACAGCCAGAAAGTATCATAATAAACCAAGGTCCTACTCAAGTTGAGATTAGCTATGCCTCAATTCATGTTGCTACTCCTTACTTTAACGGAAAAGGAGAAATTTATATGCCCCCAATTTGTCCATCCATTCTCTAAATGATGAGCACCAGTTTTGTTTCCAATGTTTTGCTATAACACAAAGAGCTATTATGAATATTTTTGTGCATGTGAGTTATTTCTCTCTATCTTTGATCTCTTTTGAGATAAGCAGAGAAATAGTATCACTGGGTCAATGGTATATACTATTTAGTGGCTTTGAAATGGACATTTTAATTACTTTCTTAGCATAATTCTAACTTTCAGGAATGGATGGATCACTTCATAACTCCATTGATTCCCAATTCTTTGATTTCTAAACCTCCTCTAATATTGACTATTTCTATTTTTGGTTATCTTTGCCAATTTTGTATATGAGGGTTTTGGACTTGCACCTGGAGTAATGCTTGATTCGGAGCTTTTTTTTTCCAGAAGAATTTTCTTCAGGTCATATCCTTTGACCATTTATTCATTGCAACTCTTATATCTCTCTTGTTCTCTCAGCAAGATGTATGTTTCCATAACCACATCTTAGCCATGAAGCAAATTCCATCAAATCCCAGGGAATCAATCAATAAGGACTTGTTAGGAATTTACTGAGTCAGGCATTGTGCTAATTACTGGCAATATAAATACAACAAAAATGATATTGTTCCTGTCCTAAGGAATGTTCAATTCTATTGGGGGAATACATGTAGATATATAATAAAGCAAATAAAAATTGAAGAGGGAAAAATACTTGAAGGGAAATAGGAATGACTTTTTAGAGGTAATTGCTCTTGAACTGAGCATCAAAGGCATATGGAAGTTTCAGGAGTTAAAGATAAGGAAGAAAAATATTCCAGACTGGAGCACCAGTGTATATGATGGAATACAATGTGATTTTGGTTTGAAAAGATACAGTTTATAGTTTGTGACAGGCTTCCAATGCCAACAAAGGAGTTCATATTTTAGAGGCAATGGGAGTGTAACACATACTGTATTTTTTCCAAATCAATTTGCTATTCCATATTCTTATTGATGGTATACTAATAAAACTTAAAACTCATCAATGCATGCAATCAAACTTCATTGACTATTCAATATTACTAACATCAACCCCTGTAGCAACAAAATCACCGGTCTTATTTCTAAAGGTTTATATCTTGTACCAGTGCTTATAAGTAGGTTCTCTATCTGCACAGCTGATGGCAGTGTGTCTCCTTCCAAGGTGACAGTCTAGCAATTCTCCATTGTTCATCACTGATGTCATGTGAACATGGGTAACTCACATGTCCTCATATGAGGAACACAGGAGTCCTGTGTTGAGATCCAGGAGCACATTGATGTCTGGAGCCTCCATTGGGTTTTTATGGTTCTGACTAAAGGTGTTTACAAATCATATCCAAATTTTGATTGGTGATTAATTACTGAAGTTTATGATAAAAAGAAATAAAGTGTTAGTTTTCTAACATCATTAGCAAGTGTTTATCAGTTGTTTACCAGATTTGGGACATAGATGCATAATCAGCTGTTTACTGGCTTTGGGGAACACACATGACATTGCCAAAGTATACCACTCAAGTGCTTATCTTATTACAGAAAAATAGTTTGTATATCAACCACAGTTCACACAATAGATACTTAAAACAAAATAAAATGGCTCATCATAAGTTAACATACTTATTTTGAATACAGGGAGTTACTGAAGCTTCTTGAGTAGGGAATGGTCAGGTCAAAATTTCAAACCTACATTTCACCTTTTTTTTTTCCTTCCTTTTATTTTCACAGCACTGTGGAAAACAGATTGGAGAGATGAGAGACTAGACTTGTAGAGTCCAATTGGAAGTCTACTGCAATAATGTATGAGAAAAATCATAACAGCCTAAATCAGGATTGTTACCATTTAAGTAGAATGAAGGGTATGGATATGAGAGATGATGAGGAAGCAAAATCAGCAAGAAATGGTAATTGATTGGATATTGGTGGTGAGGGACAGTGAAGATTTGAGAATCAATCAGCAAGCACTTATTACTCCTAATATGCTAACATAAGTGGTTGAAAGAACATTGGTGCCATTTTGAGCTGTCTTGAAGGAAACCAGGGAAGCTTGGGATGGAGCACTCATGTGGGCCACTGGGCTGTATCAGAGACTATGTGGAGGGCAGTATTTTCTGTTCCAATGGATTTTCTCTTCAAAACAATAAATATTAAAAAGCAGAATTGGCCAATGGGGGGGGAGGTACAAAAG
The DNA here is from genome assembly GCA_028627135.1 of Pseudochirops cupreus. Taxonomy (NCBI): domain Eukaryota; kingdom Metazoa; phylum Chordata; class Mammalia; order Diprotodontia; family Pseudocheiridae; genus Pseudochirops; species Pseudochirops cupreus. The sequence goes on from CM053580.1 coordinate 338,875,493, forward strand.
TTTGCTGAAGAAAATAATTCCTTAAAAATTAGGATTGGACAAATGGAAGCTAATGAATCCATGAGACATCAAAAAGAAGAAAATGTGAAATACCTCACTAAAAACAAAAACAGACCCAGAAAATAGATTGAGGAGAAATAATTTAAGAATTATTGGATTACCTGAAAGCCATGATTTAAAAAATAGCTTAGACATCATATTTTAAGAAATTATCATGAAAAACCGCCCTGATATCATAGAACCAGAGGGTAATATAGAAACTATAAGAATCCACAGATCATCTCCTGAAAGACATAGCTAAATTAACCACCACCACTCCCAGTTTATTATAGCCAAATTCCAAAGTTCCCAGATCAAGGAGAAAATCTTCCAAGCAGCCAGACATAAACAACTCAAATATTATGGAGCCTTAGTCAAGAGCACACAAGATTCAGCAGTTTTTACATTATATCATCTTAGGTCTTGGAACATGATATTCTGGAAGGCAATGGAGCTAGGATTATAACAAAGCATAACTATTCAAGAAAATTGAGTATAATCCTTCAGGGGAAAATATGGATATTAAATGAAAAAGAACATTTTAAAACATTCCTGATGAAAAGACCAAAGCTGAATAGAAAACTTGACTTCCAAATACAAGATTCAAGAAAAACAGAAAAAGGAAAACACGAAAGAGAAATTGCACAAATAAGCTAAATATGGTCAAGATTAGAAAGGAAACAGGAAACTGGAAAAAATTACAACAATTTTCTCTGATAAAAGCCTAATTTCACAAATATATAGAAAACTGATTCAAATTTGTAAGAATACAAGTCATTCCCCCATTAATAAATGTCAAAGGATATGAAAAGGCTATTTTCAGAAGAAAAAAAAATCAAAATTATCTATAGTCATATAAAAATCACTATTTTAAATTGATTTGTTTATTTACTTTTAGTTTACAAGATTCAGTTCCACGATACCTTGAGTTTCAAATTTTCTCCCCTCCCCCCCTCCCAAGGTGGCATGCAATCAAGTATAGGATCTGCAAATACTTTCACATTGGACATTAGTCTAGTTGTATAGAAGGGTTGTAACCTATAGAATGAACAATGGGAAAGGGGAAAGAAAACCAAACATGGAAAAGAATGAGAGCATGTAGTTTGCTTCAATCTCCATTTAAACTCTGTTCTTTCTAGATCTTTCTCTGAATGTAGACATCTCCTTCCATCCTGAGACTTTTAGAGTTGTCTTATAACCTTGCATTGCTGTGAAGAGTTCAGTTTATCAAAGTTGGTCATCACACATATGTTGTGTCTGTCATTGTGTACAAATTTCTCCTATTTCTGCTCTTCTCACTCAGCATCAGTTTGTATAAGCCTATCCAGGTAAATATGAAGTCAATCTGCTCCTCATTTCTTACAGCACAATAGTATTCCATTACATTCATATACCACAACTTGTTTAGCCATTCCCCAATTGATGGACATCTCCTTAATTCACATTTTTTTGCCAAACACGAAGAGAGCTGCAATAAATATTTTTTGTACATATAGGTCTTCTTCCCACTTCTATGAATTCTTTGTGATACAACCCTAGAAATGGTATTACTGGGTCAAAGGGTATGCAATTATTTATAGGCCTTTGGGCATAGTTCCAAATTGCTCTCCAGAATGGTTGAATCTGTTCACAACTCCACCAACAATGCATTAGTGTTCCAATTTTTCCACATCCTCTCCAACATTTGTCATTTTCCTGTTTTGTCATCTTAGCCAATCTGACAGGTGAGATGTATTACCTCAAAGTTGTTTTGATTTGCATTTCTCTAATCAATAGTGATTTAGAGCATTTTTTCATATGCTTATAGATATCTTTAATTTCTATCTCTGAGAATTGCCTGTTCATATCCTTTGACCATTTATCAATTGGGGAATGACTTGTATTCTTATAGATTTTACTTAATTCCCTGTATATTTTAGAAATAAGGCCTTTATCAGAGACACTGGTTGTAAAAATTCTTTCCCAATTTCCCACTTCCCTCTTAATCCTGGTTACATTGGCTTTGTTTGTACAGAAACTTTTCAATTTAATGTAATCACGATTATCCATTTTTCATTTCATGATGCTCTCTAACTCCTCTTTGGTCATAAAGTCTTCCTTACACCATAAATCTGACAGGTAAACTATTCCTTGCTTCCTCAGATTGCATACAATATCAGCCTTTATACCTAGATCATGCACCCATTTATATTTGATTTTGTTATACAACATTAGATAATGGTCTATGCCCAGTTTCTGCCATATTATATTCCAGTTTTCCCAGCAGTTTTTGTCAAATAGTGAGTTCTTATCCCAAAAACTGGAGTCTTTGGGTTTATCAAACAGTATATTACTGTAATCATTGACTACTGAGTCTATTGTACCCAATCTATTCCACTGATCCACAACTTGGTTCCTCAGGCAGTACCAAGTAGTTTTGATGAGTGCTGCTTTATAATACAAATTAAAATCTGGTACATCTAGGCAACCTTCCCTAGCATTTCTTTTCATTAATTCCCTTGATATTCTGGACCTTTTGTTCTTCCAAATGAATTTTGTTACTATTTTTTATAGCTCTATGTATCAGCATAGCCAGGATGACTGCTAACACAGGTTCTTAGATCTGCTTTTCTAAAGGAAAGCAACTCAAAATGGGTTAACAATCAAACTTTAATCAAACATATATCATTTACCTAGTTCAGGGGAAAAAGTTAGCACCCTGAACTTCAGAGAATAGAAATAGAATACAAACACAAGTTACAAGCAGACAAAGAAACAGATCAGCAGATGAGTTTCCAACCATCTGACCATTGCATCCATACCTAGTCAGTTACCAGAGAGGGAAGCACCAACATCAGGGTTTTCAAAGCCAGGGGGCTCAACAGCTTCCCAGAGTCTCATCTGGCCAAATCACACAACTCTTTCCAAAGTGAGCACCAAAGTATAACCTCACATCAGGGTATATATAGCCTTCTCCTGGATCAGAAAATATCACAGCCCTCTTGACCCATTGCCCAATCACAAAGTAATAAGGTATGGGCATTCCTGAAGAACAAGCCTCCCACCATAGGCTCCATTCAGCCTATTAGGGGGCAGAATATACTTTCAAATCAGGAAAGGTTCTCAGAGCCACTTAAACCTATCAAAGGCCTAGGGGCAGGGCAGATCTTCAGATTCCCATAACACTCTTATAAAGTAATTTTTTGGTAGATTGATTAGTGTGGCACTAAATACGTAATTTAATTTAGGTAAAATTGTCATTTTTATTATATCAGCTCAACCTAGCCATGAGTAATTGATGTTTTTTCCAATTAGTTAGATCTGATTTTATTTGTGTGAAAAGTGTTTTGTAGTTGTGTCCATATAGGTCCCCGGGTTTGTTTTGGCAGATAGATTCCCAAATATTTTATAATGTCTATAGTAACTTTAAATGTGGTTACTTTTACTATTTCTTGCTGTTGGACTTTGTTAGAAATATATAGGAATGCTGAGGATTTATGAGGGCTTATTTTACATCCAGTAACTTTGCTAAAGTTATTGTCTCAAGAAGTCTTTTACTTGATTCTCTAGGATTTTCCAAGTATATCATCATATCATCTGCAAAGAGTGATAGCTTAGTCTCTTCTTTGCCTAATTTGATTCCTTTGATTTCTTTTTCTTCAAATAACCCCATCTCAGGGAAAAAAGTCACTATTAAATAAACACAAATTAAAACAATCCTGAGGTACCACCTTATACATATAAAATTGGTTAATATACCAAAAAAAGGAAAAAGACAAATGTTAAAGGATATGTGGGAAAATCGGGACATTAATACACTATTAGTGGAGTTGTAAACTGATCCAACCATTCTGAAGAGCAATTTGGAACTATGCCCAAAGGGCTTTACAACTATGTATGCCCTTTGACTCCACAATATTAACACTAGATCTCTATCCCAAGAAGATAACAAACAAAAAGGAAAAGGTTCTATATATATGTACAAAAATAATTATAGCCACTTTTTTGTGGTGGCAAAGAAATGGAAATTGAGGGGATGCCCATCTATTAGTCAATTAGGAAATGGCTAAACAAATTGTGATTTATGATTGTGATGAAATACTATTGCGTTATATGAAATGACAAGCAGGACAGTTTCAGGAGAGAAAAAAAACTGGGAAAACTTATATGAACTAATTCAAAATGAAAAAAGCAGAACCAGGAGAATAGTGTACACAGTAACAGCAATATTGTATGATGATCAACTGTGAATGACTCAACTTTTCTCTGTAATTCCAGTAATTCTCAGTAATTTTCTCCGTAATTCCAAAGGACTTATGCTATCCACATCCAGAGAAATAACTGATGATTGTCAAATGCAGATTGATGCACACTTTTTTACTCCCTTTATTATTCTGGGTTGTTTGATTCATTTTTGGGGTTTTGGTCTATGTTTTCTTTTGCAATGTAACTAATATGGAAATATTTTGCATAACTATACAAGTATAACACATATCAAATTTCTTCTCTTCTTAAGGAAAGGGGAGTGGAGGAAGAGAGGGAGATAATTTGGAATTCAAAATTTAAAAAAAAAAAAGCCCAATGTTAAAAATGCTTGTTCACATGTAATTAGGGGAAATAAACATTAATAAAAAAATAATATAACCAAAAGAAAGTTGGTACTTTTGACAGAAATAAGGAAGTTAGGAGGAAAGGTGGGATTAGTGGAAAAGATAACAAATTTGATTTTGAACATGTTTAGACTGAGATATCTAGGACATCTCAATGGAGAAATTGCACTTGAGATAAACTTTAAAAGGATTTAGGAATTTTAATAATTAAAGATGAGGGAAGAAAACACTCCAGACTGGAACACCAATGTATATGATGGGATGCAATGTTGTTTTGGTCTGAAAAGACATTATGTACCTAATTTGTGAAAGATTTATAATACCAAAAAAAGAGTTCATATTTTAGGGACAGAGAGGGTAATACATAATGTATTTTTCACACCAACTTTTCAAATTATTAGAGATGCAGGATGTGAGTATAGGAAAGTATTGGACATGTTTTAGAAGTCATTTATAGAGAAATGATGCCTTCATCCATGGGCCTTGATGCTATTGCCAAGAGAGAAATTTATGGAGATAAGAGAGACCTCAGAACAGTGCCTTGGTGTACACTGACAAAGAGTGAATGGGAAATGGATAACAACACATGGGAATCATCCAAGAAAGACTGTGCAAAATCAATAAGGTAGATAGGAAATGAACCACAGCGTAGTAGTATCATGAAGAGTATGACTGTCAACAAAGTCAAATGTTGCAAAGAAATCAAGAAGAATGAGGACTTCATAAGGACATTGGATTTAGTAATAAAGATATCATTGGTGACCTTGGAAAGAGAATTTTCCATGTAGTAGTGGAAAAGTCAGATAATAAAGTGTTGAGGAATAAAGCAGAGGTAAGAAAGTGGAAACAACAAGAATACACATTTTCTAACAATTTGCTATGGATTGCATCGTATTTTCCTTGTTAAGATCTATAGTTCGCTATGTTCCTTTACCCATACTATCACATATGTATGTATCTAATGACATGTGCTTTTCATCTTTTTATGTCTACCACCTCATATGTTGACTTGCTGTAGTAGCAAGCACCCTAGCACACCCAGGATGGCCTGCTAGCACAGGTTCTTTGATCTGCTTTTCTAAAGAAAAGACAACTTAAAGGGGGGGTCAGAAATTTTACCTTAATTACAGATGAGCAGAAAATACAAGCAGAGAAATTAGCACAGAGATTCAACAGACAGGGCTGCTACTGTCTGAACAAAGTAATACAACCACCTACATACACCATCAGATTGGGAGAGCACAAACCTCTGAGTAGTCAGGGTCTCTTAACAAACAGCTACTCAGATTACCATCCAGGGAATCAAAAGGTCCTTCTCATAAGTGAATCCCCAAAGTAAAATGCCAGCCTCCCAGTATATATCATTTTCCATTAATAAGCTCAGAGACAGAAGGCATCACAACCCCTGTGACTCGGTGCCTAATTACCTTGGTACCAAAAGGTATGAAAGCCTTCCTGAAAGCAAGCCTCCTTATAAGCAAGCTTCCCTTAGGTAAGGTCCTCCCTCAATGGGTTCTAGGTGATTCACAGCTGTGAAAACAGCAAGACACCTGTTATTGAAATACCTTTGTACCTTTAGACCTGGGAACATGGCTACTGTTCCAAGAGAAAAGGGGACACAAGTGGACACATAGGCCTATTAATGGACATGGAAGATCTTGCTATTACATTAACATTACACTTGCCCATAACAGTAACTTACTAAACTCTTGTTTGATGAATGAATATAAAAATTATTACTTATCTTCTTCTTAGGGTAACATAACTCTGGAATTTAGACCTTGGTGTCATTGGTCAATTCAGTTACACTTGCACAATATGATGCTACATCTTTTCTAAATAAACTCCTTCTGGTCCTCACCAGTCTCCTGATGGGTAAATCCTCTTCTCTCCTACTCTTGAATTGATGAAGCATTTACAAGCTTTTTTAATTTACAATCATCTTTAAAAGGGCATTCAGAAGGTATTAAACTACTGTATTAACTAGCTGCTCCCTTCAGTGTATGAACTGAAAAGAATATCAGGTTCACTCTCTTGGAGCAAATGAGACAAACCCAGCCACCTCTCCACTCATTAAAATTCCATAGCACTCAATCAACTGTCAGTCAGTTATCATGACAGCATAAACAGCTGCAAAACCTGTATTTCACCTTTCTGTTTTCCTTCCCATGTGAAGGAAAGGATCAGAAAACAATAGTTATCTAAAAGGGGCTTGACCTCTGTCAAGCCATGGCTGAGACTAAATGGCAACCCAACTGTCTTCCAGTAAGAATTACTCTTTTTCCAACTAATGTACAACTAATAGCAGAAACTTTCTTGTCAATTTTGACTCTTGGCCTGTTTCTTCACACAGCTTTTTCAGAGTTGGTTTTTCCATTTATAGCTGAGTTTTCATTCTTCTGCTCAGTTCTCTTCTGTCCATTCATGTTTATGTTCTTCACTGCTCAATGGATCAAAACAGTCTACTGGAATTTAATGACTGACCTTTTGTTTATGAAATAAGAAAACAACCTTATGAATAACCCCTTTTTAAAGTTATAAAACCAACAATCTTTATTTAATCATACCAGTCTAAAAACTTTTATATGAGTTTTCATTTTATAAATCTTAACCTCTAAGCCTAAAAATAGTTGTATTAAAATAAGCTAAGGAAAACAATGCCCATAAGCCTTTTTTCAATCTTCAATCCGTTCTTATTAAAATTCTGCATTTCTGAGAACTGTTTCTTCACACTTTTATTTCAAGGTTTTAGTAAATCAAAATTCCTTATCTGCCCCCTTTCCACCAGAAAATTGTTCCCATATCTTTTACAAGGTGATTTAAACATTACAACTTATGCAAAAGTCCATTTTCTACCATGTTTACAATGAAACTGTTCACATCTGATCTTGAAACTGTCTCTTTGCAAACACATTTTTATTAGTTTTTATTAAACAAAAGTTCTTTTTCTGCTCTTTCCAGCCTGCAGATTATTCATCTGTGAACAGGACATTATCTTACATTCTTCACAGGTTGATGTACTTACTTTTCTTTCTAATGAAGTACATTTTCTTCCTTTCAAAAAATCAAACTGTTTACATCTTTGAGGAGCAACTGGTTTACCCAGGTTTCTCTGCATCTGTCATATTCATCATTTCTTTTGATTCAGCAATATTACATTATACTCATATACCACTGTTTTTTCAACCATTCCCCAGTTGAAAATTTTCCAAACTGTTTCAGGGTCCTTGCTGCAATATAAAATACTATTATAAATATTTTTGTACATTTGGGCCATTTCCCTCTGTATTTGCTCTCTTTGTGGTATTTGCCTAATAATAATAACAATGGGTTGATTTTGCATAGCTTAGCAAAGTTTGGGGCACAGTTTGAAATTACCTTCCAAAATTGTTGGACTAATTCACAGATCCATCAACAAAGCATTAGCATAATTATCCTAGTAAAGAACTCCCAACAACTTTGGCATGTATATTCTTCCCAGCCTCATTAGATGCACTCCCTCCTTGAAGAGGGAGATCAGTTGTTCTATTTTGTTTATGCTGAGAATATATTTCCCTTCAATAAAGGTAGCAATGCATTAATAATTACAACCAGTAAGTATCAGGTCAAGTCTCTTGCATAGTATATCTTATACTAAACTTTATAAACTACCATAGAGTTTAAAGGGTTTTAAAATGTTTTGAAACTTGTCACAAACTTCTTTGGGTCCATTAAATTTGCAATATTCAGACATTATAATCTCTGGGATATGGTCTGTATGTCATATTTAATTTAAGGATTCAGCATAGAAAGTAAGAAATAAACATTCCCTTATACTCAGTATTTCTCTTTTTTTTAGAATAGTGTCTTTAATTCTGTAACTTTTAGATCAAGTGGGATATGTATTACTAGAAGAAAGTTAAGAGATTGTCCCATTTCATACATATGCACACATATCAATTATATATAATATGCATATTTATATATATATTAACATATATACATAAAGGTGAGTATAGGTGTATATACATGTGTGTGTGTATGTATACATATATATATATATATATATATGATCTTCACTTAAATTGTAAGTTATTATTAATCTCAACACTAGTCTGGTGCTCTAGTTTTCATTCCACAGGACATAATAATGGCTGAATGGAGTTAAAGAGGAAGTAGAGTCCTAATTTTCTCCACTTGTTTCAGAAAAGAGGTCAAGATTTCCTATGACCACTCACCTTATTCGTTCCATCTCCTGCTGGGTGCAACATGACCACAAGGGAAAAAAGAAAGAGGCTGAGGTGGATGCCTTCCATTTGCTATAAAGGAGTTCTCTCTGCCTCAAAGCAACAACTTTCATCTTTATCATCCTGCTGCCATTCCAATATCCTAAATGAGATGTGGAGAAACTCTGGTGCAAAGAAGAGCACCCAATCCTTTATTTTAGGAATTCTAGCTCCTTTTGCGCCTATCCTTTGAAAGAAGAGAGGAAGTTTGGTGGAGAATGTGATTTCCCACATGAAGTCCCCACCATGGACTTCTTTCTCTGCTGTGCAGGTTCTACCTCAGTCTCTTGCCATGCCTTTTCTCCCTAATTTCTACCTTTCATAGTGAAGAAGAATAGTGAAGCAAGGCCTCACATCTGATCATCTGACCATGTCCCTCTAATCACATTTGCCTCCAGTTCAGTCTCCAACCTCCTCTGCAAAAAGTGACAACCCCCTCTCAATGGTCATGCCCTTCACAACCAAGAAATTATGAAAGCCCATAGGTCATCTTCCAAATCCCATTACCTACTCTGACTTATCACCTAATTCCTTATCCCTATCCACCTCAACCATCCCAACCCCAAAGTATCAACCAAAATTCACCCAGGCTTTCCACTGTACTGACATGCCAGTTCCATACAAACTTTCCTTCATCCTTAAGTTTCTCTTCTCCTATCATTTCCATCTACTATTACTGGTTTCTCCTGGATGACATAACCTCCTTGACCACTTTTTCTAACACTGGCTGCACTTTTACTCATTCTCCTTGGATAACTGGTTGATATGACAGAGTTAGAATAATCCTTGCTCCACTTTGAGGTTCTTCCCCTTCCTCAGTCACTGAGTAACCTTTCTTCCTTTGAGGTTCATGTTATTTATAGCTATGAATCAATAAAATTCCTAGTAGCTGTTGTCTACATATATCCCTAGGATATTCCCCTTCCTTCCTCAGTGAGTTCAGTACATGGCTCACAATTTTCTCTCCTCCCCAAATCCTGCCTACATACTAGAAGAATTCAATATACATACTGATTCTCCCTCAAACTCTCTAATCTCTCAATTCTTTAACCTATTTACTTCCCTCCACCTCACCTCAGCTGTACATAAACATAGTCATCTTGCCATTACCCACAAATGTACTGCACCCATTTTCAAGAATTCTGATATTCCCTTTTTTGAAGATAATCTATTGACTTCACCTCTCCCTCTACCTTCCCCTACAAAAAACAAAACCAAAAATAAAAACAAAAACAGAAACCTATGCTTCATTCCTACTGTGATCTTCAGTCCCTTCATCTCATCAATTCTCTTCCAGATGATTTTCCTTGCACTAGTCATTCTCTCTTCTCTTACCCATTTTGATCCCTTGGTGAATAAATTTAACTCTTTTTTAATTTTTTTTTAATTTTCAGTTGCAAATTTTCCCCTTTCTACCTCTTCCCCACCAATCTGAGAAGGCAAGAACTACAATGGTGTTTTGCTATAGTATAATATAGTATAGTATAGAAACAGTGACTGCGAGTATCCTCAAATATCACTTTTAATGATTTTCTGTAATATAATATTTTTCTGAGCATTTATGGTTAGGGTTAAATTAAAAACAAAATTCCTATATTTTAGGTATTTATATTTCAATGAGAAATAATGTTATATAAAAACTTGGGATTTTTAAGATATACTTTTAAGACATTTTTATTAAAAATTGGAAGCTTTGTCCCACCTTAGTATATGAGGTGAAATCTCTGCAAAGTATCTTTAGGTTATAAATAGTGAAATTAAGAATTTTTAGTGTGTTCTAAACTTGGCCCAGTGCACTCCCATTCTATAAAGTTTGATTTCATGATTTCCTAGATTCTAGGGTTTTGGAGGCTTTTCAAGCCTCCCTTTTATTTCACAGTCCTGTTTTTTTCCTTGGCATGATTATATGCATATGAAACTATACTAGCTTATATTCATCCACAGTTATGTTCTTCTTCATGGGGATTAAAGAATGACAAATTTCTGAGAAAGTTAGGCCATAATTACAAAAATGTAGTTGGAGGCGTCATCCCATGAGAGTCAAAGAAGTTCCCTTGATCAAAAAAGTGCTAACAAGTCTTCAATATTCATCAATTAAAATAATTTTCCTGTTTGAATAGTCTTCTGTTTAAAGAAATGTGCATAGTGTTTTTTTTATTTGTCTGAACTAAGCAGCTGAAATCAAATTACATTCACCTATACTATATTATATTAGCGGTACCAGACAATGATGTGACATATGCTCCCACAAAGTGAACCCCAATCCTTTTTGTCTTATTCCATATGCTATTCCATATGCTACAATTTGTGTGATTCACAACTTGTGGTCAAAACACTCACAGTTGCAATAGCAATTTAAGCACCCATATTTATATGAGATTAAATGTTAACAGAGTAGTTAAAATGGGGGAGGGAACCTTAATCTATACAAATAAATAGTATGCAATAAAGTAACAGATTTCTCACATGTAAAAATAGGAATATTCATTTGCAAGATTAATAAAAACTGATTTTTTAAAATATGAGAGCATTTTGTAGAAGACAAAATGATGAATCTTTATCTAGTCCTTGAGTTTCGTTGGATATTATAGATAGTAGTTTCAGGTTTCTCATACTCATGCCCCTCTCCCCTCTTTCCAACATTTTCACTCCTAGCTCCTACTGCCAAATTTAGATCATCATATTTCTTAAATTAAACATTAAGACACAACTTGTCACCAGATAGCAAAGAATTCCCCATATGCTGCTGTCACCACATGCCACACTTTGCTGCCACAGTCTCTTGCACTTATACTGTTGCTAAGGTCTTGCTAAAGTGTAAATTTAGCATATGTAACAACTGAGGACCCCTATTATAAGCCACAGAGTTCCAACACAGGCAACAGTGTTCTTTGCTCTCCTTCTTCTCTTAACTTCTCTGTGGAAAAGATTTCTGTGTTCTCATGCATTTGTAATTAAAAATCTAATCACTAAATTTAACAGGAAAATCATAGAGTTACAGAATCTTCATGATGGAAGGGAGCTTGGAGGTCAGGTAGTTCAACTACTATCTGTGCAGTAATCATTCTCTTTTGCAAAACTCCTAGAGAATTGTGTTCACACTTTCCCTTAAAGATGTACAGGGATGAGAAACTCACTTCTCTAAGCAACCCATTCCACCTTTGGTCAGTTCTAATAGGAGGCATTATCAAATGATGGATAAAGAGCCAGCTTTGCAATGGAACGAAAGGGGTTCAAGTCTTGCCTGTGACATACTGTGTGATCCTAGGAAAGTCATCTAAAATCTTAATGTCCCAAACAACTCTCTAAGACAATAAATTAAAAAGCAGTTGCCAATTTGTGTTGACTAGAAGAGGCTTCCTCACTAATACTTTCCTATGACAATAAAATCTCAGATCAGGACTTCAATAAACAAAAAAGGGGAAGGAAAGATAAGGAGCATTTATATAGTACCTACAATGTGCCAGGCACTGTATTAAGCACTTTATAAATATGATCTCATTTGATTCTCACAAAAACCCTGAAAAGTAGGTGCTGTTATTCCCATTTACATTTAAGGAAACTGAGGCAAAAAGTGGTTAAATGGCTTTCCCAAGGTTACATAGCTAAAAGTATCTGAGTCTAGATTTAAACTCAGGTCTTCTTCACTTTAGATCTAGTGTTTTACCCTAAATCTAGCCTCAGAATTCAACATTGCTTTTCTATCAAGAAGACCAATTATATTAAATTGAATAAATTGTTTGGAAAAATAGGTAAAGAAGAGGCCCCACCAAACTCCAAAGAGGAAAAACAGAGGAAATGTATAGCCTAATTTCATAAATGAATATGGATGCAAAAATATTAAATAAAATACTAGATTAAACATTACAACAATATATTTCAAAAATTATATATTATGACCAAGCAGGATTTATACCATGAATGAAAGGACGGTTTAACACAAGGAAAACTATTAACAATATTGATTATATCAATAATAAAAATAACAAAAATCATATGTTGATAGATGCAGAAAAGGTTGAGTTTTTTTATAAAGTACAACACTACACTTGAAAGTAGAGGTATAAGTGAATTTTTCCTTAAACTAATAAAAAGCACTTATCTAAAACCATCAGCTAGTAATTGTTTATGATGAGGATAAGCTAGAAGCCTTCAAAGTAAGATCAGGTGTGAAACAAGGATGTCCACTGTCACCAATATTATTAAATATTGTATTGATAATCCTAATAATAGCAATAAAAGAATAAAGAAAAATAAAAGAAATTGGAATAGGAAATGAGGTAGTAAAACTATCTCTTTTGCAGATAATATGATGATATACCTGGAAAATCCCAAAGACTCAACTAAAAAGTTAGTTGAAACAATTAATAATTTTAGCAAAGCAGCAAAATATAAAATAAATTCACATAAATCATCAGCATTTCTATATATCACAAACAAAAACCTGCAAGAAGAGATAGCAAGAGATACCCCACTTGAAATAATTATAGAAAGTATTAAATACCTGGGAGTATACCTGCCAAAACAATCCCAGAAACTATAAGACCAAAATTATTTTTAATTATACAAAAAAAATCATATGTAAATAGACAAATATTAATTGTTCATGAGTAGGTAGGGCCAATATTATAAAAATGACAATTTTACCTAAACTAATTTATATATTCAATGTCATCCCAATTAAATTAACAAAAAAAAATTAATGAGTTAGGAAAAAAATTGCAAAATTCATTTGGAAGATCAAAAGATGAAGAATATCAAAGGAACCTAATTGGAAAAAAATGTAAAGAAAGGAGGTTTAGCAGTACCAGATCTTAAATGATATTATAAAGCAGTCATGATCAAAACTGTCTAGTACTAGTTAAAAAATAGAAAAGTAGATCAATGGAATAAAGTAGACATATGATTTACAGCAGCAAATTACTATAGTAACTTTGTGTTTGATAAGTGTAAAGACTTAATTTTGGGTATGACACCATTTTTTGGTAAAAATTGTTGAGAAAGCCAGAAAGCAGATTAGCAGAAATTCAGCATAGGCCAATGTTTTACACGATTTACCAAAATAAGGTCAAACTAGATACAAAGATATAAAAGAGATACTACGAGAAAATTTGAAGTATATGTAACATATTACTTAGCAGACTTATGGAGAGGCAAACAATAGATAGAGAACAGTGCGAGGTATGAAATGGATGATTTCTATTACATTAAATTAAAAAGGGTTTGTACAAATAAAACAAATGTAGCCAAGATCAGAAGGAAAGCAGAAAATTGGGGGGAAATTTTATGGACGGTTTCTCCGATAAAGGTCTCATATTTCAAATATATAAAAAAATTTGGTCAAATCTATAAAAATAAGAGTAATTTCCCAATTCATAAATGAACAACAGATATGAACAGGCAGTTTTCTGATGAAAAAAATCAAAACATTTTATAGTCATATTTTTTAAATGCCCTTAATCATGATTGATTAGGGAAATGTGAATTTAAACAACCTTGAGATATCATTTTTACACTTATCAGATTAACTAAAATGGTTGAAGAGGAAAGTGACAAATGTTGGAGGGAATGTGGAAAAATTGGAATACTAATTCTTGGTGGAACTGTGAACTGAACAAACATTTTTGGAGAACAATCTGGAATTATGCCTAAAATATTATTAAACAGCCTATACCCTCTGACTCAGCAATATCACTCTAGGTCTGTTTCCCAAGATGATTAGGGAAAAGGGAAAAGAACCTATATGTTCTAAAATATCTATAGAAGCTCACTTTGTGGTGGCAAAGAACAAGAAATCACAGGGATGCCCAACAATTGGGAATGGTTGAACAAATTGTGGTATATGACCATGATGTAATACTGCTGTCTGTAAGAAATGATGAGCTCAATGATCTTAGAAAAACACAAATAGACTTGCACAGAATAATGAAGAGTGGAAACAGAGCCAAGATAAAGTAGAAGCACAAACTTCACGTGAGCTCCTGCTCCAATCACTTCCAATACATGTAAAAAAAAAATTCTAAACAAACTTTAGAGCTACAGAACCCACAAAGTGACAAAGAGAAACAAATCTCCCACTGAAGGAAGCCCAGAAGGCCAACAGGAAGGGTCCATCATACTTAGCTATGGGCTGAGCACAGTCCTGTGTGAGCCACACGGTTCTGGCCCCAGGGTGGCCCCAACCAGTGGCTGGCCAGAGCAGAGTTTAGGAGAGTAAACCACCAGCAGCTGTGGCAGTTTCCAGGCTTCTCAACCCACAAAAGCCAAAGACAAAGTAAAATGTCAGTGTGGAACTCTGTTCAAACAGGGGGATGGAAGAGCATGGTCCAGCCCCTGCCCCTGGGGTGAGATGTGGCAGAAGCATGGAAGCTGCAGCTGCAGCTCCATGGTTGCCTCAGGAGCTCCTGGCCTGCAGATCATAGTGGGAACAAGCAACCATTCAGAGGGTAATTGCTCTTCCTTTAACCTGCTTGGATCTGGATTGCAGTCTTGGGTGGTGGTCCTGGGGTGTGTGGCCAGTGAGCTAGAGCATGTGGGGACTGTTGAGAGGGCACCCTCCTAATAGCTCTGAAAGCTGTGAAAACCCCAATAATTTAGGACAAAGCTCTCTTGTTTCTGGAAGCAGAGTTCTACCATGGCAAAGAGCTCAAAAGTCAAGTAGTTGGCTGGCAAGATGAACAAGCAGAGGAAGTGCAATCAGACCACAGAATCTTTTTTAGGGGACAAAAAGAATTAAAACATGAAGCCAGAAAAGACAACAAAGTCAAAACTCCTGCATCAAAAGCTTCCAAGAAAGATATGAACTGGTTGCAGGCCATGAAGGAGCTCAAGAAGGATTTTGAAAATCAAGTGAGAGAAGTGGAGGGAAAATTAGGAAGAGAAATGAGAATGATGCAAGAAAATTATGAAAAGAGAGTCAACAACCTGACTCAAGAAAATAATAACTTAAAAAATAGATTAACTCAAATGGCAAAAGAAGCCCAAAAAGCCAATGAGGAGAAGAATGCCTTAAAAAGCCAAATTTGCCAGATGGAAAAGGAATTTCAAAAAGTCACTGAAGAAAGTAACTCCTTCAAAATTAGATTGGAGCAAATGGAAGCTAATGATTTTATGAGAAATAAAGATACTCTAAAGCAGACCCAAACAAATGAAAAAATAGAAGGCAATGTGAAATATCACATTGGAAAAACCACTGACCTAGAAAATAGATTCAGGAGAGACAATTTAAAAATTATTGGACTACCTGAAAACCATGATCAAAAAAAGAGCCTAGAATTCATCTTTCAAGGAATTCTAAAGGAAAATTGTCCTGATATTCTAGAGCCGGAGGTCAAAATAGACATTGAAAGAATTCACTGATAACCTCTTGAAAAAGATCCCAAAAAGAAAACTCCTAGGAATATTATAGCCAAATTCCAGAGTTCCCAGGTTGAAGAGAAAATACTGCAAGCAGTTAGAAAGAAACAATTTGAGTATTGTGGAAACACAATCAGGATAACACAAGACCTAGCAGCTTCTACTTAAGGGATTGAAGGGCTTGGAATATGCTATTCTGGAGGTCAAAGGATCTAGGATCAAAACCAAGAATCACCTACCCAGCAAAACTGAGTATAATGCTACAGGGGAAAGTATGATCATTCAATGAAATAGAGGGTTTTTAAGCATTCTTGATGAAAAAACCAGAGCTGAACAGAAAATATGACTTTCAAATGCAAGAAACATGAGAATGTAAACAGGAAAAAGAAATCATAAGGAATTTATTAACACTGAACTATTTACATTCCTACATGGAAAAACAATAATGGTAACTCATAAGACTTTTCCCAGTATGAGGATAGTTGAAGGGAATATATATGTATACATACATACATACATGCATACATACATACATATATACGTATGTATGTGTATATGTATAGGAGGGTGTATGTTTATATAAATATATATATGTAAGTATGGGCATATGTCTGTTCATGTATTATAATGGTAATCAATTTGAAGACCCCTTTTTGTATTGGTAAGTAAGCAGGTATTTAGCACTTTGTTTCAAGTTAAGTAAAGGTAGCAAGTACTTAGCACTTAGTAATTGATCAAGCCTCTGTTGGGGAAACAGAAGGTATGAACTCCTGTCTCGTGTTGTTGACACAACAGGAAGGGGTTGGCTGAAACAAGAAGCTAATGCTGTGTGTATATAAGAAAAACCCCAGAAAGGCACAGTCAGAATTCCTTGGGACAAGAATCTGGTGGCAGAAGCTGAATTTCCTGTGAACTTCTGGTGGCTTCTTCTAAAGAGGATCCCAGGAGTCCAGGAGCCCAGGAGCTCAGGAGTCCAGGAGCCCAGGAGCCCCACTCCCCACCCAGGCTGGATAAGGTGATTCTAATTTTTTGAAGGAGCTGCAGAAGACTGAGGAAGCATGACTGGGATGCTAAGACTTTGTCTGTTTGTGGCTTAGTTGAGCCTTGAATTCCTCTGAACCGAAATTGTAAAGGATTTGAGATGGACTGGACCCTGTGAACTTCAGTATAGAGCAGGACTTATACAGAAAGCTGGACAAAGAACTGGGAGCTGTCTACCTCTGAATCTAGGTGACTGTTTGGTGGATTCAGGTAGGATCTGAAACCATGGAAATGGATCTAGGGAATCTGAGAAACCACCCTGAGTCAAGCTGAAAGAGTCAAGCTGAATGAAGACTTTACCTGAATACTGTATACTAGCTGAGGAATTGTAAACTTACTAGTGACCTAGGGGTGGAGGGTCTGTGTATTTTCTAATGATTATACTTAGTGATTAATGATACTTAGTAATTGACTGCTGAATAAGTGACTGATTGAGTTAACTTAGTTGCTCCATGAGTGGAAGACTTTGACTATTGTACTTTGATATGACTGAATGACTGAGTAAGGAGGCAAACCTCCTTAGGGATACCAGGTGATTGTTCTTTGTTCAAAACTTTGTGGCCACTATGGTGGAAACTATATGGCAATTTTAATGATAAGCTGTTGTGAATACTATATTGTGATTTTCTGTGATAAGTTGTAATATTGTGAATTATATACCTTGATTTTCTGTGAATGTTTTGCTTTGATTTGTTGTGAAATAAATAGAGTGTTAACTATACTATGTAATCAGAACCTTAAAAGCTCTTCATAGTAGCATTCTTCTGGAAAGCTGCTCATGCTTAGGATTACATGTATACATAGACAGAGGGCACAGAATGAGTTGAATATGAAGGCATGATATCTAAAAAATAAAATTAAGAGCTGAAAGAGGAATTTATTGGGAGAAGGAAAATGAGAGAGATAGATTAGGGTAAATTATCTCATATAAAAGAGGCAAGAGAAAACTGTTACAATGGAGGGGAAAAGCAGGAAGGTGAAAGGGAATGGGACAATGTTATTCCCATTGAATTTGGCCTAAGGAAGAAATAACATACACACTCAATTGGGTATCTTACCCTACAGGAAAATAGGGGGGTAGGGGATAAGAGAGGGGATGATAGAAGGGAGGACAGATTGCGGGAGAGGGTAGTTAGAAGCAAACATTTTTGAAAAGGGATAGGGTCAAAGGAGAAAACAGAATAAGTGGGGGGTGGGATAGGATGGAGGGAAATATAGTTAGTCGTTCACAATATAACTACTATGGAAATGATTTGGGTAACTACACATGTAAACCCTATGTTGAATTGCTTATCTTCCTAGTAGGGGTGGGTGAAGAGGGAAGAAGAGGAAAAAAATCTGGAACTCTGCTTTAAAAACAAATGTTTTTTTTAATTGTGTTTTGGTGTTGTTGTTGTTGTTGTTTACATGCAAATGGGAAATAAGATGTATGGGCACTGGGATATAGAAATCCATCTTGCCCTACCAGAAAGTTTGGGGGGTGATGAGGGAAGATATAAGGGAGAACAGTTTGGGGGAAGGTATATTCAGTAGGCTTGCTATTTGGGGGTTGGGATAGCGGAAAGAAAGGGAGAAAAAATTGTAACTCAAAATCTTGTGGATCTATGACATAGTAAGGGAACAGTTTGAATCAACTAAATCTCAAAATTAAACAGGTGTAAATGTCTTCAGTGAGATATTTACCTGAACTGCAATAAAAGTATACAAAAGATGAGACTCTTAGCCTCTGCTAGCACCTATTCCTCACACTCATGCTGTATGGCATGTCTTAATGAATGTTAGAATTTCCTCTCAATTCACTCATTGAAGTTGTTCCATGAGACCCATTACTGTTAGTCCCCAATGGATTCTACTCATCCTGATGTGCCTTTCATTTCCATTGTAATCATCTTTCTTTGATGCATAGGTTGAAATATAAGCTGCATGATTCTCTAGAAAAAGTGTATCTAGTGCATTGGATCTGATTATCTTTCTGCAGTGATCTCATAATAGAGTCTGGAAAGAAAGGACCCAACCTGCTGCCCTCTCCTGAGAGCTTTCCCGTTTATCAACATCCTTCTTAAAATGTGTCACCCTGAGCACCCTAACCCAAGATGGAGTATAGTGGGAATTCCATATACCTCTTTCTAGCCATTGTGCTTTCATTAACGAAGCTTAAGATTGTATTGGTGATTTTGATTGTCACAGTATACATCTTAGCATCATAGATTTAGAGTTCAAAGAGACTTTGGAGGTTCAGTTCAATTCATTTTATAGATGAGTGTAATGCCAAGCAAAGGCAACTTCCAAGGTTCGGATTACCAGCATAGCAAACCCCTTTTATTCAGCAAACATTCACAGAACAGAGAAAGTCAAAATACAGTATAACTTGTTCATTTAGGAAGTAAGTTCTCGATTCAATTGCAAAGTATCAAGGTCCAAGTATCCCACCCCTGGCCAGAACTTTAGTCAAAGTAGCCCACTCCTGGGCAGTACATTTGGTCAGTCAACAAAGTCTCTCCTCTCAAATGGAGATTAGTCTCCAATCATAAACAAAGTACATTCATTTGGTCAATCACAGAGCACAAAAAAACTCAAAGGCTTCCCACCCCTGAATCTCAAAAGGGGCAGGAGAGCACAAAAGGCCATTCACCCTTAAG
>CM053580.1:338895921-338921942 GCA_028627135.1 Pseudochirops cupreus
AAAAAAAAAGCCATTCACCCCTTGATTTAAAACTGATTGGTCCTTTGAAGAGACCTACTAATTTGAAGAACTAGCTTGTATAGAATCCTTCAAGGGGAAGTACCTGAGAAGAACAGGGGTTCCTAGCAAGTGCTTACTTGTAGAGAAATAATAGCAGAATTTAAAGATGCCCATCCAATGAATTCACCTGGACCTGGAATCAAGAAGACCGAGTTCAAATCCAGCCTCAGACACTTACTGCTGTTTGATCCTGGGCAAGTCACTTAACCTTTGTTTGTCTTAATTCACTGGAGAAGGAAATGACAACCTACTCCAGTATCCTTGCTAAGGAAAAACCACAACCAGTATGGTTCATGGGGTCATGGAGAGTTGGACATGACCGAACAACAATAACAACAGTTTCCAAAATAGGAAGGGGCATCTCTTGGAGAAGATTTAAGTCTCCATTCATGGTTCCAGACAAACATATGGAAGCTTGGGGTATGAGAAAGGGAGATGGCTCAGGAGCTTGAATTTGGAGCTGAGGAAGAGTCCCCTTAAAGATTTTTGATGTGGTTGTTGAAGAGTTGATGACTCAGTAGATGTGTAAAGAGAAGTGATCCACTCGCGTGACCCTCTTCCTTTCTGTCTTGTCAGAACTCTTTTGGTCATTTCCTAAGAATGATTAAGACAGGGTGGAGCTAAAGCAAATGTGTAGCTTAGGCAAACCTGAACCAGGGTTCTATCTGTGTCTTTTGTGTTAATTCTTTTCTGATCTTAGGTGAACTGGTGACTATTCTGAGATGGCTACCTTGTGCTTTCAAGAGTTCTTAGAGATCCTGGGTCTCACCAAGCTGGAGTTGGCTGTTGGAAGAGATGCTTCCAAATTGTCTCCAGAATGACTGGATGAGTTCACAGCTCTACTAATAGTACATTAAAGTACAACAGACTGTCCAGACTTTGTCATTTCTCCCTTGCCCCCCACCTATTTTTTGTTAACTTTGCCAATCTGATGAATATGTGATAGAACCTCAAAGTTACTTTAATTTGCATTCCTCTATTGGTTTGGATCATTTGCAAAAATATACTGATAACTTAGATTTAGGCTTTTATATCTCAGTAGAGTTAAGAATTTCCCTGATGATTTTTGAGATCATATCAAATCAAATAAGCACATATTTATTAAATACTTACTATGTGATAGGCTTGTGCTAAGTAATGGAGATAAAAAGAAAGGCAAAAAAGAGTCACTGCCTCAAGGAGCTTATACTCTAATGGAGGAAACAACATGTAAATAACACTCAAATATATAATACATATATACACACACAAATATATTGAGAGAAATGATTATTAATAAGCAATTAGTAATGGGGGAGTAGAATCTAGGATTTTTTCCCTTTCTATTTCCTCATTCAAAGCCCAGCCTTTAAAGGACTTTTCTGACCTTGCCTAAAGAATTCACCCCACTCAGACCCTCCCATCCAGGTGGAATTCTTATGGTAACCCCACCTTTGTTCTATTCAGGTAAGAGTGGGTGGATAATAGGCCCCTTTCTATAGATTGCAGGAGGAATCTGAGTAGAGATAAGTCTCTATCAAAGAATGACAGGATCAGAATCAAGTATTCAGTCCCTCATTAGAATAGTCCTCTCATTATAACATCCACTCTCTCATTAATTTTTAACCTACCAGAGTTGATTTCTACCTATTGGAAACACTTACTCTTTCAAGGGTATTTAAACATTCAGCTGCCCTCAAGGTTCATCTTTGGTTCCAGGAAGGTCAATGACCTCAATTTATTATTTGCTAGTCATAATTAATAAATTGATTATTAATTACCCAGAAACTATGTCTTTTGGACTTTTTGTTTATCACAATATAAATGTCTTAATTTTATATATATATATAAAATATATCTTACTTATAAGATATATGTTATGTAAATAGGTACAAAAGTATATATATATATATATATATATGTATGTTTGTGAGTGCACACACACATATATTATATAAAAGTTATGTATTTTATGCACTTAGTTACTAAATTACACTTAGTGATGCCAGGTCGACACTCTATAAACTGAGCTACCAACTTCCTCGAAGAGGGAGCCATTGAACACATTAAGCAATGAGGTGACATTATAGAGAAGTGGAGAATGGGCTGGAATGGACAGATAGGTCAGTGAGAAGGTTACTGCACTAGTCCAGGAGAAAGATGATGAGGGCCTACACCAGCATTGTGGCTGTATGAGAAGGGGGACATATAGAAGAGTAATTATAAAGAGAAACAAAAATGTAAGAGTAATGATAGCTAGAATTTCTATAGGGTTTTAAGGTTTGCACAGCAATTTACGAATATCTTATTTTACACTTAAAACCACGCTGGGAAGTAGGTGCTATCATTACCCCCATTTTATAGATGAGGAAGCTGTGTAAGTGTCTGTGGGCAGATTTAAACACCCACTTCCCTATTTCAGTTCCAGAGCTCTATCCACTGTGTCAACTAGCTGCAAGATTTCTCCACGGATTGGGTATAGAGTGAGTGAGAGTGAAAATTTGAGGATGGCACTGAAGCTTCAGGCCTGGGAGAGTGGGAGAATGGTATTAGAGACAATAATACAGAAGCTCAGAAAAGAGGAGGGGAAAATGATGATTTCTGTTTTAGACATTTGAGGCATCTATTGAGACATTCATTTCTAAAGGCTGTTGGTAAGACTTGCCTTATATATGAGTTCAGAGTGTTGGTCCTGACGTCATGAAAATCTGAGTTCAGATAGAATCACAGTTATTTATTTATTAGCTGTATGACCCTGGACAAGTCTTTTAACTTCTGTCTATCTCAGTCTCCTCAAGTCTAAAATGGCTTCACGGGGTTGTTGTGAGGATCAAATGAGATAGCATACCTAAAGTGCTTAGCACCATGGCTGGAACATAGTTGACACTCAAGAAATGCTTGTTTCTTTGTTCCCCTTGTTCCAAATCTTAGGAGAGATACTCGACCTAGTTATATAAATTTTCTCTGCTGATATGATCATTGAGCCCATGAGAGCCCATCACCAAGTAAAATAAAAAGAGGTCCCAGGACAGACCCAGGGTTGTAGAATCAATGCAATACATTCCTTTTTTTATGGAAGAGTTTATCAAAGTAAACGATGTTATAGGGTACCAACTATATGGACCTTTGGAAATCATGAAATCAACAATACTGTATTGAAGAGAAAATCAGTTTCATTATTAGACATTAAATAAATTAGTATTTTTGAAAATTCTTGTGAGGTCTTTAACCCAAATTTGAAAACTGGGAACTCTGCTTTAGTTCGATATAGGGTCTCTCCAGCTTTGTAGACCATCTCATTTGTTCAGTGACAGTATGGATTATGGTTGAAACCCTGATTATATGAGACTTATTATACCCTGGAAAAATTGATGTTTTTATTTGGGGTAAACATCTCTGGCATTTGAAAAATGAAGACTAGTAATATGCTTTCTTCACATTTTGTAGGATTGGCTCCAGGAAGAGCTCTAGGCAAAAGTGTCAAGGCAGTTCAGTTTGTCTTTTGCTATTAGCTCCCTGCTTCCATATTTTTTCCCCTTCAAGTATTCTTTCTTCCTCTAACCCCCTGCTTTGCTCTGCCCCCAACGCTCAGCACTTTAATGGTCTTTCTTTCCACGTTTATTAGATATCATCACTTTCCATTGAAATCTGATTTCAGATTCTTGATTTGCACTAAAGTATCAGTGGTTTATAATGTCTTTGATACACTTTTAACAGAATTGGAGCAATGATTAACCTTCTTACAGAATTAGAAAAACAAATCATGATTCAATCCCTTAATGAAAATTCATTAATTATTAACTAGGAGTCGTTAGATGGCATAGTGGATCGCATGCGAGATCTGCAGCCAAGAAGACCTTAGCTCAAATCCTGCCATGGAGACTTGCTAGTTGTGTGACTCTGGACAAGTCATTTTATTTTCCCCCGTCTTGGTTTCCTCATCTTTAAAATTGGGGTTGTAACAGCACTTGCCTTGCAGTATTGTTGTCAGGATCAAATGATACAATAATTGTAAAGTACTTAGCACAGGGCCTAGCACATACAGTGAGCACCGTATAAATTTAGCTATCATTATTACTTCCCAGCGTTGTTGTCAGGATCAAATGAAAGAGTATTTGTAAAATGTTTTGCAAGCCTTAAAGTACTGTTTTTGTTGTTGTGCCCTTATCAGTTTCCAGGAATTTCGAAAGGGTTTGGGGATACAAAGGCATACAAAGTATACACTCAAGGAGTTTATATTATTGTGCCCATGATCCTCTCTGTTCTCCTTTCCATGATGCTTTATTGTCATTCACTTCAAATATTCTGTTGGGTATGTTCTGACAGTATAATTTGCATCCTAAAATTACAACCCCCAAAACATGGTATGTCTTGCTCATAGTAGGTATATAGTAAATGTTTGTTGAGTTGAATTTCATAACTTTTTGTTCAAGTATGCATGATACTCTCATTAACATGAATATTTAGACTGAAACATTGGTTTTAGTGTCAAGAAAGTTTTGAGATAGACTATAATGCTTCATTCTCTTTCCAGTGATGTCTTATTCAATCATTCAGTTGATAAACAAGTGCATATTAAGTACCCACTATTGTTCCAGACCGGGCAGTTGAGTAGCTGGAGGTCAGTTAGACTCATCTTCATGAGTTCAAATCTAACCTCAGACACATACTAGCTGTGTGACCCTGGGCAAGTCACTTAGCTCTGTTTGCCTCAGTGTCTCATCTATAAAAAAATGATCTTGAGATGGCAATGTCAAACTACTCCAGTATCTTGGCCAAGAAAATTCCAAATGGGGTCACAAAAAGTAGGATACAACTGTACGACTGAACAACAACATTGTTTCAGACATTATGCTAAGTATTTTGGATATGAACACAAATAATAAGACGATTCCTATTCATGAGTAGCTTTGTGAGAGGAGATAATAAATACATATAAAATGTATATAGCTTAAAAATAAAATTAACAAATATAAATATATGCAATATAGTTAAATATATGATTGTGTAGGAGACAAGGCATTAATGATTCAGGCTACCATGAAAGACTTCATGTAGAATATGATGCATGAACTGAATCTAAAAGGAAGAGAGGGACTCTATGAAGTGGAGGTAGGGAGAAAATACAGTCTAGGTATGTGGAAAATCTGTAACATGGAGACAGGAGAAAGAGCACCATGAATGAGGGACAGAGAGAAGGTTGGTTTGTTCAGATTGCAGAATGTAGGGGGTGGGAGTTAATGTGAAAATAGATTGGAAAGATAGATTGGAGACAGGTTATTTAGGGCTTTAAAGGTTAAAAAGAAGATTTCTTACTCAATACTAGAAGTGATAGAAAGAGTCTGGAATGGATTGAGCAGGGGAATCACATGGTCTGTTCTGTTTTTAGTGTATAGGATGGACTAGAGTGATGAGAGACTTAAATCACAGAGACCAGTTAGGAGATTTGTGGTAATAATCTGGGCAAAGGGTGATCAAGGCTTGAACTAAAATCGTAGCTGTGTGAGAGAAGAGAAATGGTTGTAGGAAAGAAATATTGTGAAGGTAGAAACAATAAGATTTGGTAATATGGATATGTGGGTCAGGAAAGAATAAAGAGTGGAAGACAATGTCAAAATTATGAACCTTGGAGACTAAAAGGATGGTGCTGCCTTCAACCAAAATAGAGAAGCCTGGAAGTAGAGAGAACTCAGAGGGAAAGATAATAAGGTTGGGTTTGAATATTTTGAGTATAAGATGTCTCTTAGACATCCAGTTTATGATGTCAAACAATCAATTGGTGATGTAGGACTTAAGTTCCAGGGGAGAGACTGGCACTAGATATACAGAGTTTTCTCAGATTCTTAGCGCTTAAGCTTTAACCTGTATTGAGATTTTTAGGGCTTCCTGTAGAAAATTTTACTATTCAGTTCAATAGCCATTGAACCATCTTGTTCTCTACTTTCAAGTGATTTTTATTTTTCAACTGCTTTGCTCTCTGTTATAAAAGCAAAAGGAATATGTTGTCACGGAATCATCTTAATCTCTCATGAATGGTGTTTAATTGTCCCATACTTAAAATTAGAGTAATACCTACTCTAAAGGAACTCATCCAGCCTACTTAAAGAAATAAGATATACTTATTAGACTATGGAAGAGTATAAGGGTATGGAACATCAAGGACCATATGGCATAAAAGGAGAAAAATAATTGCATGTTGGGTTGTTCTAAAATGAGGATGGAATTCCCCTTGGGTCCTGGAGATTTGGCAGACTTTCAAAGGGCAACATGATTCAGTAGAAAGAGTGTCAGATTTGGAGCCAGAGGACTTGGTTTCCAGGTGAGCTTTACCATTTCTTTTCCTTCTGTGACCTTAAGTCAATTTATCATTCTGGGCCTCAATTTCCTCACCTGTAAAATGAAAAAGTTGCAATAGGTGGCTTCTAGCATACCTTTAACTCTGTGTTCCAAGAATTTGAAAGCTAGGAGGAATCTTAGAGATAGTCAAGTCTAACCCTCTTATCTTAATTATGAGGAAACTGACATTTGGAGAGGTTAAGAGATATGTTAACAGTCACATTGGCTATGTAAGTAAAAGAATCAGAATCCAAATTCAGAGCTCATAGGTGAATATATTTTTTTTAGGAATGTGTGTGTGTGTGTGTCTGTGTGTGTGTGTCTGTGTGTGTGTGTGTGTGTGTGTGTGTGTGTGGGTGTGTGTGTGTGTGCGTGTTGGGACTGGAAGGCTGTCTAATAAGCCTGAATTTTCTCTAGACTACTGATTTATCTGTTATTTCCCCTGGCTCCCAGCAGCCCACTCTCATTCTTTTGGGCCAATACCCTCTGGATCATTTCTGTTTGTTCATTATCTTCTTGAATTCCTTCCTTCATTTCATTATTGTCTAAGGACCACTATACATATTCATTGTGAATGAGAATGAATACCTTGCTATGTTTAGCTTATAGACAAGAATTATCTATCCCTGTCACCTAAGTGCACAGGGGCAGCTTTGGCTTTTTCAGGTGATAATTTCTGTTGAGCAAGTTGGCAAAAATAACTCCTATTTGCTTGGTTGATGGAGGCCCTAGACTCCCAGGAGCCTATGGTAAGGAGAACATTCCCTCCCAGGAATATTCCTGTGAAGTGACTTAGGTTGGTGATGGAATGAATAGGTGACAAGGAGAATTAGATTCCCAATGGGAATATCAGATCAGGTACATTGGCTGAGGTGACTACTTTTAGGGAATAAAAATACTGCTACATGCCTCTGGCAAACATTTTTGGTCAGCAAGAGCCAGGAACCCATGGAAACAGTGTATTTATTCCCTAATCTCTTTCCTATTTCTCTACAGAGTTGGGAAAAGTCAGTGTTGGTTGTAATGTACTTCCTTAGCAATTTGACACCAAATTGTGTGCCCTAAAAAATGTAAGGTAATCACTGTTATCATTGTTTCTCCAGACATATCCTGCCTGTATTTTTCTTCTTTCTTTTCAGTTTTGAAACATTTTACCCCAGCTTTCAAAAAATGCAAAACCAAAAACAAACCAGAAATCCAAACCTAAAACTTGCAATTGGCAATATGTATTAATTGGCAATAATGTACTAATTACCTAATGCTTAGAAGTTCCCAAACTGTCCAAAATAATATTTATATTTTCTACACAGTGTTCTTTAATTTTAATTAGTAGACTGTGACTTAATCAAAGGGCTATTATTACTCTCCTTTGCATACAGATGTGGAAGCTGAGAATAACAATGCCATTGGATGTGATGATGTATTAAACAATGTGAACAATTTTTTTTTCTATTGAGAATTTGTCTGTTTACCAAAGAAAACCATGGAGAGTTACACAAGAGTAAAAGATAAGCTTAATTAAGTTCCTGTTCTTCATCTAACATTATCCTGTGGGCTATGAAAAGGCCAGTAAAATAATCACCCCATATTTAAGGTGGCATAGTGGATAAAACATTGGACTTGAAGTCAGAAGATTTCTTTTTTTCGAGTTGTATTGATGGAGCTCTATGTCCTGCAATGGGGAGGCCAAGGCAGGTAGATGAAGTGAGTATAGGAGTTCTGAGCTGCAGTAGGGCTAAAGCTTCTCAGATGGTCTGCACTATGTTTGGCACCAATGTGGTGTGGGGGGAGGGGGCTACCAGACTCTGCCCAAGGAGGGGCAAACCAGACCAGGTCAGGAAAAATGGTGTAGATGAAAGCTTCCATGCTTATCAATACTAGGCTTAGGCTTGTGAGTAGCTGCTACTCTTAGAGCCTGTGCAAGAGGAGACCCAAGTTAAAAAAAAAAGACCTGGTTTCAAATCTCGACTTTTGTAATTACTGTGTGTGTGTGTGCACACATGTGATGTGCGTGTGCATGTGCATGTACATGTGCATGTGAGTGTGTGTGTGTGTGTGTGTGTGTGTGTGTGTGTGGTATGACCTTGGCAATAACTATCTGAGGCCATTTGTCTACCCACTTCAGTTGGTTGTGAAGGTCAGTAGAGATGTAATTGGCAGGGGAGGGGCAGCTGAATAAATGAATAAAACATTTGTTGTGTGTTTACTGCGTGCAAAGTACTGTGCTAAGTATTGGGGATACAAATAGAAAAGAAAGACAGATTCTAATGGGGGAGATAACACATATGGAAGGCTTCAGCTACAAGCCAGATAGCAAAGTCCCATGGTCCACAGGGTGCGGCAGCAAAGTAGATATTAGGATCTCATCTTTAATATTTCTACTGATGAAATAATGTAAGTTTTTTTAAGTTGAATTGTTTGACAGGGACAAAGACTTTGGGGACAAGAACTTTCTTCTCTGGTTCTTTAGTAGCTTCAGCACCTGCAGGAGCAGTCCCCAGACTGCAATTATACAGGGTTTGCTTTCCAGGATGATTATTGAGGGCACTGGGCTGGAAGCATTGCTCTTTTCCAAGGTTCTTGGGTTCAGGGTCCTGGGCTCTCCCTGGTCAGTATCAGAGGGGAGATGATATTCAGAGTGGTGGTAGGGGTCTGACTTATCAGATACATGCTGCCTCCCATCTCTCACTCACAGGTTTCCTGGATCCTTTAGCCAGGCTGGCTTGCCTGCCCTGTGAGTGGCAGCTGGCTGCCCCTCTCTGCAGGTTGCTTCCTAGGATGATGGCTCTGAATGTTGAATTGGAAGCAGTGGTCTAGGGAATGCTTCCACCCATATGTATGCCATGTGACCAATTATTCAATGAAAGTCAGCCTACAACCACATAGATGAATGGGGAATCTGGTTCTGGGAATGTGAGATGGAGCATCCTGCTCACCACTTTGTAGTAGGTGGTGTTGTTTGACCTTCATTTTTGAAGAGGACTGTGGCATCAGAGCATGATGCTATGACTTGCAAGTGAATTGGATTTAAGTGAGGGAGGGCTATGATAAATCATCAGCCTCATTTTCTCTTCTGGAGACATCTAGGGATCAGGATGAGGAGATGTCCCAGGATTCAGCATGGGAGATCTTGGCTTTTTAAATTAAAGTCTCTCCCAAGTCTCAATTTGACTGAGGCAATACCTATTCAGTGATTAAGGCTAGGTAAGAAGTAAGGAAAAGAATGGCCTCTTTTACCTAGTTAAAAAAAATCAGTCTGGGAGGGGAAGACCCTTAGGGTTTCTGGCCAAAACAGAAACAATTGCTATTTACACTCACTCTGAGCCATCAGGACCCAAACAGTGACTAACTGAGACTTAGGTTGGGACATATGTTGGACAATCAATGAGAACTAGAGTGATTTGTGTGATTAAGGAATGGTCCTTAAGAAATCTAGCCCATAAATTTATATTTCTTTGGGTTAACCATCTGTAGGTAAGGGCATGATTCACTACGTAGACAGAGGAATAGGAGGGAGAGAGAAGAGAGAGGAAAAGAAGCGATGAGAAAGAATGGAAAGAGGAAGGGAGCTGTGTTGCCCAACTGGAACTGCCCAGTTGGGGTCCCAGTGAGGCAGTTACTACTATTCACAGGTTGCGGTTTGTCCTTTGTCCTATGACATCATGATGTCCTATGACATCAGGAAGGTGATGCCATGACCTGCTAGTGAATTGGACTTAAGTGAGGGAGGGCTATGTAAAGTTACCAGCTTCACTTTCTCCTTTGACGCCTTTTGTGTCCAGTGGCAAGATATAGATCAGGACAATTGGAGATGACCCAGGATACAGTGAGAAACCTTGTCTTTTTAAAGTCACAGTCTTTCCAAGGTCTTGGTTTGACTGAGGCAATGCCCAATCAGTGAGGAGCATGTATGGGTAGGTATTGCATGATTATTTTCTGTCCACTTACCACATGGTAAGAAAAAGTTTTTCCAACTGATTTCTAAGCCAGTATACATACATATTCAGTGTGTGTTCAAAAGACTCCCTTGGGGAAGGAAGGAATGAAACACATATTTATAAAGTGCTTACTGTGTGTCAAGCACTGTGCTAAGCACTTTACAAGTATCCCATTTGATTGTCACAACAGCCCTGTGAGGTAAGTGCTTTTTATCATTCTCATTTTAGAATTGAGGAAATAGAGGAAGAAAGAGATTAAGCAACTAACCCAGCGTCACATAGCTAGTAAATATTCAAGTTTGGATTTAAATTTAGGTCTTCCTGACTCCAGGCACAACATTCTAACTATGGGATGTAAATTTATTTCTTTTTCCTTACGTGGTGACAAGTGAGGATGATGAGCTGCTGTTGGTTTCCCAGTGAGGGAGGACTCTCTCTCACTGGAACCACCATCACGAAGTCATGAGTACCTGGTATGGCTATTTTCTGTCTCCAGATTTTTGTTTTTGTTTTCTATTTTTTCTTGCTATTGGGGATATAATGTTAACTTTTAAAAGTCATTAGAGTGAGATGCCAGACATCTAAGAACTGGGCTTTATATTAGGGTTTGCTGGCAGTTGAACCAGAAGAGGAAACTTCACAGTCTTGAACCACATCATTCTTGATCCAGACCAGCATTTGATAGATTCTGAAATGCCATATCTTGCTGTACAAGGGAGTGACTCATCCTCTGTCTTTGCTAAATTCATTGTGAATTTGTTAGAATAAATGCTGCTTTGTTTTTGTTTAGTTGTTTTCAGTATTTTCTGACTGGCACCCCATTTGGGATTTCTTGAAAAAGATACTGGAATAGTTTATAGCAATTGCTCTAAGTTTTGAGTTTACTGTCCTTAAGGATCAAGGTAGTACAAGTCAGAGTGTATTCCTGACATTGGGGGGAGATATATATTATATGTTTAGTCTTGCTTATCTTAGCAAATATCCCTTTATTAAAGCTTAATGATGTTAATTGGTTAAATTGCTAGGTAGGTTGCTAAGCATGGGTCAATCAACAATATAAGGAAGACACTAACTGTAATTGGTGATTGATTTTAGGGGAAAAGATCAGAATTGGAGTTCAAACTGATAACATTAGGGGAGCTCTGTTGTGCCTTAAAAAGTACCCTAGATCTCTGATGGAGAATTAGCTCACCCTCTGGGGACCTAATTTTTCAATGAGAATATGATTTGGGATAAGGACCTCCATAGTTTATATAAGCTATAGAAATGTTGTATATAGAATGCCCTTCAATCATAACTGCTATATTAATAAATACCAAAGGTTCCACACAGAAATAAGAAAAGAATTTCTCTTTTTTTTCCTCTTTCCCTACCCAACCCTCCCCTCTGTTTCTCAGAGTGGCCCATATACTGATGTAAGTTCACGTTTCCTCTCAATGTTCCCTTACCATGAATGCAGACAACTACTGGCTTATAGAATATTAATGGGATTTAAGATATTCCCACCCATAATAGGCCTCATGTGGAGCCCATTAAGGGAAGCTAGATTAGAGAAGGCTTGTTTTTCAGGAAGGCCTATACTTTTTGTTGCTTTGTAATTAGGCAGTGGGTCACAAGGGTTGTGATGCACTCTGCTCCTGAAGAAGGGTATATATACTCTGAGATTAGCATTTTGATTTTTGGCTCATTCATTGGAAGAGTGTTCTTGTGATCTGACCAGATGAGACTCTGTGTAGCCACAAAGGAGTCTCCATGCCCCCTTTTGAAAAACCCAGCTGTTGGTGCTTCTTTCTCTGTTAACTACATATGTATTGCCTTGGTCAGACAGTTGGATCTATCTGTTGATCTGTGCTAATTTCTCAGACAGTTAGAAGCCCTGTCTCTTGGTCTTTATTTCTCTGCTTGTATTTTCTCTGTTTTCTTTGTTTGGATTTTCTCTGAAGTTCAGGGTGCTGACTTTTCCCCTGAACTAATGAATGTAATAAAAAATATTGTTGACCCCTTGAACAGCTGTCTTTCCTAGATAAAGATAAAGCAGATCTAGGAACCTATGCTAACAGCCATCCTGAGTATGCCAGTGTGGTTGCCGATACAGCTTGCTATTTAGACTTGGGTAAATTCAAGATTCTCTGAATGAGAAATGGTCTAAAACATTACTTTCAGGCTCCAGCACCTGGTCTCCTTGAGGTCAATCTTATGCCTTTCCCAAGGCTCTCTTCTGTAATCAAAGGTGCTTATATCCCTATCTCATCATTGATTTGATTTCTGTTGTGGCCAATCATTAGTGCTTTGAATCTTCCCTAATGGAGATAAATCTAGCCCTACTGAGAAGCACATGATTTTTTTATGATTTAGTACAAAGCTTGGTCTTCCAGTCAGTCCTCTGATCCTGAGAGTTTATACTCTTCCCTTACTGCTAAAGATATTGTCCATTGCCTTCCTAGGAACTCAATATCTTTGGGGTCTTCTATGTAAAAAACTTTCTAATAATAAAAAAGATGACACTTTGATAGTATTTTTTAAAGGACATAAAGTGTTTTCTTACAAGCCGTTTGATAGATGTCAATTCAGAGAGGTATTACTTTCCCATGGTTACTCTGATGGTAAATGTCAAAGCCAGTATTTGATCTTGGTTTTTCTGACTCCAAGTTTACTGCCTTAACCATTCTAACTGATTGCCTCTGATCAGACCTAAAGCCTGGATTCAGTATGCCCTGGGAGAGTCTCTAAAGAATTCAGAGTATATAGAGAACATTAGCTAGTTTCTAAATAATTAAATAATTAATCATCTAAATAATTAAATCATGCTATACACAGACAAGTCAAAGATGAGAAATTCTACCAAGGTAAATGTTGGAAATTAAGTACAACTCAGTGAGGTTTTAATTCATTCTTTGTCATGGGAATGTCTACTACCTTCTTATCATCTTTCTTATTATTTTAGAACAACTAACCATCTACTTATTCTTGGTTGCTTTTGTTGATTTTAACAATTAAGATTCATTTTTTTTTTCACCATATGGTTTTAAAAAGTTGGATTTTTATTAGAAAATGATCTATTAATTTATTATTATTATTAATTATTATACTACTAATATTATTTTAGGTTCAACTTATTCCTGAAGATTTGGGGAATTAAAAAAAAACACAAATAATTAGCTATATATATGAGAAACCATGTGAATCCCCATCAAGACCCTCTTCCTCCAAGAAGTTTTCTCTAATCATTTCACCCCGTGCTCATCTCTTATTCTCTGAACTCCAGTATCACTTTTTAATCCACGTCCACTATTTTAGTTCTTAATATTGTACTGCTTTTAATGTTGTTGCTGTTCAGTTGTTTCCATTATATCTGGCTTTTCATGATCCTATTTGGAATTTTGTTGGCAATGATATTGGAGTGTTTTCCATTTCTTTTTCTACCCTTTTTTTTTTTTAACAAATGAGGCAACAGGGTTAAATGACTTGCCTAGGCTCACACAACTACTAAGTGTCTGTGGCCAAACTTGAACTCGGGAAGATAAGTCTTTTTGCCTCCAGGCTCAGCAGTCCATCCACCGTGCCACCTTGTTTTTAATAAGTACTTCATATAGTGTGTTTCCTTATTAGATTGTAAATTTCCAGAGCCCAGGGATCAGTTTTTTCATTTTATGTGAATCCTTTTTGTGCTTACCATCAAGTTATGTATATATGGTAGGTGGTTCATGAGTACATGTTAAATTTCATCAATCAATGAATAGTCATTAGTTAAGTGCCGGTACTAAAGGTAGATATAAGGTACTCCACTGTAGAAAGAAAGGTACTGGCAGCTAGAGATGGTAGTGATGGGAAGCAAGAAATGCCTTAGGCAGATGTAACCAGAGATGAATCTCTAAGGAAGCCAGGGATTCCAATAAGTAGAAGGATGGAAGGAATGATTTTTGGTATGGGGAAACAGCCTGTGTAAAGGTATAAAGACAGGATAGAAAGTGTCATGTGTGAGGAACATCAAAAAGTTCACTTTGGTTGGGCTATGGTTTAAAAAATAAAACAAATCTGATAATAGATTGCATTACTATGCTAAGTGCTTTAGAAATATTGTTTCTTTTGGTCCTCACAAAAGTCCTGTGAAGTAGGTGCTGTTATATTTCCATTTTATAGATGAAGAAATGAAGGCAAACAGAGAACAAGTGACTTGCCTAGGGTCTCATAGCCAGTTATTGTTGAGGCCAGATTTGAAATCAGGTCTTCCTGACTCCAGGCCTAGTGCTCTATCCATTGTACCACCTTGTTGGAAGAGGAGTAAAAAATAATGGAACTGGAAGGATAGAATGGTATTAGGTTTTAAAGAATGTTAAATGGCAAAGAAAGGACTTTACATTTCATCCTAGAGGTAACACAGATGTACTAGAAATTATTTTGTAAGGCAGTGATACGATAAGATCAACTTTTTGAAATAATTTCGTCTGATGTGTGGAGGATAAGTAAAAATTGGAAGAAATGAAACAAGGGAATTGATGATAAGATTATTGTGAATATCCATATGAGAAATAATGGGAGCTTAAATTAGGATAGTATAAATGGAGAGAAGGGGATTGGTGGTATGAGAAATGTTGTGATGGGAGCAATATAGTTTGGCAACTTATTAGAGAGTAAATAGATGAAGATGGCAAGGAAATTGTGAACCTGTGTTAATCTGTCAGTCAACAAGCATTTGCTAAAAACTTAATGTCTTCCAGGCATTATACTAGGCATAGGAGATACAAAGAAAAGCAAAAACACTGTTCCTGTGGTCAAAGAGCTCACTTTCTAATGGAGAAGTGGTTTGCAAGTAATTAAGTACATACAAGATATACCCAGGACTTATTGTTTGGTCATTTCTAGTTGGGTCCAAATCTTTGTGACCCCATTTGGAGTTTTCTTGGCAAAGATACTGGAGTGGTTTGCCATTTCCTTCTCCATCTCATTTTACAGATCAGGAACTGAGGCAAACAGGGTTAAGTGACTTACTCAGGGTCACATAGCCAGTGAATGTCTGAGGTCAGGACTGAATTTAGGAAAATGAGTCTTTCTGATGCTAAACCTTGTACTTTGCCCAATGCTCTGTCCACTGAGCCACCTAGCTGCCTCCATATCCAGTGCAAATGGAAGGTAATCTCAGAAGGAAGGCACTAGCAGTTGGGAGTGGGGGACAGGAAAAGGCTTCCTACATGAGGTAAGATATGTATTGAGTTTGGGAGAAAAAAATATAAAACCATGAAAGTCAGAATGCATTACTGAGGACAGAGAATATTATGGCCATTTGGGAAAGCCAATTAAAAAGGCTCTAAAAGTAGAGAGATTGAGTGTTATGTGTAAGGAGCAGTAAGTAAACCTATATAGCTGGGTCATAGACTGCACCATAGGTAGTAAAGTGCAAGAAGATTAGAAAGGGACCAGGTTAAGAAAAACTTTTAAAAGCAAACATAAAATTTTATATTTGATCATAGAGGGAGTTGCTGGAATTTACTGATTAAGGATGGTGCGTATGACATGGTCAGACCAGCAATTCAAGAAAATCGTGTTAGCAGTGGAGTGGGAATTGGATTGGAATGGGGACAGACTTGCTATAGGGAAACCTCCAAGAATGCTACTGTGATAGTTCAGGCAGTGAGGTGGGTGGTGAGGAAACATATGTGTGAGACTATTGTGAAGGCACCACTCACATATGCTCTATGACCTAATATAAAATTTTTTGCTTTTATAGAATAAAGCAATCAATCTATGTTTTGACAAATGACAATATTATAAGTCCTTCATTGACCACACATGCATTATTGTAAAAATGATGGACTAATTCTCATTGGTCTGTAGGAAAGCAGGGGATTATTTAGATTAATAT
The DNA here is from genome assembly GCA_028627135.1 of Pseudochirops cupreus. NCBI lineage: Eukaryota > Metazoa > Chordata > Mammalia > Diprotodontia > Pseudocheiridae > Pseudochirops > Pseudochirops cupreus. Next base: position 338,912,095 of record CM053580.1, read on the forward strand.
CACCATGTTTCTGTTGGAGATAGGATTAAAAGGAAGCACTTAACTCTGAGTTGTTAATGTACACAGTACATCTTGAGGTTGCACAGTTGTTGTCCTTCATACTAGAAGAGGACCAAAATGATATCTCTGTCAGGTCAAAATACACTGTGTCCAACTGTGGCTGATCATACCAATATGAAATCTACCACATGTCAGACATATGTAGTCCGTATGAACACTTGGAGTAGAGATAGTTCTAAATTTGCATATCTCATGTTTCTTTTTTTCTTAATAGGATTTCATTTTTTTCCAATTACATATAAAGATAGTTTTCAACATTCACTTTTATAAGATTTTGAGTTCCAAATTTTTTCCACCTCTTCTCTTCCCCTCTCCCTATGATGATATGTAATCTGATAAGGCTATACATGTATATTCATACTAAATATATTTCTACTTTAGTCATGTTGTAAAAGAAAAATCAGAACAAAAAGGAAAAACCACAAGAAAGAAAAAAAAGAGGAAATAGGGTGCTTTGATCTGCATTCAGACTCCATGGTTCTTTCTCTGGATGTGGATAGCGTATTCCATCTTCAATCTTTTGGAATATTCTTAGAACATTGTATTGCTGAGGAGAATTATCTATCAGATTTAGTCATTGAACAGTATTGCTATCAGTGCTTATAATATTCTGGTTCTATTCACTTCACTCATCATCAGTTCATGTAAGTCTTTCCAGATTTTTCTGAAATCTGCCTGCTCATCATTTCTTATAGCATGACAATATTCCATTATATTCATATACCTTAATTTCTAAGTTATTTTCCACCACAACAAGAGCTGCTATACATATTTTCACACATGTGGATCCTTTTTACCACTTTTATCATCTTTTTGGGATACAGATCTATAATTATATTGTTGGTCCAAAGGGTATGCACAGTGTTATAGCCCTTTGGGCATAGTTTCAACTTGCTCTGCAAAATGGTTGGATCAGTTCACAACTCCACCAATGGTGCATTAGTGTTCCTGTTTTCCCATATCTCCAACATTTATCATTTTCTTTTTTGTCATATTAGCCAATCTGACAGGTATGAGGTAGTACCTGAGAGCTTTTTAAATTTGCATTTCTCTAATCAATAGTGATTTAGATAATTTTTTTTCATATGACAATAGATAACTTTAATTTCTTCATCTGAAAACTGCCTGTTCATATCCTTTGACCATTTATCAATTAGGTAATGACTTGTATCCTTATAAATTCGACTCAGTTCTCTATATATTTGAGAAATGAGGCCTTTATTGGAGATACTGATGGTAAAAATTATTTCCCAGCTTTCTATTTCCCTTCTAATCTTGGTTTCAATTGGTTTTGTTTTTGCAAAAACTTTTTAACTTAATGTAATCAGAATTATCCATATCACATTTCATTATGTTCTCTATCTCCTGTTTGTTCATAAACTCTTCCTTTCTTCATACCCAGCACCTGCTTCTACTGCTTTCATGGCCCCATATGCGTAGGGAAGGCACCTACCTAACTTACCAACAGGTTTGAAGCTCCTTTGTTACCTCCAACCTGGTTTAGCCTGTCTGCCAGAATGGTTTACTGGGGTGTGGCTGCTGTACATGCTACAGCTTCTTGGAGCTGCAAGTGAGAGTTAAGTGGACACCAAATGTGGAAAGCAGCCCTGAAAAGGGCTCAGAAACCCTCACATCAAAGTCTTCCCTAAACATCCCTATACCCCTTAAGTTGTATAAATAAGGAGGAAAAGCAACAAAAATAATTTCTCTCATAAACTCACTGATAGATAAGTAATAGTTGAATGGTCTAGTGGTCATGTTCTTTATCTAATTCCTCATTTTTTGCTAACAAGCTAAAATGAAGCTTTATTCATGATGCTCTTTTCCAAAGTTAGTTACCATGACAGTGATTAGATATACAGTAGGAAAGAATACCAAGTCCTTATCTTGACTTTACAGGACTCTGATTGTAAGCAAAACCTGTTTAACACTTGCTTCATAAAACAGTAAGAAGCAGTCTGATGCTACTATTAAGCTGCTGATAGGTCAGTTTATTTCAATAAAATGAAACTCTAAGAACTTCTTTGAATTTTCTATATTTGTAAGAACAGTGAGGGACAAGAGAAATTGGGCTTCTTGTGCGGCACAGGTAGGGAAAGGAGCAACAGACACTGTCTCTAGAATGGAGCAAAAAGAAGGTAATGACTAAAAAAAGCAAAAAATTCTAAAACAAAACCAAAAGAATGAAAAAAATTGTAGACAATGTGAAATATCTCTTTAGAAAAACAACTGCTCTGGAAAATAGCTCCAGGAGAGAGAATTTAAAAATTATTTCATTACTTGAAAACCATGATCAAAAAAAAGAATCTAGACATCATTTTTCAAGAAATTATCAAGGAAATCTTGCGGAACTGAATGTTGGAAACTAAAAATAAATTAATTAAAAAAACTTTACAAAAGAAAATATGCTTCCAAACTACAAAAACAAGAGATATGCATATTTAAATAACCCATAGGAAAATATCACATGTGAAAAATGAACTAGTTGCTATTGATGGGGTTGTAGGAAGATAGCTGCGCTAATACACTGGTTGTAGAGCTGTGAATTGCTTCAGCCACTCAATATCAGTACGTAATTTTCTAAGAAAAGTGACTAAACTTTCCAAACCATTTGATTATAGGATGCCTGTTATTGAGCTTACATCCCAAGAAAGTCAAAGGCAAAACCAAATATGTAACATACACTAAAATATTTCTTCAACCGTGCCTTATATTGCAAATACTTTGAAACAAAGTGAATGCCTAGTGATTAGATAATGGTGAGAAATTATGGCATATAAATACAGTGGGATATTATTTTTTGCTAAGAGATGATGAATCTAAAGAATTCTGATTAACATGGGAAGACTTGTATGAACTAATTTCAAGTGCGATAAGACCCCCAAAGAACAATATTTATGACTATTATAATTTAGATGAAAAGATCACAAAAAAGACCCAATCTAAATTATTGAAAAGCCAGTGATGGTCCTGGTGGATGACAGATTATAACATATCTCTTTCACAGAAGAAGTCTAGTGATCTACTAAGGTACCTGTTTGTATACATGGTTAGTTGAGGTCACTGTATTCTGGAGTTTTTGCTTAATTCTTTAAGTTAAAAGATGTTGCTCACTGAGGATCCAGGGATGGATAAAAGGAAGTAAATTGGGGTTTTTCCCCAAAATGACTATATTGCAGATATCACAAGGGGGCATTTAAGCTGGATCCATTGAATTAGGAGTAGGGAGGCATGCTTCACTGATATTGCAGTGTGAAGACAAAAGGCATCAATCAAATGCGTTTTTAAAAGGAAAAAAAGTTGAATTGTACTATATAATTGATGTGAAAATGCTGAGTATATTTTTATTTGACATAAAACCTGTGTTTTCAATAGAATTTCTAGTGAACAGAATACCATTTATCTAGACTTCTCAAATATGTGGTATTCAAAGCTTCCAGATTGACAGGATAATGGACTTGTGCTAATGTGTTGATTAAAGATTGATGCTAATCATTGAATGCCTTCCCCCTATGTAGCCACATCTTTTGATCATATACAGTGATGAACATAAATAGATTTCTCCTTACCTACTCCCCTCAAATAATTGTAAGGACCTCCACTGAGTACAAGGAGGAATTGCATTAATTGGAATTAATGATCTATGTGTAAGATCTCATTGCCATTGTATATTTCTAGCAGAAAGGTTTTTTCTTGTCTAGAATTTAGGTAAATTTTCCTTTGACAGTCTAAGTTGTTAATTCCTTCCTATATTGTGACATACAAATCCTATTTAAAGGTCTTAGTAGATGACTTAAGAAAAAAAGGCTGACACCCAGCCATTACTTTCTTCCATAACATTATTTTATGTGAGAATTTTGTCTTCATTTTGGTGAGCACAATGGCCCCTTTAACTAAATCAGCATTATAGTCCTTTGGTCTCTGATGTCTTCATGCACTGTTTTTCTGACCATAGCCGTTGTGAATCATCTTGCTCCAGAAGAGGGTGACTGATCTAAGGAAGAATAAGATGTTTCAGTATTGGTTTTCAAGGCTTTATTCACATTGGCATATTTGCCACCATGGCCAGGAACAAATGTCCCTAAAGCATTTCTTGGCTTATTGGGGGTTATTACAGGCCCTTACTTAAATTTGTCATATAGACTTTCCAAATTCTCTTTTTCTTCTAAAATATATTGATAGTTACTAATTTGAAAAATGTATTCTAAAGATTTGCAATATTACAACTCTCTCAGGAAATCTAATTATCTTCTTTCTAAAACTGAAAGGGGTCATAGATATCATTTTGTACCTTCCTACTTTTTGAAAATGAGAAAACAATCCTGAAGAGGTTAAAGAACTTAAGCCCATTTCTCCTGCATCACTAGTCCAGGGCACACTGAAAGATGCTAAGGATATTTTTAAAATTGTGGTGAACTAATCAAAGCAGAAGGGCAGTTAGGTGGCACAGTAAATAGAATTCCAGGCTGTATCAGCAAGCACCCTAGCATACCCAGGATGGCTGCTAGCACAGGTTCTTAGATCTGCTTTTCTAAAGGAAAGCAACTCAAAATGGGTTAACAATCTTAGTTTAATCAATCAAACAAATATCATTTACCTAGTTCAGGGGAAAAAGTCAGCACCCTGAACTTCAGAGAATGCAAACACAAGTTACAAACATAAGTTACAAGCAGACAAAGAAACAGATCAGCAGACGGGCTTCCAATCCTCTAACCATTCCATCCATACCTAGTCAGTTACCAGAGAGGGAAACACCAACATCTGGGTTTTTCAAAGCCGGGCGGCTCAATGGCTTCCCAGAGTCTTGTCTGGCCAAATCACACAACTCTTCCCAAAGTGAGCCCCAAAGCAAAACCTCACATTAGCAGTTTATAAAGCCTTCTCCCAGATCAGAGACCATCACAGCCCTCTTGACCCGCTGCCCAATCACAAAATAATAAGGCATGGGCATTCCTGAAGAACAAGCCTCCTGCCACTGGCTCCATGTGACCACATTCAGCCTATTAGGGGGCAGAGTATATTTTCAAATCAGGAAAGGTTCTGAGAGCCACTCAAGCCACTTAAGCAAAGGGTCTAGGGGCAGGGAAGATCTTCAGATTCCCATAACACAGGCCTGGAGTCAAGAAGACCTACGTTCAAATCTGGCCTTAGATACTTACTAGCTGTGTAACCCTGGGCAAGTCACTTAGTCCTGTTTGCCTCAGGTTCCTATATAAACTAATGCTGAGTGAGGAGAGTAGAACCAGGAGAAGTTTGTACATAATTACAGACACATCTTATGTGTGCTGACTAACTGATAGACTGGACTCCTCTCAGCAATACAAGGTTAGAAGACAACTACAAAAAACTCATGATGGAAAGGGATATCCACATCCAGAGAAAGAACTATAGTCTACAGATTAAAGCAAAATATTTGCTCTCTCTTGTTTGTGTTTTGTTTTGTTTTATCCTCTTTCTCATTGTTCGGCCCATTGGTTATAATCCTTTACAACATGACTAAAATGTGAAGGTATTTGTAGAACCTATATTTGATTACATGCCACTATGGGAGGGAGGTGGAGAAGAGTGAGAGGGGAAGAAAAATTGAAACTTAAGAGATTGTGGAACTGAATGTTGTAAACTAAAAGTAAATAAATAAATTAAATTTAAAAAAATAAGCTCGCTCAAGAAGGAAATGGCAAACTAGTCCAGCGTCTTTGCTGAGAAAACCCTGAATGGGGTCATGAAGAGTTGGACATTGCTGAAAAATGACAAAATAACAAAAATTTAAAGCAGTAAGAAGAGATTTCTCTATACTAAATCTGAACTGATTTGAAATATTCATTCATTCATCATATAAACAGTGATCAGATTTACTAATAAAAATGTATCATACCATTCTCATGTCTTCTTTCTCTGAATATTTATGTGTACGTTCCTTTAAATCACATTGCTTTTAAACATGTAACTGATTTTATGGAAAAAAATTTCATTTTAAATTGATTTCATAATTTACTTGTGGGTTTTGAAATACATTTTCCATCAATTTAATCAAATATAATTCAAAGCTTTCTTCTCCCAGTGAGAGTAGAAACATTTTTGTTTTGTTTAATGTGTTCACATTCTTAACACAAATAGCAAAAATCTGACTTCAGAATTCAATTCACTTCTTAATCTCTCATAATAAAATCATTATCATCACAATGTACAATGCATAGAATCTCCACATCAATCTTCCTCTGATATTTCATCAGGGACTGGGATGTCCCTGAATTTAAGAAGGTCAGGTCTGTAACACATAAATTCTTGAAGGCCGAACCAAATTGGAAAAACATTAATATAGTTCTGTTGTCAAACCAATCATTTCTGTCTTTAATGGACTAACCCAACCAAATATAGAATGATTCATCACCAGTAGATATGCTACGAGGTGGTGGATCAACCATGATAATCAATGTAATAAGCAAGTAAAATTTAAGTGGAATAGTCATTCCCAAAAGATATGTCCTTCAGTTGTTTCTGCTTATAGATCTTGGACAAACAATGCTTAGGAACAATGATCATAGCATCACAGATAGAGAACTTAGACCTTAGTTGTTAAACTGAACTTAAAGGGAGTCCAACCCCCTCATTTTACAGATGAAGAAACTGATATTAATGCAAGTTAAGTTCCTGCTCTGGATCACACAGTTAATAAGGGAGGAATGCAAAATTTTAGTTTAGGTCTTTTCAACTCCCAACTTTCACATCTTCCATGCCACTTAGCTAATGAAGGAGAGCACATTGCATTTTTAAATTGTACAGTGTTTTTAGTTACATCATGTTTCTCTATGTAACAAAGAACACTTCTTTACCCTGAATAGTCTTCAGTGATACTAGATAGTGATAAATACTGGAATACCACATTCTCAGAACAGCTAAAATTGAGCCACCCATTGAGCAATGTAGAAGAGCATGATGGAGATAAATAGGTTGCAGTATATTGTTCATTAAAGACTTTTAGCGAAAACAGCATTAAAGATGTCAGTATGACCAAAAGGAGGGGGGTTAGGCATGTAGCAATGGCAAGGAATACTATGGACAGCCCATGTGATCCTTTGGTAACTAGAACCAGAGACCTAGAAGAAAGTTCCTTGGATTGTGAGTAGCTTTTCCTTTCCCTTAGAGAAATATAGGAACCAGTTTTGGCCAACATGAGAAAGCATGGATGGAGTGTGATCTGCATTGTCAAAGGAATACCTACATTCATGAGATCATGTGTTCATTTGTTGTCCAAAATACAGAGAATAACCTGCTATGATAAAAAATGTCTTCAATACTTTTAGGATTTAAGTTGTTGAACTGACGTGAGCCAAAATGTTGTTTCACCGTCAGTAGATGAGGGAATTTGAGGCCCTCTAAAGGCCAGTCAGTTGCAGAACATGGATTAGAATTCTTTACGATATTGAGTCCCTTTCCTAAACACTGGAGCCTCACTTCCCGATCTGTGTAAGGAGGGCTAATGGCTCTTATGATGCTTGCCTCAAATGAGCTAATGTGTACAGAGAATTTGGAAAACTTTACCCTGTTACGTAAATATCGGCTATTTTTATTTGCACATAGGGCATCCAAAAGTCTTTAGTGCATTTTAAAGTTATTAAACTAAACTTAAAACTGCACTAAGACTTTTGGGATATCTTGGTATGGGGGGTAGTTTTCTTCAGGTCCTCTGACTCATAAAACATAAACCAGATATTTAAATAGATTATTGGGTCAATCAACATGGAATTTGGCCTCATATTAAGAATTATTTTGCAGAGCCCTGTCAACGGAAATGGATGTCTGAATCGGTTGAACGGGTAAAATATTTGCAATCCCTGCACCATGGGCCAGGTTGTGGGCGTTTAGACATTTTAAAAAATAATCAAATAAATTCTCCTTAGAATCATAATTTGTATAGAAATATTTTTGTAGAACTGACACAATGTGAGTAAATGCGGAACCATTTATTACCAGGGTAGGCCATAACCTGCATACCCTAGAATATGCATGTAACACTACTCAAGATATTGAGGTAGTATCTAATTTTGTGTAGATCAGAGCCCATTAACTATTGTGTTACAGACCCATTTTGGCAGTCTGAAGAAACTTATGGACTCGCCAGAATAATGTTTCAAATAGATAAAATAAAATGTATAGGGTTACAAATGAAACCAAGTCAATTGAAATACAGCTATCAAAATATTGCAATAATAACAGCAACAAGGACATGTCCAAGGACCCCAGGTTAAGAATAATCCAGAGGAATAATTTTTACTGGGTCACTTTTCTACAGAGTTTCTGTATCTACCAGCTTAATGTCTTTTAACTCCTAGTAATTCACCTCTGAAGCTACTAATTTATGACTTAGAATTCTGCATTTGGATTTGTTTGGGTTTCTCTAATTAAAGAAAAAATTAGATTGCAGAAAACAAATACAACTTGTACTTAGACATACATATAATCTATTGAAATAGATAATAATTGTTTTTAGAGTTGTGGAAGCATTGCACTTCAGTCATTTCACTTGTGTTCAACTCTTTGTGATCCTATTTGGGGTTTTCTTGGCAAGGATATAGGAGTGATTTGCCATTTCCTCTTCCAGCTCATTTTACAAATGAGCAAATTGAGGCAAACAGGGTTATGTGACTTGCTCTGGGTTCTAGTAAGTGTCTGAAGTCAAATCTGAACTCAGGTCTTTCTGACTCAAGGCCTAGCCCACTATTCAGTATGCCACCTAACTGCCCTGTAGGAGCATACTCTGTGTAAAATATTCAATTTTATTAAGTGATTCATTTATTTACATAGATATATGAATACTAGATATAGAGTACATTATACTTACAAAATATAAGCTAATGTTTTGGTTCAATTTACAAGAACTTATTGAGTATCCATTAAGCTGCCTTACACTGGGCTATAATGGGGGTAGATACAATTAGCATGACTCTTAATAAAATTAAGTTTCAGACTTTTGTGCAATACTGAGGTAGCTAAGTGGTACAGTGGTTTAAGCAATGGGCCTGAAGTCAGGAAGATCAAGTTCAAATATGACCTTAGATACTAGCTAGATTATCAGACTCAGTTTCGTTAAATATAAGGCAGAAATAATAAAAGCGTGAAGCACTTAGCACAATGCCAAGCGCATACATAATAGGCACTTAATACATGTTTGTTTTCTTTTCTTCTTTCCTATACCAAAATAATTATATAAGAACAATTTTTAGAAATAGACAAAGCAGTAATAAAATTTATTTGGAAAATTAAAATTCTAGAAACAATATAAAAATAGGAGAAAGTATGAGTGAGAGAGTTATAGCATTGCCAGGCATCAAAATATAAAGCAGTGATTATAAAAATTCTTTGGTACTGGTTGAAAACTAGAAGAATTGATCAACAAAACAGACTAGTTTAAAGAAAAGAAGAATCAGAAGTAATAAAGAAGAATAATATAGTGTTTAATAAAGTCCAATTCATAAGCTATGAGGAGGAGTTCTTTATGACAAAAAATCTTTAAGAACAACAGAAAGCAGTTTGGCAAAAATTAGGATTAGACTAACATCCTACCCCACAAACCACAATAATATGCCACCATGAATATCCCAAGTGAAGTCAACAAAGATTTATTAAGTGCTTCCAATGTTCCAGGCAGTGTGCTAAGCACTGGGAGTACAAATACAGAGGAAAGAAAAATAGTCCCTTTCTTCAAGCAGTTTACATTCATTGTATGTGTGTGTGTGTGTGTGTGTGTGTGTGTGTGTGTGTGTGTGTGTGTGTGTGTGTGTGTGTGT
>CM053580.1:338922042-338956813 GCA_028627135.1 Pseudochirops cupreus
AAAACAGAGGTTCAGAGTACACATAGTCAATTAGAGAGAGAGGGGCTGTATGAGCAGAGGGTCCTTCCAGGAAGATAATTCTAAGGGTGGAATGAACTTCTAGGGTGAAGAAGTTTCTGTGATATGGCAAATAAAGTATCAAGAGTCAGAAGTATGCCTGGAGAGGATACATGACCTGAAAAAAAATATGTCACATCATTAAAAAAAAAATAGAAGTGAACAGAAAGCAGTACTCAAAATTGTGGCTAGGGAAGATATGCTTAACCAGAGAGGAAATAATTAGTCTGTCCAATTACATAAAATTAAAGAGTTTCTGCATGAATAAAATTGAAAAAGGTAAAGTATGAGAAACTTTTGAATGGGAAAAATATTTATACCAGATATCTGATATGTCTGGCATGATCTCTTTCTCCCCCCCCTCCCTCTCTTTCCCTCTCTTATATTAAACAGATATATAACACCACAAGCCATTTTCTGATGGGGGGATGGGAAACAGTTTTCAAAGAGAATTATAACTCTTTGAAAGCATACTCTAAATCATTTAACAGCAAAAAAGGAAATAAAAACTCCAAGATTTTTACCTCACATGCTAGAAACTGACAAAAAAGAAAAAATATTGGGAACATGCATGTTTTGGGGGAATTAGGAAATTCTTCTGGGTATCAACTTGAATTGTGGAAGAAAAGTGACTCAAATTTCTGTACTTTTTGACCCACAAATCCCACTACAATCCTTAAAACCCAAAGAAGTCAAAGGTAGAAATAAAGTTCCAATCTATTTTAAAATATACATAGGAACATTCTGGTGGCAAAGAACTAGAAACAAAGTGAGTGCCCATAAATTAGGGAATGTTTGAAAAACCTCTGGTAAGTGGAATATTTATGACAGAATGTTATTGACCAATAAGTAACAATTAATGAACAATTCAGAGAAAGATGAAAAGTTCTTTATGAACCCATACATAGAAAGAAAAAGCAGAAGCCAAAATGTAATCTATACAATGATTACAACAATGTAAATGAAAAGAATAAGCATTCATAGAGGAATGACTGAAAAACCAACTATAGTCCTGGAGAACATCATGAAACATAAATTTTGTTGGAGAACAAAACAAAACAAAACATAAAAAATGTTGGAGAAACAAGGACTATTAGAGCAAAATATTAGATATTCTGTGAGGTGCAACCACTGTATCAGGTGCTGTTACTTTTTATTTTAATTTGCTACAAGGTAATGCTCAATCTAATGGGAGGTAGGAGGGAAAGGAAAAGGTTCTTGCCTCACAGTACCTTAGACATGTGTGGGAGGGGATGATAAGAGGCAGTATTAACATATAGGTAAAAATAAAAAACTTAAAGTAGTATGATATAGTTTCTATTGCATGTTATAGTGGAGACAAGACACATAGGCATGAAACAATTACAACTTGGTATTTAGAATAAATTCTAAATTGACGAAAGATTAGAAAGACCTGAGTTCAAATTCGACCTCACTCAAATAGCTCTGTGGTCCTGGACAAGTCACTTAACATTTGTTTACCTCAATTTCCTAAATTGTAAAATAGGGATAACAATAGTACCTACCTTGTGGAGTTGTTTTTAGTATCAAATGAGATAATATTTGTAAAGCGCTTAGCATAGTGCCTGGCACATAGTAAGTACTATATAAATGCAAGCTGTTCTTATGATTATCTTGTGATCTTTGGCAAGTGATTTCAGCTCCATTGACCTTACTTTATTCATTTTTAAGGTTTGGAAGTTGAGAAAGATAGCATATATACTAGCTCTAACTCAATGACCTGATGTGATGGTCCTATGATGGGTAATTGGGAATTACAAGACATCTTTGAACAATGGAGTGACAGTATCATCATGAAAGCATCATATAATGGATATATTCAGGAGGAACAGATGGGTGTAATGAACCTCACATTTTGAAACAGACATGATCCACAAAAAATTACATATGACTTAAATTTGGCAAATTGATTTATATTTTAAATGTGCTTGGGGCAGGGGACTTGACGTTTAAGGAAATTTAATGGTGAATAGGTTTGTAAAGTGAAAAGTCACCCTTATTATTTCTAGATATAGATTTTAATGTATCTTATCTCCAAATCTCTACTCCTTTCCACATGCCACTGCCAACAATTTGTGGAGGAGTTGTTGTTCAGTCATGTATGGCTCCTCATGGCCCCATTTGTGATTTTCTTGGCAAATATATGAGAGTGGTTTGCCAGTTCCTTCTCTAGCTTGTTTTACAGATGAGGAAACTCTGAAGCAAACAGGGTTAAGTGACTTGTCCAGGGTCACATAGCTAGTAAATGTCTGATGCTGGGTTTGTACTCAGGAAGATCAGTCTTCCTGACTTAGACCTAGCATTCTATCCTAGCTGCCCCCTTGTAGAGGAGAGGGTGGTGAAAATATGATTAAATATTGATGTGCTTGGTAGTACTTGTTAGAAATATCTCCACTACAATAATCCTAAATGTATATCTGAAAAATTTTGAATTGTTGGATAGCTATATAATCCTCCCTGAACAACCTTAATTTCTTTGTCTGAATGTTAGACTCTAGCAATTATTTGTCAATCTCTATTAGATATCTATATTATTGTTTATTTGCCTTTTTAAAGATTAAGAGAAGGAGGGGGAACAAAGTATACCGTATATCAAATTCAATTCAACTTAAGAAACATTTAATGACTAATATGCATAGGATAATGTTATAGGTACAGGACATACAAAAACTCTGTCAATTAGGTAGTAAAGTGGATATCGTACTAGAACTGGAGTTAGGGAGGCCCATCTTCTTGAGTTCAGATTTGGCTTCAGACATTTACTAGTTGTGTGACCCTGGGTAAGTCACTTATCCTATTTTGCCTCAGTTTCCTCACCTGTTAAATGATCTGGAGAAGGAAATGTTAAACCACTGTAGTATCTTTGCCAAGAAAACCCCCAAAAAGGGTCATGAAGAGTTGGACAATACTGAAATGACTCAACAATAACATATAAAGACAAAAATAACATATATTCTGCTCACAAGGAGCTTACATTCTAGTCAGTCTTCTTACTCTGCAATGAAATAATAATAAAGAGGAATTGGTATCAGAGATGGTAATTTCTCCAACTATTTCCTTTGTCCATCCATAATTTTTGTAGAAGAAAAGAAATGAAAAGAGGATGGTGGAAAGGTTGGGGAAGAGAAAGTAACAGATAACGTAGTAATAGAGGTGAACTCCAGGGTGATTTGTACATTTTTTAAAAGGCTGGAACTAAAACTACTGAAAGAAGAGCCCAGTTTGATACTCCTTATTCAAATGACTGTCTTCTGTCATGCCACTATCTTGGGGAATTCATTTAGCAGATCATATTTCAAGCTATATTCTTGCTATTCTTTTGTATGGAAAAAGTGAATGCCTTGGATGGGAAATATTAATGCTTTCAAAAAAAACTGTAGCAGACAAACTAGGAGAGGGAGAATGGCATAGTTTTTTTTAGTGTCATTATACAGATGATCTACCTGGAGATAAAAAAACATCTTTTGCCAATCATAACTGCTTAAGCACTCACACACATCAGTATCAAAATGAAACAAACAAAATTATGGCCTGTTAAAGCAAATACAGGATTTTTTCTGGGCATATACATATATATATATATATATATATATATATATATACATATATATATATACACACACATACATATATATATATGTATATATGCATGTATATATATATATATATGTATATATATGTATGTATATATACCCAGAACAAATTTATATATATGCATTTATTCTCATAGGGTGTTATTTTGACTTTTAGCAGCATTTAGTTCTGAAATGGTTTTGTTGAAATTCCCAACCACAAAGAATGTGACCCAGTTCAATTTGAATGTAGCCTGATTGCTTTAAGTGTCTAAAATCTAGAGTAACAATTGTGGTGGATTTATGGGATGCAGCCAAAGCAGTACTTAGGGGAAAATTTATATCTCTAAATGCTCACAACAATAAAATAAAGGGCAGATCAATGAATTGGGCAGGGGACTTTTTAGTTCTAGCTTTTCTAAGCTAGAAAAAGAACAAATTAAAAATTCCCAATATCAAATTGGAAATCCTGAAAATCAAAGAAGAGATTAAAAAATTGAAAGTATGGAAACCATTGAACTAATAAATAAAACTAAAAGCTGGTTTTCTAAACAAACAACAACAATAACCCAATAGATATTGGTTAATTTTACTTAAAAAAACTAACTAATTTAACATTTTCACAAAAAGGGTGAATTCACCAATGAAAAAGAAATTAAAGCAATAAAGTCTTATAATCTAAGTGAAATGAATGAATATTTACAAAATTATAAATTGCTCAAATTAACAGAAGAGGAAACAGGATGCTTAAATAACCCTGTCTTAGAAAAAAAGAAATTGAACAAGGCATCAATGTACTCCCTAAGAAAAAATCACCAGGGCCAGATGGATTCACAAGTGAATTATACCAAACATTTAAAAAACAATTAATTTCAGTTCTATATAAATGATTTGGGAAAATAGACGAAGAAGAAAACCTACCAAATTCCTTTTATAACACAAATCTGGTGCTGCTACCTAAACCAGGAAGAGTCAAAACAAAGAACAAAAACTTATAGACAAATTTCCCTAATGAATGTTAATACAGACATTCAAAGAAAAATACTAGTAAGAGGATTATAGCAATATTTCATCAGGATCATACACTATGACCATGTGGGATATATACTAGTTATGCAGGGCTGTTTCAATATTAGGAAAACCATCAGTATAACTGACTATCTCAATAACAAAGTCAACAGAAATCATATGATTATCTCAATAGATGCAGAGAAAGCTTTTTGGCAGAACATAGCACCCATTCATATTAAAAACACTAGAGAGCTTAGGAATAAATGGAGCTTTCCTTAAAATGATAAGTAGTATTTACATTAAACCATCAGCAAGCATTATCTGTAATGGGGTTTAGCTAGGAGCTTCCCTAGAAAGATCAGGGGTATAGTAGCAAGCACCCTAGCATACCCATGATGGCTGCTAGCATAGGTTCTTTGATCTGCTTTTCTATAACAATCTTACTTTAATCAAACACATATCATTTACCTAGTTCGGGGGAAAAGTCAGCACCTTGAACTTCAGAGAAAATACAAACAGAAGTTACAGGCAGACAAAAAAAAAATCCAGACAGAGAAAATAGCACAGTTAAGCAGACCAATAGACAGGGCTTCTAGATTTTTGACTATCACACACCTACATATTTAGTTACCAGAGAGAGAAGCACCAACATCTGGGTTTTCAAAGCTGGGGGGCTTGACAACTGCCCAGAGTCTCATCTGGACAAATCACACAACTTTTCCCATAAGTGAGCCCCAAAGCAAAGTCTCACATCAGGATATACATATAGCTTTCTCCAGGGTCAGAAGACATCACATATTCATGACCCATTGCCTAATAACAAAATAATAAAAGGCAGGCCTTCCTGAAAAACAAGCCTCCCCTAAACAAGCTTCTATTGTTGTGCTCCAAGTGAGACCCATTAAGATGTGGGGATGATCTTCAAATTCCCTAGTTCTATTAAGGGGCAGGGAAAATCTTCAAATTTCTTTACCATTACAAGGGATGATGCCCATTATCACCACTGTTATTCAATATTCTACTAGAAATGTTAGCTATAGCAATAAGATAAAAAAAAGAAATTAAAGGAATTAGAATAGGCAATGAGAAAACAAAATTACACTCTTTACAGATAAGTTGTATGAAAAGTTCTAGAGATATAGTTTCTTCATAATTAATAATTTTATTAGTTATGGCTAGTAGAATAAATGAAATGATGATCCCTTGACTGTCTCTCATAAACCAAAGACAAATCATCAAACCAAAGACACTCAATGCTTATATACCCATGGAAGAGTGGATGTACCCAAGAGGTGGAAATCAACTTAGATTGGCTAAAAATTAATGAGCGAATGAATGTTATAATGAGATGGGCTTGTTCTAATGAGGCGCTGGGTACTTGACTTTGATCATGTCACTCTTAGACAAAGAGAGGCTCAGTTCAAACCAGACTATGCTTGCCTTGGGGCAATTTATACAAAAGAATCTATCCTCCACCCAGTCAATGGACAATGAACAATTGTGGAGTAAGAATTCCACCTAGATTAGATGATCTCTGTAAGGTCTTCTAGGTGAGTGGGGTGAGTTCTGGTAACTAATATAATTGGAGGATTTGGGCAATCTTGTATACTAGCAATGTCCTTCACTATGTCTAGAATTTGAATGAAAAAATAGAACAGGAAAAATCCCTGGATCTCCCCAATATTGATTGGTTATTAATAATTGTTTATCTCATAGATGATGATGTAGAGAATCCTAGAGAATTAACTCCAAACCTAGTTGAAATAATTAATAACTTTAGCAGAGCTACAGGATATAAAATAAACCCACATAAATTGTTAGTATTTCTACATATTACAAACAAAGCCCAACAGCAATAGAAAGATAAATTCCATTTAAAATAACTGCAGACAATATAAAATACTTGGAAGTCTACTTGCCAAAACAAACTCAAGAACTATGGGAGCACAATTGCAAAAGAGTTTTCACACAAATAGAGTCAGATCTAAACAATTGAAAAATATAAATTACTCATGGGTAGGCCAAACCAATATAATAAAAATGACAATTCTACCAAAATTAATTTACTTATTCAGTGCCATACCAATCAAATTGCCAAAAAACATTTTATAGAGCTAGAAAAAATAATAATAAAGTTAATCTGGAAGAGCAAAAGCTCAAGTATATCAAGGAAATTAATGAAAAAGATGCAAAAGAAGGTAGCCTAGCCATAACAGATCTGAAACTATATTGTAAAACAGCAATCATTGAAACTATCTGGTACTGGCTAAGAAATAGAATGGTGGGTCAGTGGAATAGATTAGGTACACAAGACACAGTAGTAGTAAATGACCATAGTAATCTAGCATTTGATAAACTCAGAGACTCCACCTTCTGAGATACAAACTCACTATTTGACAAAAACTGCTGGGAAAACTGGAAAAGGGTATGGCAGAAATTAGGTATAGACCAACATTTTACATCATATACCAAGATAAGGTCAAAATGGGCACATAGTTTAGTTATAAAGGGTGATACCATAAGCAAATTAGGAGAGCAATGAATAATTTATCTGTCAGATCTATGAAGACAAGAAGAATTTTTAACCAAACAAAAAATAGAGCATTATGTGATATAAAATGAATAATTTTGATTATATAATATTAAAAAGTTTTGCACAAACAAAACCAATGGAACCAAGATTAGAAGCAAAGCAGAAAACCGGGAGATAATTTTTACAATATGTGTCTATGATAAAGGTTCCATTTTTCATACCTATAGACGACTAAGTAAAATTTATAAGAATACAAGTCATTGCCCAAATGATAACTAGTCAAAGGATATGAACAGGCAGTTTTTGGATGAAGAAAACAAACCTATCTAGAGTCATATGAAAAAATGCTCTAAATCTCTACTGACTAAAGGAAACACAAATTAAAACAACTCTGAGGTACCAAATCATACCTATCAGATTGTTTGATATGACAGAAAAGGAACATTATAGCTGTCGAAGGGGATGTGGCAAAATTGGGACACTAATATGTTGTTGATGGAGTTGTAAACTGATCCAAGTATACTGGAGAGCAATTTGGAACTATGCCCAAAGGACAATTAAACTGTATTCCCTTTGATCCAGCAATACCATTACTAGGTCCATATCCCAAAGAGATCATAAAAAAGGGAAAAGGACCCACATGTCCAAAAATATTTATAGCAGCAGTTTTTGTGGTGTCAAAGAATTGGAAATTGAGGGGATATTCATCAATTGGGGAATATCTGAGCAAATTGGGGCATATGAATGTAATGGAATACTATTATTCCATTATGATCAAATGGACTTCAGAAAAATCTGGAAAGACTTACAGGAATTGATGCAAAGTGAAATGAGGAGAACCAGGAGAAAGTTGTATACAGTAAGAGCAAAATTATGTAATTAATTCTTCTCAGCAATACAGTGATCCAAGACAATTCCAAATGCCTCATAATGGAAAATGCTTTTGAATTCCAGCAACAGAACTGATGGAGTCTGAATGCAGAATGAAGCATACTATTTTCATTTTATCTTTTTCATTTTTTTCCTTTTGGTTTGTGTCTTCTTTTACAATATGACTAATATTGAAATATATTTTACATGATTATACATGTATAACCTATTTAAAATTCTTACCTTTTTAGGGAATAGGGAGAGAAGGGAGAGAGGGAGAAAATTTGGAACTCAAATAAAAAAATGAATGTAATTTTGACTATTATAAATACCCAAATAAAAATAAGGAACATAAAAAGAAAGATGTTATCTGCATCCTGAGAAAGAACTGATAAATAACGCATGTATAGAATAATCTTAAATACACATACACACATATATACATATACATACACATGCTTATGTGAACCTATTTGTGTCTATGGTAATCATCTTTAGGATGGGAGGGGGAGTGAAGAAAAAAAAGAAAAATACACATTATCTTTGTTGTATATTTGGAGTGAATAGCAAGTTGTACATGGTAGATTTGCAGTTTCATGTGTAATTTTTTTTTATTGTACTGTGTTATAGAAATGTTTGTTTTTTTTCTGTGAATCGAAAATAAAATAAATTTTTAAAAAATGAATATTGAAATTGTCTTTACATATAATTGGAAAATGTTTAAATTAAATTAAATTTAAGTTAAATTTAAAAATTACTACTTAAAAAAAGAAACAAACTTTACTAAAACTAAAAAATAAAAGATTTTTCCTTCCCCATGCCCCACATCCCAAAAGAAGAAAAAAAGAATTATGGTGAAACATTCAAGTCCACTCCTCAGGGCAGAAATTTGCCCTCAGTTAGGAAAGGTTCCTCAAATTAAGATGCTTGGGGAGTGTGATGACAAGCAAAGAAGTAGTTAACACCTTGTTTCAGCTATTTAGAGACACCTCGTTTCAGTTCTTGCCCATGATTATATCAAGTCTTTTGTTGAACCCCACAACTTGTGAACCCTAGAACTTGTGAACTCCTATTGCTGATGCAACAGGAAGGGGAGGAGATAATGACCATATATAAGGAGAGACCCAGGGTGGAGAGAGCAGAATTGAGAACAGAACTTGTGATGGCAGAACTGAGAAGAACTGAGAAGACAAAACTGAGAAGAGAGCAGAACTCTTGTGGTGGCAGAGTTAAGAAGGAGAAAACTGGTGGTATCCTTGCACTCTATGTTTGTCTGTTCTGTCTGTGTTGATGTTTATTTGTGATACTTTGTGCAGAAGCCTTGGGACCTTACTGGAAGCCGTGAAAGAGGATTTCCTGGTTGTCTGTTTACAGAAGTCCTGGAGGAGGGATTTGAAGGTCCTAGGACTGTACCGACAATTTGTGATGAGTTCTCAGACCTTGTTTGTGGGTCTGTGTTGATTTCACAGGCAGATAGAGAACTGATGACGGTGCTGGCAATGTGTATGAATGTTGTTTCGGCTCTGTTAAGCTTTGTCTTCCCAGAAACAGAAACTGTGAAGGATTTGAGGTGGACTGGGCACTGTGAGCTTCAATATGGAATGGGAACTGGACAAGGAACTGGATGAAGAACTGGATAAGGAGGTGGACAAGGAACTGAGAGCTTCCTGTCTTTGAAGTCAGGTAACAGTTGGGTAGATTCACTCAGGAGCTGGGACCATGGAAGAGGAACCATGGAAGCTGAGAACCAGCCTCCAGTCAAGATGAAAAGATCTCTCTTTGGGTATTTAATGCAAATTGAGAAGATCATGATTTACTGTGGCCTAGCAGTGGGAGGACTTTGTACTCTGTATCCTGTACCTCTTCAGGACAATTGAATTAAGGATGATTGGAAACTAATCTTCAGTTAAGAAGAAAGAAGACTTTTTGACTGAGAGATTAAGACAATGTGACCTAGGTGTGGAAAACTTTAACCTTTATACTTTGTGTTCCTTAAGGAAGCTTGCTTCTTAAGGGTGATTGAGTTACAGACTTACCGAATGATTGTACTTTGTTTAAAACTATGTGACCACTTTGGTGAAAATTATGTGGCCATTTTAGCAATAAGTTATCATGTCATAACAGTTTTGTGAATGCTGTACCTTGGTTTCTGTGAATGTTTTGCTTTAATTTCCTGCTGAATAAATAGAAAATTCACTGTATTATGTAATCAGAACCTTGAAGCTGTTCACAGCAGCAGTCCTCTGGAAAGCTGTTCATACTTGGCTTTACAGGGAGGCATATAGAGAGCTCATCCAGAAGTAGTCTCTTATAATGGCATTCCTATCTTCTCCTCTTCCACACACCCAAAGAGTACCATTCAGATTGTACCCCTTGCCACCTGAGGGTGAGGGTACCTTTCATTTTGATTGTCCCATGAGTAATTTGTGGTATTTGCTCTTGTGGTAGGTATAAAAATTCCTTATTAAAGTTCTAGTTCAAAGGAACAGAATAAACTTTCTATTCCTTAAAAAAAAAACAAACTCTTGCTGCTTAAATTTGACTTCTTAAGTAGTTTCTATATCCAGTTGATTAAGTACACTGTGCAATGTAGTTTTCTTTAAAACATTATCAGGAAACATTTATTGGATACTTAAGGATTAGCTCTGAATTTAGAGTCAGGGGACTTTCATTAGAATTCTAGGCCTACAGCTTACTAGTTATCCTTGTGTCCTGATGTATAAAAATGAAAGTATTGAATTAGATGGCTTTTTTGGTCCCTTCCAACTAGAAATCTATGATCTTACTTTCTTATTCCCATTCTGATGGGACAAATATTCAAGATCTTTGGGATTGTATGTATTATTTTAATATCAGTTATAACCTCTACATCATTTAATCCTCTTGTTATAGAAGTACCTGCATGTGAGAGACACGTAGGAGAGAGAAAAGACAGAGAGAAGGGAGAAGAGAGAGACTGAAGAAGGGAGAGACTGGATGGGGGAAAGAGAGGAAAGAGAGGGATAGAGACAGAGACAGAGAGAGATAGAGAGAAAGGGAAAGAGGATAGAGAGATAGAAACAGAAACGCAGAAATATGTACAGAAACAGAGACACAGACAGAGAGAGATGGAAAGGGGGGCAGGGAAGGGAGAAGGAGAGACATGCCACTTTTTTATTCAGTATTCTGTGGAAAGTTACTGTTAGGAATTAAAGCAAACCATGAATCCAAAGATAAGTTATAGCAATGTGGAGAAGTTCAAATAAAGTGTGTACTAAAATAGGCATACTGTGCTTCTCAAATATGAACTTCCTTTAATGCTGTGCTGTATTCTTTTAAACTCTTAAATGCTATGTATTTCAGGACTCTTAAAATTTGGATGTTGAAAGGGATGTTGGAAAATTGGGACACTAATGCACTGTTGGTGGAGTTGTGAATTGATCCAACCATTCTGGAGGGCAATTCCAAAGGGCTATAAAAATGTGCACCTCCTTTGATACAGCAAAACAATTGCTATCCCAAAGACATCCAAAAAGAAGAGAAAATTATCTATTTGTACAAAAAAATTTATAGCAGCTCTTACAGTGTTAACAAAGAATTGGAAATCAAAGGGAAGCCCATCACTTGGGGAATGGCTAAACAAACTGTGGTATATAATTTTAATGGAATATTTATTCTGCTGTAAGAAATGACAAGCAGGATGACTTCAGAAAAAACCTGGAAAGACTTACATGAACTGATATTAGTGAACTGAACAGCACCAGGAGAACATTGTACACAGTAACAGCAATATTATTTTAAAAAGAATTGAGAATGACTTAGATATTCTCAGCAATACAATGATCCAAGGCAATCCTGAAGGACTAATGATGAAGCATACTACCTGCCTCCAGAGAAGGAACTGATATTGTTTGAATTGTTTGAAGCATGCTATTTTTCATTTTCTTTCATTTTTCTTTTATTCAAATCTTCTTTATACAAAATGACTAACATGGAAATGTTTTACATAATTGCACATGTATAACCTATATCTGAATGCTCACCATCTCAAGGAGGGAGAGAGAAGGATAGAACATTGAGAAAAATTCTGGATATATCTTCTCTCCCTGTCCTCACCTCCCTGTCCTATCCTCTTCTCACAATAGTGTGAAAAAAGAGAGAAAAAAAGTCAAGCAAAATGAGCCAACACAGAGTGGTTTCTGGCAAACGCAAAATTCATGCCCATAATTCCAATCTTGTTAAGAAAAGGAGAGGTACATTCCTTCTCTCTTCTCTGGAGTCAAGATTTGTGATTATAATTATATGGTATTTGCCTACAATTCATTGTTCTTTTAATTTATGTTGCTTGAGTTTTAACCTTCAGGTATTATTGAAAGCTACTGTCTGGTTCAAGATTCATTCTCATCACATGCTTGCCCTGGCAGTTTGTGCATACCCTGATAGGGGCAGAGAGGCTGAGTAACTGCTCTGCTCTTTATGGTGCTTGAAGTCAATGGCCTTTTATTTCTCATCTCTACCCCTCTCTACAGGGTTGTGCCAACCTGTAAATGCTTAATAGATCCTTTTTGGCTTTCGAGGTGTGTGTGTGTGTGTGTGTGTGTGTGTGTGTGTGTGTGTGTGTGTGTGTGTGTGTGTGTGTGAATTCTGCAGATCTATTAGAATTTAGCTATAAGAACTTAATGGGTTTTTGCTCTCCTAAATTCCAGAAGTTTACCTAGACATAGAATCAGTTAGGATCCAAGAATTTTAGGACATTCACAATGTGGATATGTTTAGTTCCCTATGACTATGGGTGAATGCTTGTGTGAAACAAAGAACTATTAAGCAAGGAAGCTTCTTCAAGATGTTTGACTCACTGACTGCCAGTGAGATCAGTTACTGGGAGGAGAGCTATCAGAGGAACTTTGGAGAGTCTATGGACCAAAAATTACAAAATAGGAAGGGAGTATGAAACTCAAGATACCATGTCAACTAACTTTTACAAGGGTTGGTGCTTCCCAACATCTAAACTGTATAGTTGCTGGAGGGGCATGACTTGGTTTTCATTTTCAATTGGTTCACATCAGATCAAGGTGAGAGGAAATGCAATGTAACCTAAAGGGGGTTAAACTTGCAGTTGGGGAAGACCTGAATTCAAATGCCACCTCAGATACTTATTACCTGAGTGATTGAGAAATCACTTAGTTTCTCTGTGCTTGTTTCCTCTTCTATAAAAATGAAAGGATTGGACCTGGTATTATGAGGTCTGCTCTAGCTCTTAATCTTTGATCCTATGACTCAGTACCAAGTCCTCTCAAGGAACAGTTCCATGTTAATGATTCTCTCTTCTCTCCAACTTTGAGCTCAGCATATTTTCTTTCCTCAGCTATGTCTCCCCTCAATTCCTGTCAAGACCTCCAATTGAATTCTCTCTCTTCTTTGTAGGAGTATGAAATGGGACAGACAGTGCACAGTCTTTATATAGTCATCATGTATATAATTTTCATGTTTCTGCTTGTTTCATTCTGCATTGGTTCATACATATCTTTCCATATTTCTCTAAATTCCTCATTTTTGTAATTTCTCATGGTTTACTAAGGTCCAATTGCATTCATAGAGGGAGGCAACATGATACCATGGAAAGTCTTTAAATTTGGATTTAGAGGATCTGGGCTCAAATCCTATTTCTACTACTTACTTGCTGTATGAACTTAGGGGAAGTCTCTTCTCTCAGGGCCTCAGTTTTCTTCTATTTGAAATGACACTAGATAATCTCTGCAGTCCCTTCTAGTTCTAAAGCCATGATCCTATTACACATCACTGTTTGTTTAGTTGTTCCCCAAAGAATGGGCACTTTCTTTGTTTCTTATTTGTTGTTACCAAAAAAAAGTACCTATTTAAAAATTTTTATTCACTGTTAGTGTGCTCAGATATTGACAAATTAAAGGTCATTTCACCCCGACTTGTTAATTTTCATAAATGATGGCATCTACTTGCCTTCTCTGATGATAAATAGCTCTTTGGAGAATAACCAATGAAAACTGCCAGATACTGGAAAAGTGTTCCATTTGTGATAGCTGGATTCTGAGTGATTATTCTTTGTAAAGAGAGAATTAGAGATACTTAAGTTGAGAGGTCAAAAAATCTATGGAATTGCCAAGTAAGAGAATAATCGTATCCACATAAAATACAATGTTGCATTATCAGACTCATTTGTGGGTGGGCTGTTCATTTCATTTAGCTGCACTGAATTCCAATACATGACAGCTCTATGGGCACCCCATGGAGTGAAGAAAAAGGTTAGTCTACACCCACTCTCTGTCTCACAGTTAGCAATATGTTGCCAAGTTTACTCCGCTTTCTCCAACCTGACTCCCCCATCCCCAACCACGAACACTGCAGCTAGTTTGTGTTTTGTTTCGTTTTCCCTCTCCTCTTACTCTTCCCTTCCTCCACCCATAAGATTATTTCGGATATTTTTACTCTTGTTTTGGCATCCTTCCTGGTTTTTCTTGTGTAACACATTTGACTAGTATTGGTAGAAATGGAGCAGAGAAGTACAAGGCAAAAACGGAAAGAAAGAATTTATGTCTAGCAGATAGAATCCAGAAGAGTCTTATTTCCCTATATATCATTGCAGTTTTTGTTGCTATTTATTAGAAGAACTTGGTCAATGAACTCAGTTGACTATGCCCAAGATAACTTTGGCTTTATAATAATCAACATTTACTGTAAATCTGTAGAGGTAGAAGCCCTGTTAAGGCATTTTAAAATACCTCACTTCCATTGGATTTCTAGTTTGATTTATTTACAATGAAAAAGGAGCTACAAACACATTAGCTTCAGCTGAGATCCTGACATATTTTATAGATCTTTCAAAATATACATTAGAGCATAACACCATAATTGTTAAAATTACCGACTCATTGACAGTCTCCTTAATGGAGAAAATGGCATTAAAAACCCACCAAAATCCAAAGATTCACAGCTGAACTGCTATAAAGTATACTTTAATAAGGTTTTGGCTCCAAAATATTAGAATATCACAGAATCTGAATTTGGAGGTGCCAAAGTATCCTTACTACAATATCCCCAACAAATTTATCATTTAACCTCTGCTGGAAGACACAGTCAGAACACACCCACAGACTAAGAAAGTAGCCCATTCTACTTTCAGATATTTCTGATTGTGAAGGGTTTCCCTAGCCCCACCCCTTCCTCTTTTACTGTCTTGCTTCTTTGTAGATTCTACCCGATGCTTATAGTTCTTCCCAGATAAACTTAATCTCTTTTCCACATGAAAGCCCTTTGATTTCTTGTGGATGAATGTATTGATGTGCATGGAGGACTCAATATTTGTGTTTAGACCATTTTCAAATAATTATTATCTATACTCCAAGTATGTGCTGGTTATCCTCCTTCCATAAGAAAATCAACAGGGCTTTAGGCCTAATTTTCTGTTCTCCAGGTTATCAAAGAGAATGATAAAATATGGGAGATAAGTGTCAATGTAACAACAACAAAAACAACAAAAGAAGGAATCTGAAGATTAAAAGGGGAATTGTACCCTGTGTCAGAAGGTTGGAGGTTTTAAGAAAGTGAAGTAGAGGAGAGGGAAAAGAAGGATCACTAAACACTTGGAGCTAAGTTGTCATTATGAGGCTTTATCTAAAGGAGGATCTAGAATAGTGGTTCTCAACCTTCCTAATGCCCCGACTCTTTAATACTCATATGTGGGTGTATCTGCATGTGGGCGGACTTGCCTGGAGACAGATAGAGAAGTGGTGTCTTGGTTCCTAAGACCATTGGAAATATGTGTTTTCCGATGGTCTTAGGCGACCCCTGTGAAAGAGTTGTTCTACCCCCAAAGGGGTGGAAACCCACAGGTTGAGAACTGCTGATCTAGAAACTCTGAAGAAGCAGCAGTTTACTCTTGTCGAAGAAATGACAATATATATCCTTAGATGCTTTCATGTGAGAGATCATCGAGTGAGAGTCAGAAGAAGAGACAAGTACTAGTGCTCCATTACTGAAGGGTACTGAAACAACTATTTGAAAGAGAAATAAATGCTTTGCTGACTTTTATTTTTCTATTTCTCAACATCATTACCAAAACGTCCACACCTTATAACAAAGTTAAGCCAAACAAAACAACACATGGGTAGGGCAGTATCTGACAACACGTGTTATATTGCAGCACCTCAGAAGTGTGCTTTACCGTTAGCCCACTGGAGTCAAGATTACTTGTTGCCTTATTGCATGGGCTACGGTTCAGATGTCTTTCAATATTGTTTATTGTGGTCATTGTGTAAATTGTGTTCCTGGTTCTACCTCACTCTTCATCAGTTCTTAAAAGTCTCCCTAGGTTTCTCTGAATTCTTCATATTCATTTTTTTGGATGGTAAAAAAATATTCTAGTGAATTCATTTATCACACTTTGCTTAGCCATTGCCCAATTGATAGATACTTTGTTTTTGATAAAACAAAAATATGCTGCTATAAATGTTTTTCTATATATCTCTTTAGTCATTAACCTTCTTGGACTATATGCCCAGTAATACAATGTGGTCTGCTGCATTTTCTATATCTATTTGGAGCAATCTGGGCTCATTATATTTCTTCTGCCATCTTGACTCTATCCTCTGTAATAGACTTCTGACAGATCTTCCTGCCTTAGTCTTTTCCTTTCTAGTTTACCCTCTACACAGCTGACAAAGAGATACCCTTAAAGCATAGGTCTGGTCATATCATTTGCCTACTCAAGATGCTTCAGTGGTTCTTTATAGTACGTAAAATATAATATAAACTCCCTGGTTTGGCATTTAAATCCCTTTACAACCTGGTTCCTACTTATATTTTCAGACTTATTAAACATCCCTACACTTCCCACATTCTATGTTTTAAGATGGTCTCATGATATAGTGCCTTTCATATTTAACATTCTAACTCCTTTCTCTGTGCCTTTGAGCTGTTGACCAGGCCTGATAGGTCCTTCCTTCTCATATCCTCCCATTAGAATCTCTTACTTCATTCAATGCTTGTCTCTGTGAGCCACAAGTCCCAGGATGTTGGTCAGTTCTCAAACTGCTATTGCACAGAATAAGCAAATCATCACCATCATCACTACCACCATCACCACCACCATCATCATCAACCATCTAAGATAATTTTATCAGAGAGGGTACTAGGAGCTGGAATAGGATCAGAAAAGTCTTCAGTGTAGAAGAATATAAGTCATCAAATTTCTGCTGGAAACCAGGAATTTGAAGAGGTGGAGACAAGGAGGGAGTATATTATAGGTGTGAGGGACATCCAGTTGAAAGATACGGAGACAAGAGGAGAGTTATGTATGAGAAATAGCAAGAAGGTCAATTTAGCGGATTGTAGAGTACAGAAAGAAGAGTACTGTGTAAAGATGGGGTGGGGTTATGTTATGAAGTGTGTTTTAAAATGCCAAAAAAGAAACCCAAACACCCAAAATTAGTTTATATCTATCTTAAAAGGATTGGGAAATCATTGGAGTTTAACAAGAAAAGGAGTCAAATGGTCCGGTCTTTTCTTTAAGAAAACAGCTATCTCAAGGATAGGGAAGATGAGGCAGGCTTAGTTAGGAGGCTATTGAAATTGTCCAGGTGAGAGGCAATGAGGACTTGATGGCTCTGTGAAATATAGCTAGATGAAAAGACTTTGTGGAGGTGAAAAGGAAGATATAATTGATTTGATATATGGAGTAAATGAAAGTGAGGATTTGAGGATAACAACAAAGTTGCAATTCTGGATCATTGGAAAGATGGTATACTCTCCAAATAAATAGGGAAGTTCAGAAGCTACGCACATACACACAGATAATTTACTTTGTAATGTAACTTGATGTTAGGAATACATTTTTGTGTCACTTCAAAAAAAATTGAACTTTGAAACTTGAGTGAGATTGGAATAAAGGATGAGAGAATGGGGAATAAAATCAGGGAGTTTTGAGACATAGGCAAAGGGAAAAGAGGGAACTCACAATAAATGTCCTCTTTTCTCAGGGAAATAAAGAAAAAAGATCCTCAGATAAAAGGGGGAGAGGAGAAAGGTACAAGAAACTTAAGGATAGAAGTTTTAGAATAGTTTCTGTGGGGAATGGAATAGAGAATCAATCAAGGAAGAGTAAAAGTATTATTTTGCTTCAGTGAGGGCCTAGGTGAGAGTAAATAACCTAGATTTGTAGTGGATACATTCAATTCCATTGGGTGACTCTCTCCACCTCTTTTCAGCAGCAGGTGAGTAAGAGTAGAGGAGGCAGATGATGGGAGTAATCCAGGGTTTGGGTCTGACAAGACATGAAAAGTGATAGGATAAATCTTAATATTTCTTTCACTGTTTCTGTCTAAATTCTACTTGCTTCCAAGTGGCATTAGAAATGATCAACATGTGTCATTGTGATAGGTGTCACTTAACCCTGAAAAGCACATGTTCTAATCTAGTACTCTCAGAATCTAGTATCGGTCTGGAACTGTAGATCAAAGATGGCAGTGGTGCTGAGTGGGCTAATGAGAATCTGGGGGTGTCAGCTGGTTCTGGGGCTGTGCAGCAATTGTGTGAAGGAAGAAAGAGAACCAGTAGGATAGAATTAGAAACAATCTATTCTCCTGGCATCTTTTAAACTCAGAACTGCTCCAGAATGAATTATGATCCAATTGCCTCCCCTCTGCTGCCGTCCTCCCAAACCAAGTCAGTGCCAAATGCCCTGAAATGGAACCAGACTCCAAGGCAGGGTTGTCTGGAGTCACCAGTGAGTAGGAGTTTCCGGAGATTTCCATGTCAGTCCCTCTGCCAGGCAGGGAATACTGGAACTGCTGGAGCATAACATTGATTAGGGAGAGATCCTTATCAAAGTGAAAGCATATACACAGCCACACTTCCAGACAACCTTTTGGCTGATGTTTTTGCCAATCCTTTGCTCCTTGCCCCACAGCTATTGCAGTGGCTATGGAAAGAAAAGAGTTTCTGCTAATCTCTGGCTGATTGCATTTTTATATTGTCTTACAAGAAATGGCATTGAAATTGGATATTTTATTTCTCCCCATTTCCTAGTAACCACTCTGCTTTTATGCAAACATCATCCCTTAACTATATCCCTTCCATCTATGAGTCTTTCTCTTGTTTTATTTTGGAATATTATTGCCTAATTGGCCTAAAGGCCTAATATGCCTAATTGGCATAAAGGATTATGCCAATTCCTTTGTCTTCCTGGTCCTATGTGACAACAGCAGTGAGGTGGGTCAGGAGATAGAACACTTGGCTTGGAATCAGGAAGATCCGAGTTCTAATCCAGCCTCAGATACTATGACCCTGGACAAGTCACTTAACCTCTGTCTTAATCCACTAGAGACAAAAAAGGCAAACCACTCCAGTATCTTTGCAAAGAAAACCTCATGGACAGTATGAGCCATTGAGTTATGAAGAGTCAGACACAACAGTCTAGTTATATAAATTTTAGTTGATATTGGAAGAAAACAAATTATCAAAAATTTTCAGGATCACTAAAGTTTTTTTTTGGGGGGGGAGCTCCAAAAGTCTTCTTTTTGAAAATTTTGTTTATTTCCTTTTAGTTTACAATATTCAGTTCCACAGTCCCTTGAGTTTCACTTTTTCTCTCCCTCCCCAACCATGGTGGCATGTAATCAAATATAGGATCTGCAAATATCTTCACATCAAACATTAGTCAACTTGAAGTTACTTAAATTTATTGAGTTTTTTTTAGTTGTGTCTGATTCTTAGTGATCTCATTTAGGGCTATCTTGGCAAAGATACTGGAGTGGTTTGCCGTTTCCTTCCCCAGCTCATTTTACAGATAAGGAAACTGAGGCAAACAGGGTTGAGTCATTTTCCCAGAGTCATACAATTAGTAAGTGTCTGAAGCCAGATGTGAACTCAGGAAGATGGGTTTCTCTGATTCCAAGCCCAATGTTCTATCCATTTGTACCACCTAGCTGCCCTTACTTAAATTTAGAAAACACAAAACTAGAAGCAGTATCTGCATACCTTTAAAAGGATCATTATTTATAATTGAAGGGAAAAGATAACATATAATTTCTAGAAAAATTCAAATAATATTTATTTTATATTTGTGGAAACAGTGCTTCTGCATGATACATTAGAAATTTATTCCAAACTGGTATAACATTCCAAGTTACACCCAAGAGGGTAGAGTTGTACAGCAATGTGCAGCAATGATTTTTAGGAAACATTTCGTTTTATAATGTTCCTCTATCTTGGGAGGGGCCACAACAATGACAATTTCAACAACAATGACAATCGTTTCCAATGCTACACAAAAGAATACCTCAGAGGCAGAAAGAAGTGGAAGAAATCCTTCAGGAAAGTCACTCTCCCTACTTCTTGTACTATGTCTTTTAAGAACAGATAAAGATAAATACTTAGAATCCAGAATTCAGGTATCCTTTTTGTTCAAATAGATGGGTAAATATGACTTCAAGTCCCGTAATTTTGAGGTAAAGGGTTTTCATCTAAGCTTTGCACAAAGTATAAGCTTTCAAAAAATAGGCTTGTTGAAAACAAAATCATAGAAACTTTTTGAAATCAGACATTGTTAGTTTCATTCTCCAATACTTCTGAATGATTAAAAATTTAAACAGATGTTTAAAAGCCCAATTTCTAAAAGAAATAGATGAATTCTAACTAATTTAGCCAGTCTTAAAAAAGTCTCTAAATTCAAGCCTTCTTTCCCTAAATGAGAAATGCTCTCTAAAATTAATTTTAGTATTCATTAAGCAATTTGGAAGCATGTGCTATGGTAAAAGAGCTATAACTAAGGATTTTGGTAGCTGGGGAAAATTCAGTTAGTCTGCTGGGTCAGGTGAGGATATATCAAACATGATGACTTTTATGGACTAGAGACAGAAGTCTAAGAGTTTGAGAAACTACCAGGGTATTAAAATGCAGCAGGACTTGGATTAGAGAAGACTGTGTGTCGGGAACTGAATTTATTGAAGAGAAGAAGCTTGGAGGTTCATATACAAGAACTGGAAAGGACAGAGAAAAAAGATCACTTATCAGAGATGGAACAAGTGGTTTCTGAGTGACAGTTTCAGAGGGAGGGTCTGAAAGTTATGATAGTAGGAAACAAGGATTATGCCAATTCCTTTGTCTTCCTGGTCCTATGTGACAACAGCAGTGAGGTGGGTCAGGAGATAGAACACTTGGCTTGGAATCAGGAAGATCTGAGTTCTAATCCAGCCTCAAATACTAAGTAGCTGTGACCTTGGACAAGTCACTTAACCTCTGCCTTAATCCACTAGAGACAAAAAAGGTGAACCACTCCAGTATCTTTGCAAAGAAAACCCCATGGACAGTATGAGCCATTGAGTTATGAAGAGTCAGACACAGTGAATGACTGAACAACAGCAACAACAACCCTGTGTGTCAGGTGGGTGGGAGTGCAAGCAATCAACATGAGAGAGGGTGATGAAAGACATTCATGTTTGCGGGAGAAATCTAAGTTATAGTGAACACTGGAAGATGGAAGGAACATGAGAAGCGTGAGGAGAAACATAAAATAAAAGGGATTTTTTCTTTTTTTTTTTCTTTTAAGAATGTAGGAAGGTTCCAGAGAGTATGGTTGGAAAGAAAGGACAGAACAAGATAGGGATGTGGGAAGGTGAGGGTCAGGTTCATTACGGGGAAGATGTGGTGGCATCCAAAGGTTCCCTTTGCAAAATGTTTCATTGAAGATTCCATGTTGCCTTATTTTTTTCAAATAAAAAACATGCTTATTATTTTCTATGTTTATTTTTTCTATTACTACTATTTTGAGTGATGCATTCTTTATTTGAAATGGTGAATCAGGGGTGGGTGGTCTGCCTATATGTGAAATTTGGTCCTTAAAAAGTGTGTGATGGCCATAGGACTCTGGTGGGTTGACAGTCCAGAAACTGCAGAGTGGGTAAAGGAAGGTAACCCCTATCTACTATTGCTACCTGAGGAAAAGTCTTGATTATTCTAACCTAGTTCCAGCTCTCAGTGGAAGACAGAGAAATATGAAATAAGACTCTTGTCTTGAAAAGACTTAATGGTATAATTGGGTGGACAATACCAGTGCCTGCTATACTGCTTTTTCCATAGAAAGTTCTCGGTAAATATATGTATTTTTTAAGACTCACAAATGAAGTAATTAGCAAGTACCATTAAGTGCTAAGCTAAGTGGTAAAGACTAAGATCTATAGAAATTCAGGAAAAACAGGAGAGGGAGATAAAGCAGACTGTAGTAGTTGGGAAAGATGTTGTAGAAGAAATAGGCACGAATTTGAGCCTCTAGTGGGTATGATGAACCAATTCAATCTTATTTCAATGATAAGAGCTGGCATAGATGGGTGTAGGATTTAGAGAGATGAATGACGGCATTAGAAGAAAGTGCTGTAGATCAGGTGGTAGCATGTGAGTAACGTATCACAGACTCCTCAGAGCTGGTGGTCTATATGCAGAATGAGGTACATATAGTCCGATATGGCTTAAATGTATTTGTTACTACAAGGAAGGTTCTTATAATGGAAAGGCCAGGTAAAGTGACTTTTTTGTTTACCAATTACCAATAAAAGTTTTACGAAGCAAAACAATATAAATAAAGAAGTCTATAAGAATAAAGAGTATGTTTGTATATAAAGCATATATGTAATATATGTACATGTGCATGTATTTGGATATGTAGGTATATATATACACACATGTGAATATATATAGATATATACATATCTGTAGATATGTATACATATGTGTATGTATCTATATATACACAAATACAGAGGGCTCACAATTTTTCTCTTCTCTCCAATTCCTGCCCTCATGCTAGGACACTTCAACATACATATTGACTCTTTCTCAAAATTCTTAACCAATCAGTTCCCAAACCTAATCACTTCCTGTGGACTACTCTTCTACCCCACCTTGGATACACACAAAGATGGTCATATTCTTGATCTTGTTGTCACACACAAATGCACCACTTACATGTTCAAGGATTCACAAGTCCACTTATCCAACCATACCCTAATGGCTTTTTATCTCTCCCTTTGCCTTTCCTTACAAAAGTATATTTTTTATTTGCATCATGACCTCCAATCCCTTGACCCCTCAATTCTCTCCCAGACCATCTTCCCTGCACTAGCCACTCTATCTTCTTTTTCCCATTTGGATCCCTATGTGAACCAATTCAAGTCTACATTGTCTTTCTCTCTTGATTCCCTGTCCTCCTTATCATATTACTAATTATGACCTGACAAGTCTCAGCCTTGGATCCCTTCCATCATTTTCTGCCTTTGCTCCTACATGTTACCGAATGAAGGTAGAGAAAATCACACAGCTCCTCTGATTGAATCTACTACATATTTTGTTACACAATTTCAACTGGGTCCTCACTGTTGCTGGCAATCCTACTATACCTCCTTATCGATTCACTATCCCATTCTCTACAGCAGCTCTTTCAAACTTTTTCATCCCACCTCAAACCTTTCATGGCTTGAGCTTTCCTTGCTCTCTCAGCTGAGATCCTTACCTCAAATTTTATAGGAAAAAATTGATGCCATTTGCCCTCTTCTACCCTCTTCCTTATCTATCATTCAGATGCCTTCTGTCACCATCTCCTCCATTCATTTCTTACATGAATATATGGCTTTACTCCTTACCTAACCCCTTTACCTGTTCAAGCAATTCCATTCCATCCCATCTCTTCTAAGATGGTCCCCTCTGTCATCCCCACTCTATCACTTATTTTTAATCTCTCCCTGTCTACTGGATCATTTAATACTGCCTACAGATATTCCCATGTCTTTCCTATCCTGAAAAATCCCATACTTGTTCCTTCCATTTTCAGTAATTATCATGCTATAGCTCTTCTCTTTGTAACTTTCTTTTCATTTTCTTTCATCTTATGCTCTTCTTAACCATTTACAATCTGACTTCTGATCATTTCACTAAAACTACTTTCTCCAAAATTACCAATCATCTTAGTTGCCAAATCCAATAACCTTTTGTGAATCAACATTCTACTTAACTTTTCTTTACCTTTTGATATGGTTGGTCATTCTCTCCTCCTTGATATTTTCTTCTCTCTAGATTTTCAGGATACAACCCTCTCCTTATTTTCCTTCCTTTCTGACCTTTCCTCAGTCTCCTTTGCTGAATTTTTATCCAGATTATATCCTAGAACTATATATGTCATTCAAGTTTTTGTCCTGTTCCTTCTTCTCCCTCTACACTGCCTCACTGAGTGATCTCATGGACTCCTAGGGATTTAATTTTCATCTCTATGCTAATGATTCTCAAATCTACCAATCCTGCCCTGACCTCTCTATCTTCTATCTTGTAACTATAACTGTCTTTCAGAGATCTTAAACTGGATGCCCAGTAGACATTTTAAGCTAAACATGTCAAAACAAAATTCATTATTTCTCCCCACAACTCTTCTTCCCCTCCTACCTACCCTATTCCCATCCTCCTAGTCTCTCAGGCTTAAAACCTAGGAGCTATTCTCAACTCTTCACTATCTCTCATCCTCCATACACAAGCTGTTTCCAAGGCTTCTCAATTTCAAATCTGCAACATCTCTTGTATATGTTCCATTCTCTCCTTGAGCACTGACACTAGCCTGTTGTAGCCCCTTACATTTTTTGCCATAGCCCGTTGGTTTGTCTGTCTGCCTCAAGTCTCTCTTCCTTCAAATCCATCCTCCATTTTGCAATTAAAGTGATTTCCCTAAACTCAGTTCTGACTATATCACTCCCTGACTCAATAAACTCCAGCGACTACCTATCACCTTCAGAATCAAATATGAAATACTCCGTTTAGTATTCAAAACCCTTCATAATCTATATCCCCTTGCACCTTACCTTTCTAGTCTTCTTACACCTTACTCCCCAATATACTCTTTAATGCAGTGATACTGGCTTCCTGGCTGTTCCTGGAGCAAGACACTCAGTCTCTTTTCTCTCAGCACTTTTTCTGACTGAAATGTCTGAAATGCTCTCTCTCCTTTTTCTTCTGACTACTAACTTTCCTGACTTCCTTTAATCTCAACTAAAATCCCATTTTTTACAGGAA
Source organism: Pseudochirops cupreus (assembly GCA_028627135.1). NCBI lineage: Eukaryota > Metazoa > Chordata > Mammalia > Diprotodontia > Pseudocheiridae > Pseudochirops > Pseudochirops cupreus. The sequence goes on from CM053580.1 coordinate 338,947,165, forward strand.
GCCTTTCCCAATCTCTTTTAATTCTAGTCCATTCTCTTTGATAACTATTTCTTATTTATCTTCTATATACTTATTTCATGTTCTCTTACCATTAGATTATAAGCTCCTTGAGGGCAGAGGCTGTCTTTTGCCTTTTTTGAATCACCAGCACTTAGCACAGTGCCTCACACAAGGCAGGCACTTCAAAAATGTTTTTTGATTGATTACTTGTTTTGAGAAAAGTAAGTGTCATATTTGGGAGGGCTGGGAATTAAATTTCAATTTCTGAAAGAGAAAAAACTCCTAAACTTTTGTTAATTCTTATGCGTAAAATTATAACTAGGCCGCTTTAACAATAATTTATTGTGTTGTAGTTGGGGTCTGCCACTTGCATAGAGTGCCTGAAACAACAGGTCTCTATTTGAATAACATGGGAAGTTTTCATTTGAGAGAATCTTGATGACTTGTAAGAGAAAATACCTTGGAGAATTAGTCTGTGGAGGATGAACAGATATTTTGTAACTAGTACTGGTCAGCTAATATATTGAAGAGGAGGCTCTTAGAATGGCCATGAGACATTAAAAAAGGGCCCATCTCCTTCAGCAGTTATCTCTTTGCTTCATTCACTTTTGGAGGAACCTTGGTGACTCATTCACTCTTGACATCATGTGAGGGAAGTAGCGTCTCCAACCTTGGAAGTTTCAAAAGGTTGTGAGAGCAAGCCTCAGTAACCTATAGGCTGAAGCTGCTAGAGGCTGCTAAATGTTGCAGCCAACCCCTCATTTGACATCCTGTAGAGCAAGGATCAATCTTATTTTTCCTTTTTTTTTGTGGGAGAGAGATTTTGCAAGGAGCAATCTTTAGGTTCTCTACTCAGCAGAAACTGAGACATGAATTTGGTGAACTACCTTAATCATCACCATCAGCAATAAGTACTGATCTACAGTTACCAATAGACGAAAAAGCAAAGAGTCCTGGGAGTAGCAGCAATCCTCAGACTACAAGTATCACCAGATCAGCCCTCACAGGCATCATCTAGGGAGGCAGTGCCTGTGCAGAAGAGGCCAGCAAACACCACCAACTGCCTCCCTCAGGGCCCAGATGAAGTAGCAAGGCATATTAAAGGAGAGATGGAAGGTAGCAAGGCCTTGTATCCCACCTTGATCACCATCTCCCCTCAGACCCTGATAGAAGTAGCCTAGGACCTAGAACCTACAATCCTAGGTAATGGCATGCTTTGAGCCCAGTACTTCTAGCCATCCTCCTAGGAAGTCAGTCCTGTGGAGATGCAGCCTGGCCACTGCTCCTGCAGGTGCTACAGCCATGTCTACTGAAGACTTGAAAAAGAAAGTTCTTATCACCAAAGTCCTTGGCACTGTGATATAGTTCAACATTAGAAACTGATGTGATTTTATCAGTGGAAATGACATTAAGGAGGCATTATCATCTGGACCCTAAGGTCCATGGGACCTTGCAGCTGAAACCTTCCATATGTGTTGTCTTTCCCCATTAGAAATTTTTTTTTGCATAAAAGATATGTAGTTTAATAGAAAGTAATTTCAAAGGGAAAATACTAGTATCTGATGGAGGAGGAGCTAGGGAATAGTAAAAGCTCTGTCTAGAAGTTTTAATTTTCTTTTTATATCCCCGATACTTAGCATATAGTAAGTGCTTTATAAAATCTTCATTCATTCATTGAACTATTGAGACTAATTCTATGTAGCATCAATAGAATTTTCAGTGCAGTCTGGACTGGACTACTTTCTAACCTGAAAATGGCTGGAGACAAAAATAGAACAGTTTAAAGATAGATATGTCAGGAATCAAGCAAAGGTTTAATTAATTTCTGATAAACATTTCAGAAAAACACTTGCAAATGGAAGCCATCTCCCTTCCCCTGCCCAGAAGGAGGGGCTTAGCATGTTGAGGTACAGGTAATGCTTATATAAATAAGTGGACTGGACTATGACATAATCATTCTTAGGTCTTGAGTAGCTATTCCCATGATAGCCTCATGCATGGACAATGCAGGTGTTCCTGGGTCCCATGGGAACAATCTCCAAGTTGATTGTCTCACAGCCGGGTACAGCATCTGGTTTGGTTCACTTAGCTGTTACAAGGAACAGGGATTGTGAGCAAGTCAAACAAAGTGATGGATGGGCTCACAGGTCCCTGGGAAATAGGAGGCAGTGAACACCTAGTGCTGGTCAAAGCAATACACTTTGCCAGAGGGTGAGATCATCCAGAGCACAAAGTATTGTTGTTATGCCAAGCTCAGGACTTAGCCTGCTTTCTAGGCCTTACCTCTGGGAAACAGCATGTCTCAAAAATATTTTTACAATAGGAACTGAAGTTTAGTCCACACTTTGTTCCTAGAGATCAAGATGATATAGAGGAGATAATGTTCCACAGGTACTGGGGAGATAGATGCTTGCATATTTTTCTTCTGGCTATATTCTAAATTTCCATATGCTTTGTTCCCCCTGATAGAATGTGATCTCCTTGAGAGCAGGGACTGTCTTGTCTGTTTGTATCTCCAGCACTTAGCACAATTCTTGGAACATAATATGCACTTAAACACTTCATTCATTAAGTTATTATCCTTTTGTAAGCTAGTCAATGTTAAGCGGCAAAATGGATTTAAGTACTAGTCACTGGCCCCCTCTAAGTGAGAGAAACATAATTGGTATTAAGCTGAGAAAAAAAAGCTTAAGCCTCTTAGGGTATTCAGGATCTTGTAGCTCCCTTGGCCTTGAGTGAATAGGGCCAGAGTGTGCATGCTACAATGCAATGGTAACCCACACTGTTTTCTAGACGAAATAAGTAGTTCTTTTTGTACTTTTAAGTTCTATTTTACCAACATTTCCTAATTGATACTCTCATTCTAGCCTCTCTCTTTTCATGTGCTAGAAGCACATAATTAATGACTTAATGAAAAATACTTTTACTTATTAAAACAAAAAAAAGTAGAAGATTTATATATCTTATGTGAGGACTACAGATTTTTAGTCTTAGCCACAATATTTAACTTTTATATTTTCTCAATCAGATTCTTTAATTCCTTCATTAGTATTTTTATCTTAATCATCTCGTCTTCTTTGTTTTTGTTAGTGAAGAAAGCTGTCCCACACACCCAGGACTACCCAGTGCTGGTCATCAAGATAGTTGCTATACCAGATGTTTCTCATGCTTATGCCAGGCACAAAAGTATTGATATCTTGTCATCCTATTAACCTTTCCATTGTCACCTTCTTGGTTGACACCTTTGTGCACTATCACTTTCGAAAATACTAATCACTTCTTTAAAGCAAGAACACAGCATTCTGAAATAGCAAAAACCTGTCCACTGCTAAATTTCTTTTTTAAAATGATTAAAATAAACAAATGGCTAGTGGTCAAGAATCAGTGCCAAAATGATATTCTTGAAATAATGTGTCCAAGAAAGAGCATTTAGGTATTGTTTTTAATGGAAACAAAGTTAATGAAGTGTCATGAAAGAGTAGTGAACAGGTGGGTCTTAGGTGCTAAACTGAGCTCAGTACTCTGAGGACTATGTTTCAGCCTCAGTCATACAGGAAAACAGATGTCATGCTGACAAATTGGATTGTGTGCACACATTGGCTGCCCAATTCTTCTAGTACTTATTAAGACTGGCAAGAAATGTCTAATATAGTTTTCCCTTTAAGTTGTATTTTTCAAGAACTTTGTTATACACAATTCTCATTTAAGTACAATTTTTAAAAGTAATTTATAATTTATATTTATAATCCTCCCATCCTGGAATTAAATAGAGGGAAAACCCATTCTAAGAATTCATAACAGTCAAAAAAGATGTCCAACAAAATGCCAGTGTTGGCTTCATTCCATTCTTTATGGGTGCTTTAATATAGTTTTCTCATCTGCCTGGTTGAATTATTTTTATTTGTCAGAACCTCCCTACATGATTTCTCCTGAAAGATTAAAAAATTAAGTTTGGCTACAATTTTCTGTTTTCATGGCCAAATTCTCACTCAAACAACAGGAGATAAATAAATCCACTTAGGATATAAGGAAAGGACAAAGTAGAAACTGGAGTAATTGATAACTGTTCCAAAGAATTTATTTGTGAAGTCTATTCAAGATTGTGGAACCAAGTGTGGAAATTTAGATAAAAAACAAGTGAAAATATTGCTGTCTAGGGATGCTAGGAACCCCAAAATTTAAGGGTACAGAGTGTGGAGGGGTCTACCTCCAAAGAATTCTCAAGCCTTTTTTCAGTCAGAGACAAGGTTTATTGTGTCACCAATAGAAGCTGGCAACATTCCTGATGAATTTGTGGTAATTGTGAAGCTAATACAAGCAGACCAGATTTTAAAAATCTGAGCATTTGATGAAGATAAAATTGGTGCTTTTATACAGAAAGACTATGAGAAGTCTGGATGGTATTAAGAAGTGGCAATTAGCTTGGGATACGCCAGGTGCAGACAATGACGGCTACAAAGAAAGGGGTAGTAAAAGGGTTTATTGACTGTGATGGGCCAGGCACCTCAGGCAAACACCAGGAATCTGGGTTCTGGGTCTGAGTTTCTGAAATTTATGGGAAAGTTCAGGGCTTTTTAAGAGTCCATCGTTAGTGCCCCATCAGAAATAGTTGAGTATTATAATGCTATTATTTGCTTCAGTTTATTGGCTGGCACAGCATTTGCATATCATCTTGTAAACCCATTCTAGGGGTCATCTACCAAAAAAATTAAATGTGTCTTAAATTATAATTAGCACAATTATAAGCTCCATGAGGACAAAGGTTATTTAATTTCTCAGAATGTAATTCAGTCTCACTTACATTGTACATGTTTAATCAATGTTGGTTGAAACTAATAAAATCATGAAAAATCACCCAACTTGTCATTTTTTCACTTTGTGTCAATGTTGAAAGGAAAAATCTGGAAAAGGAAAAATTTATTTGGACTTTCATCCTGATTAATAAGTGAAAACTCAGGACAAAGAGAATTAAAAGGATTTTATTATAAATATGTCAAAGTAACAACTTGTTGATAGGCAGATCACTGCAGATCAGCAGTGGCTTCAAAGTGGGGACAGTTTTTTTATGTAACTTTTAGGCAGTCCAGACAGACAGTCCACCTCAGCAGAAAAAATTGAGCCTTTGCATCTCACTTCCTTCCCAAGGTAGCAAGAACATGACAGTTTGAAGGTAGGGTTATGTGACAAAGAGCAAGCTGGGAACACTGAGATAGTGAGTCACCATTGCTTTCAACATCTAACTTTGAAAATTACTCAAGTTCTAGGTAGAGAGAACTAATTGACAAAATTGTTGATATAATTATTAATATAATGACAGAAAATTATTAATACTGATTATAATATGGACTGCTATAACCTCTTAGTCATCCTGACAATGTCAAAATTCCAGTAATGTCATTACATTCCTACCCTTAAAATAGCGAGATTAAATTTAGAGAATCCTGGAGAATCAAGTAAAAACTACTTGAGATAATAAATAAATTTAGAAGTCACAGGATATAAAACAAACCCACATGAAGCCTTGGCATTCCTCTATGTTTCTAATGAAGCCCAACAGCAAGAAATAGAAAGAGGAATTCCATTTAAAATTACTGTAGCCATTATAAAATATTTGGGAATCTACCTGCCAAAACAAACCCAGGAACTATATGAACACAATTACAAAACACTTCACACAAATAAAGTCAGACTAAATAACTGGAAAAACATCAGTTGCTCATGGCTAGGTTGAGCTAATATAATAAAAATGACAATTTTACCTAAGTTAATTTACCATTTAGTGCTATACCAATTAATCTACAAAAAAAATTATTTTATAGAGCTAGGAGAAATAGTAACAAAATTCATCTGGAAGAATAAAAAGTCCAGAATAGCAAGGGAATTAATGAAAAGAAATGCTAGGGAAGGTGGACTAGCCATACCAGATTTTAAACTGTATTATATAGCAGCAGTCATCAAAACTATTTGGTACTGGCTGAGGAAGAGAGTAGTGGATCAGTGGAATACATTAGGTACATGAGACACAGTAAACAATAACTATAGTAATCTACTGTTTGATAAATCCAAAGACTCCAGCTTCTGGGATAAGAACTCACTATTTGAAAAAAACTGCTCAGAAAACTGGAAAACTGTATGGTACAAACTGATCATAGACCAATATGTTACACCATATACCAAAATCAAATCTAAATGGGTGCATGATCTAGAAATAAAGGCTGGTTCTGTAAGCTATCTGGGAGAACAAGGAATAGTTTATCTGTCAGATTTATGGAGAAGGTAAGAATTTATGACCAAACAAGAGATAGAAAGCATTGCAAATTGCAAAATGGATGGCTTTGACTACATTAAACTGAAAAGATTTTGTACAAATAAAATCAATGTAACCAAGATTAGGAGGGAAGTGGAAAATTGGAAAAGAATTTTTACAACTAGTGTCTCTGATAAAGGTCTAATTTCTAAACTATACAGAGAACTGAGTCAAATTTATAAGAATACAAGTCATTCTTCAATTGATAAATGGTCAAAGGATATGAACAGGTAGTTTTCAGAGGAAGAAGTTAAAGATATCTATAAGCATATGAAAAAATGCTCTAAATCGCTATTGATTAGAGAAATGCAAATCAAAACAACTCAGAGGTACCACATCTCATCATATTAGTCAGATTGGCTAAGAAGACAAAAGAGGAAAATGATAAACGCTGGAGAGGATGTGGAAAAATTGGAACACTAATGCATTTTTAGTGGAGTTGTGAAATGATCCAACCATTCTGGAGAGCAATGTGGAACTAGGTCCAAAGGGCTACAAAAATGTGCATACCCTTTGACCCAGCAATACCACTTCTAGGGCTGCATCCCAAAGAGATCATAGAAGTGGGAAAAGGACCCATATGTACAAAAATATTTATAGCAGCTCTTTTTGTGGCGGCAAAGAATTGGAAATCAAGGGGATGCCCATCAATTGAGGAATGACTAAACAAGTTGTGGTATATGAATGTAGTGGAATATTATTGTGCTATAAGAAATGAGGAGCAGACAGACTTCATAATAACCTGGAGAGACCTATATAAACTGATGCTGAGTGAGGAGAGCAGGACCAGGAGAACTTTGTACACAATTACAGACATATCGTATCTGCGATGACTAACTTTGATAGACTTGACTCTTCTCAGCAATGCAAGTTTATAAGAGAACTCCAAGGGACTCATGATGGAGAGGGCTATCCACATTCAGAGAAAGAACTATGGAGTCTGAATGCAGATTGAAGCAAACTATTTGCTCTCTCTCTCTTTTTTGTTTTGTGTTCTTCCTTTTTTTCTCATTGTTCATTCCATTGGTTATGCTTCTTCACAACTTGACTAATGTTTAGTGTGAAGGTATTTGTAGAACCTATATCAGATTGCATGCTACCATGGGGGCGGGTAGAGAAGAGGAAGGGGGAGAAAATTTGGAACTTAAGGGATTGTGGAATTGAATGTTGTAAACTAAAAGTAAATAAATAAACTAAAAAAAAAGATAGTGAGATTAGGTTGAGCTGAGTCAGACCTGATGTTCCATCCTTAGATCTAGGCCTCTGATGCCCTTGCCCCTTTGACTGTGATTCATGGTATAAAGAGCAAAACAACCAGAATGAAATAGTTTTCATTGCTCTGTTTGCTGAGAGCTGCTGGGATCTCATGACTAGGTCTAGCTACCTCATGACCAAGCCTTACTGTCTCCTCCCTGTACCTCTTTCTCCTCTTCTTCCAAAGGTATGAGAAGCTTTTGCATGGTAAAAATGAGAAAATCCATTTGCATGGGAAATCCATTGTGCTCTGCGCTCATGGAGTATCACTCAGGGTGGCAGATTCCCTATCCTATTATCTCAATTAAAAGGCATTTTATTCCTCAATCTGTGACTTTTATTTTTTTTTTAGGACTTGACATAGTCATAGTTCAGATCAGGTAGCAGGCTATTAATAACAATAAAAAGTGAATTTAGGTTTATAAAGCATTTTCCTAAGAAATATCTCATAATGGCTCCCTCCAAGCTCCAGCCCTGGTGCCACTAACATGTCTAAAAGAACCAAGAAGGTTGGAATTGTTGGTAAATATGGAACATATTATGGTGCATCCCTCAGAAAAATGGTGAAGAAAATTGAAATTAGCCAGCATGCCAAGTATACCTGCTCCTTCTGTGGCAAGACCAAAATGAAGAGATGGGCTGTGAGTATCTGGCATTGTGTATTCTGTATGAAAATAGTGGCTGGTGGTGCATGGACCTACAATACTACCTCTGCAGTCACAATCAAATCTGCCATCAGAAGACTGAAGGAACTGAAAGACCAGTAAAATCTTCTTCTCAAATATTTGTAGCCCATAGTCCAACAATAAATGGGTTAATTTATGGAATAAAAAAAGAAATATCTGATAATGGAATTAGTGTGAATATTGTTTTCCCTATTTTACAGAGGAAAGTAAGACTTAGGTTAGGTAACTCAACTCTGGTCACGAAGTCTCATATATATTGGAGCTGAGAGTCAAACTTAAACTCCTGAGTTCAAGTCTAGCTTTTTTTCCCCATACATAATTTTGTTTGTCAAAGATACATGATAGAGTTGCTATCATAGATCAAATTCTCATGGTAGAACTTCTTTAGATGGGTGTTTACTTTATTATGCCATTTTCACTTAAAAATATTCCATGGTAATCATGTTGAGGAGAGAACGATCCTTAAGCTCTAGTATATTTTCATCCAAGACTTTTGCTTATGTTCTGTATTGTTAATGATACTTGCAGCTGCTGTGGAAGGGTAAGACCAATCATACCAGCATGTAGAAGGGCTGCTAGTACAGGTTCTTTGATCTGCTTTTCTATAGGAAAGACAGCTTCAAAGGGGTCAGCAATCTTATTTTAATTAAACAATGCAGACAGATAAGTAGAAAGAAGTGAGTTTCCAAGAAAGAATCCAAAGGACAGGGCTCCAACTGTCTAAACAAAGTAATAGATATATGATCACCAGACCAGGGAGCACTGACATCTGGGTTCACAAAACTGGGGAGCCCCTTAACAATGGCTATCCAGAGTCTCATCTGACCAAATCACAAAGACCTCAGGCAAACGTTCTTCCCATGAATGAGCCCCAAAACAAAATACCAGCCTCCCAGTCTATACATAGGTTTGACTAATAGGCTCAGAGCCAGAAAGCATCACAACCCACATGACTCAGTGCCTAATTGGCTCAGTACCCAAGGGTGTGAAAACTTTCCTGCAAGCAAGCCTCTCTTAGGTAAGCTTCCCCCAAAGCAAGTTCCTCCCCCAAGGCAATATAAATCTCCCTGAATATGGTCTATGTGACTCAGGATGTGTCACAGCTGTGAACTGGGCCAGAACTCAAAGCAGCAAGACGTCTGTGATTGAAATACCTATGTGCCTTTATATCTGGGAACACAGCTACTGTTCCAAGGAAAAAAGGGAATATGTTACATAGGTCTATTAATAATGGATGGGCAAGGGATAACTGTTCCAATGGAGGGGAAGAACAAGAAGGCAAAAGGGAACGGGTCAACCTTACTCTCATTGAATTTGGCTTAGGGAAGGAATGACATATGCTTTAAATTGGGTATCTTGCCCTACAGGAGAGTAGGGGGGATGGGGATGAGAGTGGGGATGA
>CM053580.1:338957313-339008586 GCA_028627135.1 Pseudochirops cupreus
TTTTATGGGTATTTTGGGGTGGCTATGTGAGAGCTGTGATATGTTGCTGCTGCTACGCCGCTATCTTGGCTCCGCCCCCTTCCAGGTAGCTTTCACCAGATTCTGGTCTCAGGAAAACTCCATCTCAGTTCTCAGTCAGCTTCCAGATGCTGGGAGAGAAACTCTCTCTCTCAAGAAAACTCCAACTCACTTCTTCAGTCCAGCAGCCCAGCTCCTAGATGCTGGGACAATCCTGCTTCCTCCAACAGGAGTCATTTCTAATTCTGTCTCTCTGTCTCTGGAATTCTTGCTTATATACACACGCTGGCCTCTACTTCCACATCAAAAGGGGAGTTCATGCCCTCTCAACAGTGAGACAGAGTTCACACCTTCTATACTTAGCCCCAAGTTACTAAGTGGTAAGTATCTGCCAAATTGATTGCTGTTACAGCAAGTCACTTAACTTCTCCCAGGCAGTTTCTTCATCCATAAAATGGTGACCCATAGGTTTCTTTTTAGTATAAAATGAAACTATGTATGTAAAGTGTTTTGTAAAATTTAGTATTCTATGTTAGTATCAACTATGATCAGTGTTGTAGTAGCCCCTTGCATCCACAAAGGGAAAAAAAGAAGCAGAGAGGTGATTCTCCTCCCATATATTTACTCAGTTCCAGCTCAGCAGCTAATTGGACATCTCTTCATTGGCATATAGTGCAAGCCCCTACACATTCTCAACACAAATTTCCACAGGGTGGATTGGAATCAGGTAGAGAGTTTCTATACACACTTGAATAATAGCCCATAAAGGCCTATCCTCCCATTTTACACATTATTTAATCATACCATATCATCCTCTTGGATTAAAGAAATCTAGATGACAGTGGTGCAAATCTGATCTTTCTCTCCATGTAGTACAAGAAAATGATGCAAGAATGCAAGAATACAATGATGCAATGATGCAAGAAAAAGACCAGTGGAATTATAGCCAAAAGGCCTGAATTGGAGTAAATGTTCTCACACTTTACCTCCCTGAGGCTCATTTATAAAACACAGAAATGACGGTATTTCACTAACTACTTCACAGGGCTGTGGTTAGGAGAGTTTAGGTTAGGCTTTGTTTTTATGTGTATGTATATAAACAGTCAGTGATCCCGCTGTTCTTGTCAATAAAAGATCCTTTGTTTTTTGTGGGGGGGACAGAAATGAAGGGAAACATTTAAATATGAAAAACAAATGGTTATATGAGGTTATATGTAAACGTGTTATAAATCTATCTCTATCTATATTGAACTTCCATGTCTATAGTTATTTTTTAAGACAAGTTTTCTTTATAAAGATATTGCTATGTTATTTTAATATTATTGGCCATATTTTTTGCAGCACATTGTTCATTTTTAGACATCTAATTTAAGAAGCCATTGATGAAACCTTGCCTCATTGGTTTTTGGATGTAACTGAGCTCCAAATGGAAAATTTGCTAATAGTTTCACTGTCATCCTAATAATAACATCTCATCTGCAGTGTTATATCATAATTGAAAAGAAAGCATATGGGAATCAAGATACAGAACTGATAATAACAATGAAATATCTAAAATTATCTGTAATCTTTGCTTAACTCCATGTAAAGTGTCCCAGAAGCAGCAGACTGATCTTGAAATGCACCTTTAAGAAGTGTGGCTAACCTCACTAGGGGAGTAATGGAAACAATTTCCGTTTGGCAGCCATGAATCAATGAAGAAGAAGCTTGGTTCCAATTGAAAAGCTGCTACTGCCTTGTCAGATAGCAGAAGTCTATTAAACAATCTCAGGATATAATGATAAGTTATTTCCATTGTATTTATGTCCCCTGGTGAGCAGCTAAGTGGATCGAGAAATAAGAGCTGTCCAAAGTAAACAGCACCAAGAAGATGAGATATTTGGACATTTCTTCTCTGTGTTGTTACCTATTGGCAGCCTAGATTAAAATCATGATTAAACTTCCTAACAATTTCCATTTAAACTGAATAGAGTTGAGAAACATTAATTTAGAAACCTGGAAATGTTAATATATATCATGTGTATGACTTTGTTGATTTAGTCTTCTGCTATGTAGGAATTTCCAGCTATAATTTTCTTTCAGACTGATAGCCCTAGTCTTTCTTTGTGGTTGAAGGGTTGTAGTGGGGTCTTTTTCCACAATCATGTGAACACATAGAAAAAGACAGTTTTCAGGGGGTAGCTAGGTGGCTCAGTGAATAGAGCACTAGCCCTAGAATCAGGAGGATGTGAGTTCAAATTTGGCCTCAGACACTTGACACTTACTAGCTGTGTGACCTTGGGCAAGTCACTTAACCCCAACTGCCCTCCAAAAAGCAAAAAAAAAAAAAGACAGTTTTCAGCTCAAAATTAGAGTTCTACAATCATATTTCTCTGTTGTGTTTCATTCTCAAAGTGGAATACATTATATTTTCAAAATGAATATTACATTTTTCATGTCTAGGAAATATTGATGTGATCACAAGTTAATTAGTTACAACTAAACTTCTGGTATTTTTATGAAGGAAAATTAATGGAACTATACACACAATTGAACACATCTTTCTGAACACTCTGCCCTGTTAAAAGAATCTACTTTTATTTAGATTTTATATTATTAATTTGGATTACTTCATTAATATGCCTTACATGTATCTTTTAGGTAAAAATCTGGCTCTGGTTAAAATGCTGCTTTTATATATATATATATATATATATATATATATATATATGTATACATATATGTATACATACATACATACATATGTATATATACTTGTATTCTTTTAAATTTGATTTTATTAACTAAGAAAATATAGACATCAAATATGACTTTCCCTCATCTTTACCATACTCTCTCTAAAAACTCTGGCTCCATGACTATTTTACAAAATTGTTCTGTATCAGAGGAAAATATACCCCTTCACTCAAAGGTAAATCATCTAGTATGCACCCTACATTCTATCCCTTGACATATCCTCTAGAAATTTTCTCTCTGAGTTATACCAGAATCTTCATTCTACTTGCCCCTCCAATGGTATGTAAGCATGACAGATCTTCTACTATTTCAACAACAAAAATCTTTCAATTGACAATACTGTTCCAGTTAGACAATACCCATTATGCAACCTTTCATCCTTCTGTAACTAGTATTTTACAGGCCTTGCTTAAACTTCCTCCTTATCTTCTCTTTCCTTAAATTGCCACTATATTGCCTCTGACTTCTTCATTCTACTGAATTATCTCTCTCCAAGATCACCAACCAGAACCTAATTATCAGATACAAAATGTTCTTCTACATCCCTATTATCTATGACCTTTTTAATATTTCAAATGGTTGAATATTTACTTCTTGAAAATTTCTCCTTCCCTTGGTTTTCATGAAATAACATAACATCATAGTGTTCTTTACCATCTCTATAAACTTCTCTCTCCTTCATAAAATCATCCTTTCCCTTCTATTCCTTAAATAACAATTTTTTTTTAGCCCTCTGCCCATCTCACTCTCACAGCTTAAACTTTTTTTGGTGTATGGATGTTTTTCAACTTTCTATTTGTTAGCCTGACCTTTTTACCTACTCCAGTGCTCTTTTGTCATCTGCTTGCTGAGAATTTCTACTTAGAGAATCTCAGAACCAGTATGGTACTGTAGGTCACCCATCCAATTCTCCAATTCACATCATCCCTTCTACAATATTTCTGATAGATAATCATTTAGATTAAATATCTCTTCAGTGACACCTCACAACACATTATGTATTTTTTTTCTATTTAAATTGTTAGAACACTATTTTGTGTTTCAGTCTCACTTGCTATAACTTCCACACATTGATCCTAATATGCTCTATGAATGTCAGCACCCTGGACAGCAGCAAAACAGCAGGGCAGAACGGTTAGGTGTTTTAGAACATGTAGAGGACAGTGCTTAGCCAATTTTAGCATCTGTGTCTTACACTTCCTTTAAAATAATACACCAGAAGTGTATGCTAGACAAGGTATGGCTACCTTGTTGGAGTCTAAAATTTTTTTCTGATATAGACTTCTTAGAAATAACAACCCTTTGGAAGACTTTGAGGGAAAGTGTGTGTGTGTACATGTGTGCATACTTTCCCTCACCATGGGGTCTTTTTTGAGTCAGCCTCACAATATTAGCCAAATATAGGTTGATTTGGCCTTCCTGCGATATCCAGGAGCCAATTCTCTGGCATAGCTTCTGAATCTTAACCCAATAAATCTCAGAAGGGTGGTTTGAGAGCTACAGAGAGTACATTGGAGTTACCCTATGAGTATAAGTATGATTCCTTTTCTTCATTACAACCTTTCATATAGTTAAAGATGTTTTCCTCTAGTTTCCTCTAATGCAAAATTAAATGTGCTCAGTTCATTGAAAGTGCCTACATAACATAAGATATTAAGTCTCCTTATTATTCTAGTTACTCCTTTGAATGGGCTCCATTTTATAACTATATCTCTTAAATAATGGTACCATTGCACTACAGATGGGATCTTACCAGTAGGACTATGAATTTTTTTTATGTGAGTACTTGGATTCTATTCCTATTCCTATCAACTCATTGACTTCTTTTAAGCAACCATATCACAATGTTGAGTCAAATTGAGCCTACCTGCTTGTAATACATTTTTCTCCTATGTTAACTACTATTATTTTACCCAACGGTATATGAATACTTTTGTATTTTTAATCTAAAAGCAAAACATTGCTCATATCCCTATTAAATTCCATCCTCTTAGATGCAGATGTTTGTTCTAGCTGACTAGAATGTTTTTGATATTGATTCTATTTTCCATTCATTGTATTCCTCAAAGGTTTGTTTCACCTGCTAATATGATGAACATGAAACTGATGTTTTCTCCTTAGTCATGATTTAAAATTTTGAGTAGGAGAACTCAGGGATAGGACTGTGTGTCATTCTACTAAAAATTTTTTTCCATATTGGCCTTAATTACCATTCATTGAATACAGTCATTCTACTAGCTACATTCTACTGTATTTGGCTGTACTATAATCCAACCCATGTTTCTTCATACTCTCTAAAATATGTCTAAAGACATTTTGTCAAATACTTCATTAAGATCCAGGTCTATTATATACATATAATTTCCCTAAATGGTTGGTCTTATTGCCACCTAGTATCACCTCAACTCCTGTTTTCCTTCTTACCCATATTTTCTTCTCACTCTTTCTTCAAAATGGTACCCTCATTCTTCAAGTTCCCCAGGTCTTCTGAAACTTTGAAGTTATTCATGACTCTCTCTTTCTCTCTTTCTCTCTCTCTCTCTCCCTCTCCCTCTTCTTCTCCCTCTCCCTCCCCCCCCAATGTCCCTCTCTCCCTTAATTTTAATGTTGGTCCTGTTAATTCTTTATCAGTAACTTTCTCCATTGTCTTTTCTTTTCTATTCCTGCTTCTGCTATTACAGGCCCTTATTAAGTCATACCTGCACTATAAAGAGTGTCTCTTAACTGGCCTTCTTGCTTTCCTTTCTATCTATCCAAATCTTACTATACTGTGAGAACTACTTAGGTCCCATTTTCTCTATAAAGCTTTCATCAATCTAAAGGTCTATCAGATGAACTTCTGAATCAATTATATATGACAATTCATATATGTCACATATATGTATGTATATTTCAGATTAATTAAGAACATTTTCATACATTATCTTGAAATACCTCTATTGCTATCTCAAACTATTATTTATATCTCTATCTTCATTTTTTAATTTTAAACATTTTATACTGAGTATTACAATTAAACTATTCTATACATTCAGGAAATTCTATTTACTTATATCTCCAATAGGGCCTTTTATAGAGTAGACAAAAAAATAATTTTATTTAAAGTATTTTCAGAACGAGAGCATGAGAAGAACTTTATATAGAATGGCAATATATCACACACATATATTTCATTTTATGAAGGGAATTTACTCTTCTATAAGCTCTTCTTTGCCTCATTAAAGTGGGTAGGTAAGACTTGTTTCTCCAGAATAAGGCCAATGGTACACAAATTATAAAAGGTCACATGGAGCAGAAAAACTTCAAGTATGACATGGCAATGTATTTTACGTTGTCAAAAGACAAAATTTTCCATATTCAATGAGGCTTATATCATTGGAACATTTGCCACTAGGTGATAAGTGAGTGGTCATGGTAATGCATGAAACACTACAAAGATATAGAGTAGTGCTTCTCAACCTTCTTAATGCTGCGATGCTTTAATACTCATATGTGGGCGTATCTACATGTGTGCGGACCTGCCTGGAGACTGATAGAGGAGCAGTGTCTCGGTTCCTAAGACCATCGGAAATATGTGTTTTCTGATGCTCTTAGGAGACCCCTGTGACCCATGTGAAAGGGTCGTTCGACCCCCAAAGGGGTTGCAACCCAGAAGATGAAAACCACTGATATAGAGGGATGGCAATTTGTGTAGGCAGAAAGAGTATCCACATGGGCAAAACCACAAACATTTCAATAAATACACTTGGAATAAGTATACAAAGACTGTACTTTATTCTAAGAAGCCATCCACTATTGGAAATTAGTTGAAAATATTTTCTTTTAAAATTCCTGGACTTTTATCACCCTGATTCAGATTAAGTAGTTTCATTAGTAATATGGGAAATTATGTGGGCATACCTTAGTTATTGAATGGATATGAGGTTAGACAAACTGAGACCTAGGAAAGACCTTTTTATTAGTTTTAAAAATGTATTTTATTTTAAATTTATGGACTCATACAAGCATTTCCATAACATAGTACAGTAAGAATGTGTAAATCTATTATGCGCAACTTACTGTTCTTTCAATAAACAATAAAATTATCATGTAAATTAAAAAAAATTTTCCCACCCTCGAGATGGCTACCATTAGACACACACATATGTATGTAAAATGTAAAATTATTCTATATGTACTTTTGTTTATCAGTTCTTTCTCTGAATGAGAAAGTGTCTTTCTTCATATGTCCTTTGTAGTTAATTTTGGTACTTCTAAAAGACAGAAAAACTTATTTGCTCAAAATCATTCTTAAAACAATATTACAGTTACTATATATAAATGTTATTTTGGTTCTGCTCATTTTGCTTCTTATCATTTGACAGAAAGATGGTGGAGCCAAGATACAGAGTAAGATATATATTGTGAATATGATCAACATGAGAATTTGTTTAGCTTCACTCCCTCTCTCTCTGTCTCTGTCTCTATCTCTCTCTCATATAGATCTTCCAAAAATGAATTTTTTGTGTTGGAGGTCTCTATTTTATGATATCAGGGGAACTTTGTGACTCTCCATCTGTTAACTTTCATCCTTCAGTGTGACCAGCACATCTCTTTCTATATGCACATGTATATATATCGATGTATACCCACACATATATACATATATGTATAGTTTGTTATAAGGTCTTTATTTTACTTCTTATTTTTCCTTTTTCCACTGGTCATGGCAGGGAAAGAGGAAGAGGAGAGATAGGGATTAGGCACCCTCAAAAAAGAATAAAAAAGAAAAAGAAAGGGAATGAAAGAGGGCACTAAATCAATGTTTTTTCAAAGGAAAACCAAAAATAAGGACAAGATGGCTTTGAAAGCCATAAGTTAAATTTCTTATAAACTTAAAAAGGAAACCAAGTTGTACATAAGAGCAATTTGCAGTTTCATATACAATCCTCTTTTTTTCTGTCCTACTATATATGTGAAAATGCCTAAGTTGGTTTAAATTCAGAATACTTCTTTAAAAAATGAAATGGTTCTGTTTATCCAGGCTTTCTTCTTTTCTTCTTTCTATTAAAAACAAAAAATCACAATGGCTTTTTTTTGAGCATCATTTTTACTAATCTCTCTTCTCTCTTCTAAATTTCTGAATTAGAAATGAAATGAAAGGGGGAGAAAACTTTGTATCAAATAAGCATAGTCAAAGGGAAAAATTCAAAGAGTCATTTTGTCCAAAAATACATATCTCTTTGGCGATCTTGAGTTCATCATCTCTCTTCCAGAAAGTGGGTAACATGATGGATCATAGGTCCTTTGAAGTAATTGCTAGCCATTACTATGTTCACAGTTCTTAAGTTTTTCAGAATTGTTTTATTTTACAACATTGTTGCCCTTGTATAAATTGCCCTTGAGATTCTTCTGCCTTAATACTACATCAGTTTATACTACCCAGATTTTCTGAAGTTATTTTGTTAATGATGTTGTGTGATACAATCATATTCCATTGTATTAATCTTCCACAATTTGTTAAACTTTTCTCCAACTGATAGGCACTTGTTAGATTATAGTTCTTGATTTTTATTTTGCTTGCATTTTTCTATCTTTTAATCCCTCTATATAAGATTCTACTTTCCATATAATTTAATTTTATTGGAAGATAATTATAAATATTCTTTATAGTTTCAAAAGCCTTGTGATAACATCTGCATGTAGTGGGCCTTGAATAAATTCAGCATTTTTTTTTCATCATCCTCTTTTTGCAATGGCCACCTTGAAGAAAATTTTCAAGATGACACTTGGCATAGGCATTCTTTTTCTTATGTTAAAAAGCACAGTGTGTTAACTTTGAACTTCTTTCTGTGATTTTAGAGGAAAATTTTGGTTGAACAGCACAAACTAACTGTAACTTTTTAGTTTCCCCATGATATTGATGGTATTTTGGTGATAATTTTTTGACTGTTTAAAGGAATAATGTGACATTTGTATGACTGTGGTGCTAACAAATGCTTAAATTGTGGATCATAATGATCTTAGAGTTGGAAGGGACCATGTATTTCAACTGTCATCCATATCAAGATTCCTGATTATAACATCCTTGACTTCATAATCCTAGGCCTTGCTTTAAAGCCTTAAGTCATAGAGATCTTACTAAAATGTATTTTTGTACTTCTGGGATCAGATGGGATCAATAACATCTATGATCCCATTGAGGGGGGAATTTCATTCTTCCGTGTGAATCAAAACCCATCTGACCCTTTCAAACTGTATGATTCTTGTCTGTCATATCTGATAGATCTTCTAAATGGCTTTCTGTGTTGGAGGTCTTTGCCTATTTTGTGAGTATTAGTGCTACTCTGTGACTGTCCATTTGTTTTTCTCCTATAATGTGGTCAGCACATCTCCTTGACATGTCATAGATTTCCTTGATTTTCCTATTCTACTTCTATGACTAGGTTAACTGTGTTACAAACTACTTTTATCCACATAATTCTCCATTTACCTTTAGATCACTTTAATGAATCTGATTTTCTTTTTAAAAGTTGTGGTATTTAAAGACTTGAAATTATATGGCATTAGTGGGACAACATATTTAAATGATTTAGGGAAATAAAACCAAAAATTACTCCTAGGAAATTGACCCTCTTCTTGACTGCTAGGAGGCATGTGGCATTAATGATTATTTTATGCTGAAATTTTATTTAATAAATTTTTGTTTAGTGAAAGTCTCTGCTGAAGTAGATTATTGATATGATAGATTTAGAAATAGAAGAAACCTGAGAGACCATTTATTCTAACTCCTACATTTTACAGAAGAGGAAACTGAGGTTTTACAAAGTGACTTGACAAAAACACAAAAGAAGTTAATGGCAGGGCCAGAATTTTGAACTCAATTCCTCTTATTTCAAACTCATTGATCTTTTTACTGTGCATTTTGCCTAGCTCAAGGACATTTGAATCTTTTCCAGATGGGCCAATCTTAGTCTATGCAGATTCAGACTGTTGGGCAATTTTAATCTTGGGCAGGTCAGCTAAGATTAAATTCAGAGGCCAATAGAATTCCTTTGGATATAGGAGCTGCAAACCTGGATATTCTCCAGTCATTCCAGTTGTTTCAATTTATGCATCTCTACTTCTCATATAGTGAAAGCACCTTGCCTAATAAGCTTGTGCTATTTTCCCTAAATATTCTATAGTCAAAACTAAACATTCCTAGTTATGTCATACACTCCCCCTAATGGCAGGGTTTTAAGGTCTATTAGCATCCTGGTTATTCTCCAGGTGTACCACAATTTACTTCAGTTCATAGATATTCCTCTAGATTATGAGCTACTGAATTAAAGATAATACTGAAAGTTATCTAACCAGTAAAGAGAACAATCATTTTATTTGCTTTTGACTCTACAATAATTCAATTCCAGCTTTACATTAGCTTTTTTTTTAAATGACAAGTTACATTTCTTTCTTTTTAAATTTTCCCTCCATCCTATCGCACACCCTGCTTATTATACTTTCTACTTTGATGTTGTGCCTTTTCAAAAATGTTTGCTTCTAACTACCCCTTCCCCTAATCTGCCCCCTTCTATCATCCCCCCCTCTTATCCCCTTCCCCCCTACTTTCCTGTAGGGTAAGATACCCAGTTGAGTGTGTATGTTATTCCCTCCTTAAACCAAATTCAATGAGAGTAAGGTTGACCCATTGTCTTTCACATTCTTGCTCTTTTCCTCCATTGCAAGTTTTCTCTTGCCTCTTTTATATGAGATAATTTACCCCATTCTATCTCTCTCTTTCTCCTTCTCCTATTATATTCCTCTCTCACCTCTTAATTTTGTTTTTTAGATATCATGCCTTCATATTCACCTCATCCTGTGCCCTCTGTCTGTGTGTACAGGTATACACACACATGCGAACATATATATACACACACTTACACCCTCCTATACATACATATATATGTATGTATACATACATACACATTCCCTTCAACTATCCTCATATTGAGAAAAGTCTCATGAGTTACAATTATTATTTTTCCATGTAGGAATATAAAAAGTTCAACTTCAATGAGTTCCTTATGATTTTTTTTTCCTATTTACCTTCTCATGCTTCTCTTGCTTCTTGTGTTTGAAAGTTAAATTTTCTGTTCCACTCTGGCTTTTCATGAAGAATTCTTGAAAGTTCTCTATTTCATTGAATTACTGTATTTTCCCCTGAAGTATTATACTAGGTTTTGCTGAGTAGGTGATTCTTGACCTCCAGAATATCATATTCCAAGCCCTTTGATCACTTAATGTAAAAGCTGCTAGATCTTGTGTTATCCTGATTGTGTTTCCACAATACTCCACAAAACAAAATTGTTTCTTCCTTACTGCTTGTGATAGTTTCTCCTTGACCTGGGAACTCTGAAATTCAGCTATAATATTCCTAGGAGTTTTCTTTTTTGGAATCTTTTTCAAGAGTCTATTGGTGAATTCTTTCAATTTCTATTTTGCCCTCTGGTTATAGAATATCAGGGCAATTTTTCTTGAGAATTTCTTGAAGGATGATTTCTAGTCTCCTTTTTTGATCATTGATTTCAGGTAGTCAAATAATTTTTAAATGATCTCTCCTGGATCTATTTTTCAGGTCAGTGGTTTTTCCAATGAGGCATCTCATATTGCCTTCTATTTTTTCATTTGTTTGGATCTGTTTTACAGTATCTTGATTTCTCATAAAGTCATTAGCTTCCATTTGCTCCAATCTAATTTTGAGGGAATTATTCTTTTCAGAGAGTTTTTGAAATTCCTTTTCATCTGGCCAACTCAGCTTTTTAAGTCATTCTTCTCCTCATTGGCTTTTTGGGCCTCTTTTGCCATTTGAGGTAGTCTGTTTTTTAAGGTGTTATTTTCTTCAGTCAGGATGTCATGTTTTCATGACTTTCTTGTGTCTTTCTCATTTCTCTTCCCAATTTTTCCTCTACTTCTCTTGCTTGATTTTCAAAATCCTTTTTGAGCCCCTTCATGGCCTGTAAGCAGTTCATATCTTTCTTGGAAGCTTTTGATGCACGAGTTTTGACTTTGTTGTCTTCTTCTGGATCTATGTTTTGATCCTTTTTGTCCCCTAAAAAAGATTCTGTGGTCTAATTGTGCTTCCTCTGCTTGCTCATCTTGTCAGCCAATTACATGACTTTGAGCTCTTTGCCATGGCAGAATTATGCTTCCAGAGTGAAGACAGCTGTCTCCCAAATTGCTGGGGTTTTTGCAGTTGTCAGAGCTATGAGGAGGGTTCCCTCTCTACAACAACACAAGCTCTGGCCCACTGGTGTTCCTCACCCTAGTTCCACCCCTCAAGATTTTGACCCAGACCCAAGCACGTCAAAGCAAGAGTGATTTCCCTTTGAATGGTTGCTTGGTCCCTTTATTATCTGTAGGGCAGGAGATCTGGAGGCAGCCATGTGGCAGCAGCTGCAACTAACATGCTTTCTCCACCACTTCTTGCTCCCAGGGCAGGGGCCAAACAGTACTTTTCTCTCATCCAGTTCCAACAGAGTTCCCTGTTGACTTTTTACTTTCTCTTTGTTGTTTATGGATTGGGAAGTCTGGAAATCATCCCAGTTGCTAGTGATTCACTCTCCTGAAGTTTACTTTTTCCAGTCAGGGCCGCTGGTCGGGGCTGTCCTGGTTCTGGGCCCACATGGCTCACAAGGGACTATGCTCAGTTCCTAGCCTGGTGTGATAGACCCTTCCTGTTGTCCTGCCTGGCTGCCTTAGTGGGAGATTTATTTCTCTCTGTCACTTTGTGGGTTCTGTAGCTCTAAAATCTGTTTAGAGTAATTTTTTTTTACAGGTATTGGAGATGGTTGGAGCAGGAACTCAAGAAAGTTCCTGCTTTTACTCTTCCATCTTGGTTCTTCCTCCAACTTAAATTTCTTTCAAAAAAAGCTTGCAAATCCACCCAAATTCCCAGATCAATATCTCATGAATTGCTTTCCAGTTCCATCTCTTTCCTCTTCTACTTGAAATCAGAAGCATAGATTTCAACTTATTCCTATGAAATTTCACCTTGTTTTCTTTAGTCAACTGTTCTAATCTCTTGAGATCTTTATGGACCCTGCTACTATCATCCAATTTATTAGTTATTTATCTGTCCTCCTTTAGTTTGAAGATGGCAGTTTAGACATCTGTAAATATGGTAAATAATCAATTTCTTCATCAAGTAATGTGAAGTAAAAATATTAAACAGAACAAAGTCAAAGATAGAACTCATGAGCACTACATTAGAGTTCTCTCTCTGGTTGATAATGATCCCTTATTTAGTATTCTTTGAATTTCTTCAGCTAAATATATCTATTTACTATCTGGCCCACATTTCCCTAAGTTGTTTAAAAGAAAATCATGAGGCAATTCATCAAATTCATTACTGCAGTCTGGATATGCTATGTTTATGGAATTCTCTTGGTCTGCTAATCTAGGAACTATCAGAAAAATAATTTATGATCAACTGGCATGAATATTTATTGATCTTCCTTTTCCTGTGTTCAAGCATCATATCTTTAGTAATCTGTTCTAGAACTTTTTGCAAGGAACTTACATTGATCTCTCCAGCCCATGGTATATAGAATCTATTTTGTTTTCCTTTTGATAATCAGAACATGCCCATTTCCAGCTCTTAGAATCAATCTTGCTACTCATATATCCTTACTACCCACCATAAGTAATATACTAATAACATCCATAAGTTATTCTACTATCCTATCATATAATTTGTCTGGGTCAGAGTGACAAACTCATTTAGGACTGTTCTTTTCATTACCATACTTATCTTAGGTTTTCTTTCCTATCAATCCTTTTTCTTCTATCCTTCAGTGGTTATTCCCTGTCGTAAATTAAAAAGCAATATGGATTTCTTCAAAAGAGCCATTATTTTCTTAGTTGAGGTGCTTCCTTTACCAACACATTTCACCCCATTGTAAAGATAGTCTTCACAATTACTGAGTTAAAAAATCACCAAGTGGCCTAAGTTTTGCTGACAAGCCTCTGTGAATTTAGAGAAATTGGTATTTGAACAAAAGGCATAGTTCATTGTTGCTCTTATATAAGAAATCTTTCTAGTTTAATGGTATCTCCCAGAATTTATAATTTGCTGGCATAGCATTTGATTAGTCACCAGAGTTAGAGTTAAATTGTATTTTGTATGGAAAAAAAGAACAATGTAGTAATTGTGTAGTTTAAATTTTTCTTGATTTAAAAAAAATCATTATTCTTTCCATCCATGTTAAATATAATTTCTCGTCCCACTTTGTTTTTCTCTTTTTGGTCATAACATGACACTTTTGACATCTTTATTGTTTATTATATGTCATGAAATATTATTTTTCCAGAACCTGGGAAACATGTTGCTTGTTATTTGCATTCTCTTTATCACAAACTCAAATGACCATTGCTTCTCAAAATCTGGGCATATTTACTTTGGAAACCAGTAAATGCTAATTGTCTATAATCAGTTTCAGAAGGCTAAGACTTATAGATGTTTGCTCCATATTCTTCTTAGCGTATGAGACAGCTACCATGAGCACAGTATATGACTGGATATAAAGTTCATGATGGGAATGAATTTTGAGTATTTCATGCTCTCAGCACAGAGTACACACACTTTATGTAGTTATGAATGGGATATAGAAATTTTTTTTTGCCAGTTATAGTTGTATTATAGCATAGTACCTGTCACAACATAATTATGATGCCTTTGGACTAATAGAACATAGAAGTAGGTCAGTTGATTTATATAGAATGCAATGTATTTATAATATAGTCCTCATCTATAGGTAGCAAACCAGAAAAAGCTAAAATTATTTCTGAGTGTGAATTTAAGACAAGTAGTGGCAGCAGCATCAATAGGAGTAGTAGTTGTAAAGATGAGGTTCCAGTAATTCTACCAATAAATTTCCCCACTCCAAAGTGGGGAAAATAAAGTGACAGGATAGTACCTGACATCTTTCTCAGGTGAGAATAATTAATCCATACTTTTTTAGTGTGGAATCCTTTCAGCCAAGCTCTACAGAAGGAGTAGGTAACATGGGGAAAGGCAGATTCTAGGCTTTACAAGAACAGTAGAGGAAGAAAGATAAATAAATATTAAGACCCAGAAGAGAGCAATTCCACCACAAACACCCCAGTAAATCTTAAAATTCAGTAATTAAAAATGAGGAGAATCACATGTATATTCTTTCACCCAGTCCATGGATACATGAAAGGATGACTAGAATCCTGTAGAAAACTTGGAGTAGATGAGTGAGGGTAGGTGGAATGAAACTGGAGTGGTGCTTTTGTTAAGTCCAGCACAGTGGCAGCACTGGAGCTGAGCAGTTTCAGGAAATGGTACTGGGCAAATTGCAAAGGTTGGGTCAGAGAGGCAGTTCCTAGAACTATTTGCCAATAGGTATACCTCAGAAGGAGCCTGAAGTCCTTTGGCAAAAGCCCAGAAAAAGGATAATCCAAGAACTCAGCTGTAATGGTGGGCACTCAGGTAGAGCTCAGTTCAGGTGTGGCCTACTGATAAGAAAAAAGACCTGCAAGAGAAGAAATGACTGAAAGAAGGGCCCTGTGGAGTTCATCAAGGGGGTGGGGGGTGACCCTGGGCTCTTAGTTATGGAAGAGAAGTCTCTGGGTGGAGGAGGAAAAGCCCAAGAGCCCTGAAAGTAGCAGAAGAAGAAGTTCTTGGTAGCAGGTCCATTTGGAGCCCTGGCCACAGTAGAGGAAAAGTCCCAATAATCATCCAAGTAATCCCAGCCCAGTTTAGCATCTAGATAGCCTTTACCAAAAACCATAGCAAGAGACAAGGCAAACAACCTCTCCGGGAGAGGGACCTGATCTTGGTCACCATATTCAGGATTAAACAAGGCTTGCTCATGTTATGCAAAAATGAATAATTGAAAAGTGACACCATTAAAGGGATCCCAACCTAAACTATGAGGCTGCTGACATGAGGAAATGAAAATACCAAAAATTATGAGCAAATATTTTATGAAAGACCTTTAGGGAGTAAAATCCAATAAAAGAGTAACCTCACAAGTCCAAGTAAAGCTGCAGAGGAAAAATTCTTCTGACCACAAGGATTATGACTAGCTAGAAGAAATGAATCAAGAAATAACAAAAGAAATATCTAGGGATGAAAGAGTCATAAAAAGAATTTCTACCTAAAAAGAGATCATGGGAAAGTCTACACAAGATCTGAATTTCCTAAAGATTAGAACAGGTCAAATAGGAGACAACAATTCAATAAGACAAAAAAAATATTAAAACAAAATAAAATAATTGTTAAAAAACAGTATAAAATTAAAAAAGAAGCTGATCTAGAAAAAGGTAAATGAGAAATAACCTAAAAATAATCAGCCTACCTGAAAAATGTGACTCATACAAAAAGCTTGGATATCATATTACAAGAAAGTATAAATGAAAAATTTTCATAACTCTTAGAATGAGATGTCAATGTGAAAAGAATATGAATCAACAGTTTTCAAAGACAGAATCCAAGCTTTTGAAAACCATATAAAATACTCCAAAATAATTAATAATTAGTCAATAATCAATAAACTTTTATTAAGGACCTAATATGTGAGAGGCACTGTGCTAAGTGCTAAGAATGTAAAGAAAAGCAAAAAACATTCTCTGCCCTCTAGGAGATTATAATCTGAAGACAACACATTGGTTGTTTTGTTGTCCTTTGTTCTCGAAGACAACCAAACTGACATCACTATGCTAACGTCAAGTTTCAGTGTGTCTAAGTGTGGATGATTGGACCAATACGAACTTGGAATGCTCTACTACAGATTCAGCACAAATGGTTCCTGTGAACATCTGGGGTGGATTCTCTAAATTTTTGCATCCTGCATTTCCTTTGAGCTCTTTCAATTTTACTTTGCTCATAGAGCACAGCACCTTCTCTGATGTGGGCATGCCATGCTGAGCTGTCCTGGGCCAGTGTCTCCCATGTCACATGATCAATATCAAACTTCTTAAAAGAGATCTTGAGAGTATCCCTATATGGCTTCTTCTGACCACCATGTGAGCTTGCTCTGGGTGAGTTCTCCACAAAATAGTCTTTTTGGAGAGCATACATTTGAACAACATTGCCAGCCCATTGGGGTTATACTCTCTGAAGCAGAGTTTGAATATTTGGAAGTTTGGCTCAAGAAAAGACCTCAGTGTCTGGTACCTTATCCTACCAGATTATCTTTAGAATCTTCCTAAGACAATTCAGATGGAAGCAATTCAATTTCCTGGCAGGGCGATGGTGGGTAGATTGTCTAGGTTTCACAGGCATACAAGAATGAGGTCAACACAATGGCTCTCTAGACTTTAGGTTTGATAGTCAGTCTAATACCTCTTCTCTCTCATACTTTCTTTTGGAGCCTCCAAAACGCTGAGCTAGCACTTGCAATGTGTGTGTCAACCTCATTATCAATGTATATATCCCTGGAAAATACACTACCAAGGTAAGTGAACTTATCCACAGCACTCAAAATATCTCCATTTGTTGTAACTGATGGTTCCACATATGGATGGTGTGATGGTGGCTGGGAGCACCTGTGTTTTCTTAGTGTTGTTGGGTCAAAATGAGCACAAGCAGCAGATAATTGATCTAACTCAGAATCTCAGCTTCAGAGATTGCATTGAGTGCACATTTGCAAACAGAAAATCATGTACCATCACTACCTCCACTTTGGTCTTGGCTTGTAACCTTTTCAAGCTGAAGAATTTACCATCAGTGTGGTAGCTGACCTTGATACCACATACATCCTCATTGAAAACATTTGACAACAACATATAAAAAGAAGCTGAAAAACAGGAGGAGAGAAGAAAGAGATAGGGAAGACTTTTAGAGTAGAGGTATGATGAACGATATTCAGAAAAATGTAGCTGGGTGGGAAATGATGAGATGTATTCCCTGGAATTTTTTCCTCCAACAGAGGATCTGGGAGAAGAATTAAATGAGAGAATTAGTTAGAGAAATGCCAATTAAGCTAACACTCTGGTTCTGCCTCACATATATCAGATTGTGAAAGATTTCATAAAAGAAAAATGACAATGTTAAAAGTGTTTTAGGAAATTAGGTACCCTGTTACACTGTTGGTGGGTCTGTGAATTGGTCTGATTTTGATGGAAGCCAGTATAGGAGTGCAATGCCATGCATGAGCAGCTTTCCAGAAGAATGCTACTGTGAATAGCTTTTAAGATTCTGATTACACAGTATAGTGAACACCCTATTTATTCCGTAACAAATCAAAGCAAAACATTCTCAGAAAATCAAGGTACAACTTATTGCAACTTATCACAGGACAACAGCTGATCATTAAAATGACCACATAGTTTTCACCAAATTGGTCACAATAGCTTTGAACAAAGAACAATTATCTGGTATCCCTAAGGAGGTTTGTCTCCTTACTTAGTCATTCAGTCATCTCAGAGTATAATAGTCAGTCCTCCACTTGTGGGGCAACTAGGTTAACTCAATCAATAAGTTCCTAAGTATCATTAATCACAATACAATCATTATAAAATACCCCCAGCCCCCTTCACTAGTAAACTACAATTTCATCACAGCATTCATCACCCAAGGAAAGGTCTTTTCTTCATCTTAACCTGAGGCAAGTTTTCAGCAATCTCTGTTCCTGGGGATACAAAGCTTAACAAAGCCACAACGTTCATTGCCAGTGTCCTCATCAATTCACTCTCTGCCTACAGAACAGTCTCAGGAACACTGAAAACATCAGCAAGACCCTCTTCCAGGATTTCTGTAAACAAACAACAAGAAAATTCTTCTTCAGGGCTTCTGAGCTAAGTTCCAGGACCTCAGCAACAACAGTACTGTCCTTCACCAGCAGATGAGTCTGGCAAAACAACATCAAAACAGACAGACAGAATACTGGCACCACAACCATACCTCCTCAGTCCTCCAGCAGTTTGGCTGGCCCTAGGACCCAAAAGAAACCTCAATTGGCTCCCAGAATCAAAATCACTCCTCCCAGGTTTTCAAAATCAAAATCATTTTCTCCAGTCTAGGTGGGGCTTTCCTCTTCAGCCTTCCAGGCAGCAACAACCTCAGCCTTCCAGGCAGCAGCAACTTCAGCCTTCACCAGATTCTGGTCTCAAGAAATTTCTGACTGGGGGTAGAGTCAAGATGGCAGCATAGAAGCAGGAAAACTCCATGGCTTCCTCCATAACCACCTCAAATACCTATAAAATATGACTCTAAACAAATTTTAGAGCTACAGAACCCACAAAGTGACAGAGAGAAACAAATCTCTCACTGAAGGCAGCCCAGCAGGAAGAGAGGAAGGGTTCATCATAGCGTGCTGGGAGCCAAGCCCAGCCTCATGTGAGCCCATGGTTTTAGCCCCAGGGCAGCCCGGACAAGCCCTGGCTGGAGCATTCCCAGAGGGTGGATCGCCACGAGTTATGGCAGTTTCCAGAATTATCAACCCATAAATGCCAAAGACAAAGTAAAAGGTCAGTGGAACTCTGCTAAATCTAAGGGGGACAGAATGTGGTCTGGCCTCTGCCCCTGGAGCAAAAAGTGGATGGCACCCTCCTCATAGCTCTGGCAGCTACAAAAAACCCCAGTGCTTTGGGACAAAGCTCTCCCTTCTGGAAGCAGAGTTCTACTGTGGCAAAGATCTCAAAAGTCAAGTAATTAACAGGCAACATGAGCAAGCAAAGGAAGCAAAGCAAGCACAGCCATCCAACTTTAGGTCCCTTTTTTGGGGACAAAAGGGATTAAAGCATGGAATGGGAGGAAGACAAGACAGTCAGAACTTCTGCACTGAAAGCTTCCAAGAAAAATATAAATTGGTTATAGGCCATGGAGGAGTTCAATAAGGATTTTGAAAATCAAGTAAGAGAAGTGGAGGAAAAATTGGGAAGAGAAATGAGAATGATGCAAGAAAATCAGGAAAAGAGAGTCAACAACCTGACTGAAAAAAATAACACCTCAAAAATAGATTAACTCAAATGGCAAAAGAGGTCCAAAAAGCCAATGAGGAGAAGAA
Source organism: Pseudochirops cupreus (assembly GCA_028627135.1). Taxonomy (NCBI): domain Eukaryota; kingdom Metazoa; phylum Chordata; class Mammalia; order Diprotodontia; family Pseudocheiridae; genus Pseudochirops; species Pseudochirops cupreus. The sequence continues at coordinate 338,977,065 of CM053580.1, forward strand.
TGCCTTAAAAAGTCAAATTTGCCAGATGGAAAAAGAATTTCAAAAGCTCACTGAAGAGAGTAATTCATTCAGAATTAGATTGCAGCAAATGGAAGCTAATGACTTTATGAAAATCAGGATACCATTAAACAGATCCAAACAAGTGAAAAAAATAGAAGGCAATGTAAAATATCTCATTGGAAAAACCACTGACCTGGAAATATATCAGGGAGAGACAACTTAAAAATCATTTAACTACAAGAAAGCAATGATTAAAAAAAAAGAAACTAGAAATCATCCTTCAAGAAATATTGAAGGAAAATTGCCCTGATATTTTAGAGGGCAAAATAGAAATTGAAAGAATTCACCCATCACCTCTTTTAAAAGATCCCAAAAAGAAAACTCCTAGGAATATTATAGCCAGGTTCTAGAGTTTCCAGACCAAGGAGGAAATATTACAAGCAGCCAAGAAGAAACAATTTGAATATTGTGGAAACAATCAGGATAACACAGGATCTGGCAGCTTTTACCTTGAGGGATGAAAGGGCTTGGAATATGATATTCTAGAGATCAAAGGAGCTAGGATTAAAACCAATAATCACCTACCCAGAAAAACTGAGTGTGATGTTTCAGGGGAAAATACTGTCATTCAATGAGGTGGAGGACTTTCAAGCATTCTTGATGAAAAAACCAGAACTGAGTAGAAAATTCGGCATTCAAATACAAGAAGCAAGAGAAGCATGAGAAGGTAAACGGGGAAAAGAAATAATAAGGAATTTACCAAAGTTGAACTATTTACATGCCTACGTGGAAAAACAATAGTTGTAACTTTTGAAACTTTTCTCAGTATGAGGATAGTTGAAGGGAATATAAATGTGTATATATGTATATGTGTATATATATATATATATATATATTTATATATTTTTATATATATGTATACATACAAATATGTCTATATAGGAGGTATATATGCATATGTATACAGATGTGAGTGTGTGTGTATATATGTGGACAGGTATACATAGACAGAGGGCAGAGGATCAATTGAACAGGAAGGGATGATATTTAAAAGATGAAATTGAGAGATGTGAGAGGAATATAATGAGAAGAGATGGGGAGAGACAGAATGGGGTAAATATATAGAAGAGGCAAGGGATAACTGTTAACAATGGAGGGGAAGAACAGGAAGGCAAAAGGGAATGGCTCAACCTTAGTCTCATTGAATTTGGCTTAGGGAGGGAATGATATACACTCTGAATTGGGTATCTTGCCCTACAGGAGAGTAGGGGGGAAGGCAATGAAAGGGGGGGTGATGGAGGGGAGCGCAAGTTGGAGGGGAGGGTATTTAGAAGCACAAACTTTTGTAAAGGGACAGGGACAACGTAGAGAATAGAACAAGTGGGGGGGATAGGATGGAGGGAAATATAGTCAGTCAAATGTTTTTCAAAAATTATTATTATTATTATTATTATCATTTACATGCAACTGGGAAGTAAGATATACAGGCACTGGGGTTTGGGGATCCATCTTGCCCTACCAGAAAGTCAGAGGGGTATAGGGGAGGATATAGGAGAGAGCAGATTGGAGGAGGGAGTATTCAGTGGGACTGATGTTTTGGGGTGGTGGGTAGGGGAAAGACAGGGAAAAATTTGTAACTCAAGATCTTGTGGAAATGAACGATGTAAACTAAAAATTAACATAAAAGTTAATTTTCAAAAAAAGAAAGAAAATCCTGACTGTCTGTCCCTCTGTGGCTTTTCTTATATACACACACAGAATTGGCTTCCTGTTTCAGCCAACACCTTCCTGTTATGTCAGCAACAGGAGACAGGCAATCACACCATCTGTTTCTTTCACAGAGGTTTGATTAGTTACTAAGGGCTAAGTACCTGCTTACTGTAACGGTGATTAATCTAGCAGATACTTGGTCCTTAGTAACTAAGGGCTAAGTACTTCTGTGAAAGAGGCAGAGGATGTAAACTCTGTGTCCTGAGTGAAAGAAACAGAAGGTGTGAACTCTGTCTCCTGTGTGAAAGAGACAGAGGGCATGAATTCTGTCTCTTGTTGCTGGTGTGGCAGGAGGGGTTTGGCTGAGACAGGAAGCCAATGTGGGGTGTGTGTGTGTGTGTGTGTGTGTGTGTGTGTGTGTGTGTGTGTATAAGAAGAGTTCCAGGGACAGAGAATCAAAATCAAGAATTTTCCTCCTAGCTAGCTCCTGGTGGAGGAAGAATCATGGAGACTGAAGCCAGCTGAGAGAGAAAGAGAGAGAGAGAGAGAGAGAGAGAGAGAGAGAGAGAGAGAGAGAGAGAGAGAGAGAGAGTTTCTCTCTCAGCATCTGGAAGCCGACTGAGAACTGAGTTGGAGTTTTTCTCAAGACCAGAATCTGGTGAATGCTGAAGTTGCTGCTTCCTGGAAGGCTGAGATTCCTTCTGGGTCCTAGGGCCAGCCAAACTGCATGAGGACTGAAGAAGCATGACTGGGATAAGCCTTTGTTTGTTTGTGGCTTGGTTGATCCTTGAGTTTGTGGCAACAGGAGCTGTGAAGGATTTGAAATATGCTAGACCCTGTCAACTTCAGTGTGTTACAAGAACTGCTTGGAGGACTGGATAAGGAGCTGGGAGCTGTCTGCTTCTGAATCCAGGTGACAGTTTGGTGACTCCAAGTAGGAGCTGGAACCATGGAAGGGGATCCAGGGAATCTGAGAGACCACCTCGAGTCAAGATGAAGAAAAGGCCTCTCCTCAGATATAGAATGCCTGGTAAAATTGAAGTTTACTAGACACTGAGGGGTGGAGGGTTTGTGTAATTTTCTAATGATCGTATTTAGTGATTAATGTTACTTAGTAATTGTGAATCTGGATAAGTAACTGATTAAGTTAACTTATGATTGCCCCATGAGTACAAGATTGATTATTGTATTGTGAGATGACTGAATGACTAAGTGAGGAAGGATTCCCCTTAGGGAAACCAGATGATTATTCTTTTGTTCTTTGTTCTCTGTGTTGTGGCCACTTTGGTGAAAACTATGTGGTCATTTTAATGTTAAGCTGTTGTGAATACTATACTGTGATTTTCTGTGATAAGATGGAATGTTGTGAATATTATAGTGTGATTTGTTGTGAATGTTTGCCTTGATTTGTAATTGAATAAATGGAGTGTTCACTCTACTGTTTAATCAGAACCTTAAAAGCTGTTCACAGTAGCATTCTTTTGGGAAGCTGCTCCTTCATGGTGTTACACTTACTTGACATAACAAAAAGAGGTCTTCAAATTTATATTAATTACAATTATAAGAAGGAAATTGGAAAACTGGAATTCTAAATTGGAAACCACTTTAGAATACAACCTTAAAGGTACTAAAGTATGCATGCTTTTTGATGCAGATATACCACTACTACTAACAGACTTTCAAAGGACAATTTATTTAAATGTTAAATAAACTATTTACAAAAGTAGAAGAGACCTGTCTAATATCTTTCTATTATATAAATATGATATTACCTAGATAAGGGAGAAATAAAGAGAAAAAATATACAGATCAATATCTAATCTTTCTCATATCCTTTCAATATCTTTCTAATAGGAGGCTTATAACCCAAAGGAATCAAAGAATGAGAGAAAAGACCAATATATACCATATATATGTGTGTGCGTATATATATGTACACACATACATATAAATACACACACACACACGCACACACACACACACACATATATATATATTCCAAACTTGAAACTGAGGGGATGATCAATAATTTCAGAATGATGAAACATGTTGAGGCATATAAGTAATATAAATGTAAAGAAATATAAATGATAAAATGGTGCTGTAATTCACATAGTTAGTTATTCCGTCAAGCATTTATCAAGCACCTACAACATGCCAAGCACTGTGCCAAATACTGGGGATACAAAAGACAACAACAAAAAAAAAGCCACTACCCTCAAGAATCTCAAAATCTAAAGAGGAGCCAACATACAAACAAGCATGTAGAAACACATAATATAAAGGAAAAATCAGAAATAATAACAGAAGGAGGACAATATGAAAGGGATTTGACAAAGGCTCCTTGTAGAAGTTGAAATATTATCTGTGACTTGAAGGAATCTGTGAATCTAGGAGGCAGAGATGAGAAACAAGAATATTCCAGACATAGAAGACATTCAGTGAAAATGCCTGGAGTCAGAGGGTGGAGTGTCTTGTTTGAGGAACAGAAAGGAAATTAAGGTCATCATTTTGCAAAGTATATGAAGGAATGGATGATTTTAGAAGAAACTAGGAAATCCTTTTTGAAGTAATGCATAGTGAAGTGGGCAGAACTTGGGGAACAATTTTTAAAAATTACAATGTTATTAAGAAAATCATGTTTGAAAGACTACACCTCTTTAATTATTACAATGATAAACCAAGATTTGAGAGGATGGAAAACATTACTTTTTTCCTGCCAAAGAGGTGATAGACGTAAAATTCATAATGACATACATTTTTAGATGTGAAAACATAGCAAGTGGTTTTGTTGTATTGTGCACATATGTTATGATGTTTTTTAAAACATCAATTTGGAATTGTTTAGATAGAATAACAAATGCCTATAAAAACAAACAAATATAAACAAGAACTTAAAAAAGACAAAAAAATTGGAGAAAAACTTTACCATGGAATATATTGAGTACTCTAGAAAAATAGCTTTAAGGAACTGTGAGTTAATTCTTTTGTCATCCAGGGGTGCTTTCTAACTTCAGCCCACTTTCCTCAGAGTATGTATGTGTTTGTGAGAGATTGTGTCAGAGCCTTTGGGGGCAATATTTTATACCAACTATATTACTGGATCAATGCCCCATTCTAAAAGTGAATTAAATCTGACTGAGCACTAGAGGATACGAAACAACAACTTATACTTCTCCCAAGAGCCCGGAGGGGAGACATAGTATCCACACTCTGGAAACCTTGCCTGATAGTGACAATAAGCATTTGGGAGATTAGCTTCAGAGTAAGTACTATATTTGAATATACACCTATACACATACATACATATATACATATGGATACTTATATATGTGTATGGATGTATTTGCATATATAATTGTATATTTTCCTCCCAACTCCTTACTCCCAGTTTCCTGTTAGTCATCTCTACCTTTTCTTTCAACATAATAATTGTTAGCATAATATTGTTAGTCACAACAATTCCTTTGTTCAAAATAATAATGTTTCCCATATATATAGTGCTTACATTTTATAATGTGCTTTGATTTCAATAGCCCTGTGAGGAAGGTAATATAATTGTTATTCCATTTTGCAGAAGAAATGGAGGTTGAGAGAGAATGGCCACACAACTGGTATATGCCAGACCTAAGTCTTGAGTCTTTTGATTCTAAGTCTAGGGTTTTGTCCTCTACACTTTATGTTGGTCTACGATTAAGGATTTTAATTTAGTTAATTTTAGTTAAACCTTCCAAGCTTTGATTTACTTGCTATTAATTTTTATTCATTTTTTTTTGGCGGGGGGGAGAAAAGCTAGAGACATGGGATCAGTACAATGATAAACCAAGACTCAAGAGAATTGAAGATGAAATATATCATGTATGTGATATGTCAAGATGAAACATGAGTGTAGTAAGTGAACACGTATAAAGGTTCAAAACAAAAATAAAGGTAAAATTCTGCTTTTGCATGTCAAAATTGTAGATCTTCTTTACTGTGGATAGATAGAAGCTGATCTCTGAAATATACACATCATAAGATAAATCTTTCCTTATTCCTGTAGAGAATGCTGAGAGAACTCAGCCTGGAACCTTGATCTCAAAGATGAATCTGCTCATATATTTTCTTTGAAAACTTCCAGAGGTAGATTTTTATACGGCTATCATAAGGAATGACAATTCTACATGGCAAATTAAATAGTAGTTTAAACTGCTTGATGTAGAGACCAAGATAGTGCTTTCCTTTTAAAACAAGCAATTATTTTATAAAACTCAGGACTTTTTTCAGTTACCCTTTCCATATTTTCCCTTGTGATCTTGAGATTTATATTCCTTGCTTTCTTTAACTTGTTCTCTGAAATTCTGATGAAAAACAGACACTTTCTCCCCATCTTGTGAATAATTGCAATGTCGTTTAGAGATGATGTGGCAGTCAGCCCAAAACCACTGTGTGGGCAGATGTGAGTGATGTAATCCCAAGTATTGGTAATACAAAAGTGAGAAATTATGGAAAATAATTTTACATGTCTGGAAATTTCCATTGTTTAGACATGTAAGCAATATACCATTTCAATGACATTAAACATTTCTCTTCATCATCTCTTTCCCTTCTTCCTACACTCTAAGTTTTTTTATAAAATGCTGGTATTGATTTTTTTTTCTCATTCTGGATTTTCCATTCATCTGCTGATGGTTCATTTATTTCCCATTTGAAATGCCAAGTGCTTTTTAGAAAAAAAAAAGACTAATGTTAAAACAATACATCAGCAATCCTTAGCCTTATTTTTATTTGAACTGCTCTAGAACTTTGGATGTGAATTATTTCAAAATCCAGGAAAGCAGAAATTTATGCAAATTCTCCAGCAATTTGTGATTATTAAGTTAAAAATGTTAGCATTTACATATTACCATAGGTCCAATGACTTGATAAATCTCTTCTTTTTCTGGATTCTTAAAAACATCTGATTGAAATAGAGGAGTGAATTTTAGCAAAGTTGAAGTGGTAGGGTCATCAGACTAATCTCTTAATTGATGAAGGTTGAATGGCTTGCTTCAAATCACCTCATTTTCAAGGTGCTCTGAAATTCTAGCCCATCTAAGCTACCCAACCACATTTTCCACTCTACTGTAATGTAACCTTAGTAATCATCAGTTCTATTTTCTAATCCTCAGATACCCCATGCTTGTACCTGCCTCTCAGCTTTTCTCATGCTACTACTTAAATCCTCACCTAGTATGTGTGTATATAAATATTGTACGTCCTTCAAAGGACATTCAAAATCTCAATGCATCCTGAAACTATTCCTGGATTACCTATGGAAAGAATATATGACTTGTCATGAGACCTGGATTCATAATAGTATATAATAACTATTCATTAGGTGATATTAGAAAGAATTACTCCATATGACTAAGCCTCAGTTTCTCCATTAATAAATTGGGAATAATTATATATGTGCTATTCATTTTAGAGGACAAGAAATTCCTTTGTAATCCTAGAAAGAACATGTTGTAGTGGTAGAACATTGGATTAGGAGGCAAGATAACTGAATTTGTTAAATACAATCTGCTCAAGATTAGGAATTGCTTTATTCTTCTTATTTGTATTCTTAAAAATTAGTGAAGGGCCTGGTACACTGAAGCATTTAATAAATGTTTGTTGGTTATTGGTTAAACCTGCAGCACTCTGGGAAAATCACTAAATTTCCTTGAATTTCAATTTTTTCTATAAAACAGAGATAATATTAATATTCATCTTACATGACTTGTGAAGATTAAATCAGTGAATGTATGTATAGTTTTGCTACATAAACATGAGCTATTATTAGCCTATTAAGTAAGAATTATATTGTTATTAAAATCTACATTGACCTCTACCACAAATTCCGGGACCTTAACTACGTATTTTACTGTTAATATTTTGTGAATTCTTCTTGTCTTACTAGTGAGATTGCAAACTCTTTGAAGACAGGAGTAAGCTTTCCTTGAAACTTCCATAACATTAATTCACTTAACCCAGCACTGAACTCAAAGTAACCCACTAATTCTTGTTGAATTAAGCCACTGGGAACTGAAAATTGTTGTTGTAGCTATAAAAAGAAGTTATTTTTTAGATGAATAAACATATAAGGCTCCATATGGTAAAATGATTTTGCTGTGGGTAGTAAACTCTTGAAATTTAATTTGAAATCAGAAATATGAAACACTAGTGTTTTCGTCTGTGAACACTTTGAAAATTTTTCAATGCTTTTAGGACTCTTTCTATGACCCTAACATATATTTAAAGTATTTGAAATTACCATTAGAATCAAGAGAATTTAGAAAATTTTCAAGTATTAACAATATTTCCAGAGAACTCATGATTATCACACCTACACTGAATTAAATATTTTTTTAAAAATTTTTTTATTGATATTTGGATTTTTTTCTAAAATATTGATTATATTATTTCAAAAACTGGATTTTTTAAAAAAATAAATTATTTATTTTTAGTTTTCAACAATCTCTTCCATAAATTTTAAATTTTCTTCCCCTCTCTTCCCTATCCATCGCCAAGATGGATTGCGATTTGATATGGGCTCTACATAGATATTCTTATTAAACACATTTTCACATTAGTCATGTTGCACAGTAGAGTTATAACAAATGGGGAAAACAATGAGGAATAAAAGAAAGCAAAATAAAACAAAACAAAAAAGAAAATAGTCTGGTTCTTTCTACATTCTGACTCCATAGTTTTTTTCTGGATGTGTCTGGCATTTTCTGTCATGTGTCCTTTGGAATTGTTTGAGGTCCTTGCATTGCCAAGAAGGGCTAAGTCTATCAAAATCAGTCCTTGTACACTGTGACTGTTACTGTGTACAATGATCTCCTGGTTCTGCTCCCCTCACTCAGCATAAGTTCATAGAAGGCTTTCCAGGTTTCTCTGAAGTCCACCTTTCATAATTTCTTATAGCACAAAAGTGTCCCATAATATCCATATGCCACAACTTGTTTAGTCATTCCCCAGTTGATGGGCATCCCTCCAATTTCCAATTCTTGGCCACCACAAAAAAAACCTGCTATAAATATTTTTGTACATGTGGGTCCTTTTGATATGTGGATTTTTTTTTAATCACAAGAGTATCCAATGTATCTTCCCCCCAGTCCCTGCCCCAGAGAGCCATTCTTTATGACAGAGTTCTTTTTTTTTAGAAAGAAAAAAGTCAACAAACTGATCTATATATTGGGAAAGTCCAAAAATGTGTGCTATTCAGTTTAAAGTAATCAAAGTTACCTATTTTATCTTTGTAATTTCCTCTCTTTCTTGTTTGGCTAAGAATATATGTCTCACTCAAATACAAATTATTCTCCAATTCATATGTGGTCAAAGTATATGAACAGACAGTTTTCACAAGAAGAAACCATAATTATTTATAGTTATGTAAAAAATGCTCTGAATCAATATTGATTAGAGAAATGCAAATTAAAGTAACTCTGAGGTACCACCTCATACCTATCAGGTTGGTTTATATGAAAGAAAAGGAAAATAACAAACGGGGAAAATGTGGGAAAAAATTGAGACATTAATCCACTATTGGTGGAGTTGTGAACTCATCCAATTATTCTGGAGAGCAATTTGCCCAATGGGCTATAAAACTGTGCATATCATCTGACCCAGCAATACCAATGCTAAGTCTGTATCCCAAAGAGATCAAATAAAGAGGAAAAAACAAAGACTTGTATGCGCACAAATATTTTAGTAGCTTTTATATGATTGCAAAGAATTGGAAATCAACGGGGATGTCCACCAATTGGGGAATGACTAAACAAGTTGTGGTATATGATTGTGATAGAATACTGTTGTGCTGTAAGAAATGATGAGCAGTATTGTTTAAAAAAAAATTTGGGATGACTTATATGACCTGATGCAAAGTAAAGTGAGCAGAACTAGGAAAACATTGTACATGGAACAATATTGTATGGCAATCAACTTAGCTATTCCCAGCAATACAATTGCCCAAGACAATTCTGAAAGATTAATGATGAAAATACTATCCAACTCCAGTCAAAGAACTGATGGAGTCTGAATGCTTTAGCTACATAGCAGAAATTTTAGTATGTTGTTTCATCATTGTCTTTTTTTACATAAATATCATTTCTATGATGTGTTCTTCAACTCACTCATTATTTAAGATTTCATTTTTAAGTTTCCTTTTGAGTCTATATCTTTTCTTTGTGGTTCCAGAATTAATTTTTATTATTGTTTCAATAAAGTTTTTAAAGGATTTATTCACTATTTCTGCTTTTTCATATGTGTTTAAAGTTTGTCCCCTAGTATATGATCAATTTTTTGTAAAAGTTCTCTTTGGTGCAAAGAAATATGTATCTTTTGCCTTCCCATTTAGAAGATGCCATAAATATATATATTTTTTCTTTTTGGAGGGGAGAAGGCAAGGCAACTGGGGTTAAGTGACTTGCCCAAGGTCACATGGCTAGTGTTGAGTATCTGAGGCCAGATTTGAATTCGGGTCCTCCTGACTCCAGCGCTGGTACTCTATTCACTGTGTCACCTAGATGTCCCACCATAAATCTTTTAACACTAGTTTCTCCAGAAATTTCTTCAGTTTCATATTTTCCCTCATCTAAAACTGATAGAAGATACTGAAGTTGCCTCTCAGTATTGTTACTGAATATATCTTCTTAAAGCTCAGATAATCTTTCCCTTATGAATTTGGATTCTAAAGCATTTAGAGTGTATGTTTATTACCAATATTCATTTATTGTCTATGGTTCCTTACAGCTTCATATGGCTTCCTTTTTTGTCTCTTTTTAATTAATTAATTAATTTTTGCCCCACTTTGTCTGATAGCAAGATGGCAACTCCTAATGCTTTGGGTTCACTTGCATTGTAAGCTTTTTCTATCCTGTCAGTTTTGTTTTGTGCATATCTTTTATTTGAAATGGTCTTCTTTAAAGTAACAAATTTTAGGCTTTTGTTTCCCTTTCCAACTTGTTAACTGTTTTTTTTTGTTTTATTAGGTTGTTTAATTCATTCACACTTAAAGTTATAAGAGTTAGGTTTATATTTTCTTCCATCTTTCTCTAAAATTGTGAATGTAGATAATCATTTTTTAAAATAGTATAAAAATGACAATGATTTGAAATAGGGCTATTTTCTTTCCTCATGTATCTAGTTTCTTAATGTGTCTTCACTTATCCTACTGCAGTTTTCTCCAGTATTTTAAATAGTATGTAATTGACCATGAGATTGGATTATGATAGGAAAGAGGAGATTACCATCTGAAACTTATTATTTCTACTCTGATGTCTCTTCTAGGTATTGCACAAGACAAGCTTATTCAATTTCTTAAATTATGTATCTCACGAAAAAATTTCTATTAACAATCATAAGAGACAGAATCACTTCCAATGAGAAAAATGCAACAAAATAACCATGATCAAAAGTCACTAAATGGTGCACATTCCATGACACAAAGATGCTACTATTAGGCCTTCTCCTCCCCGACATGGATTAACAAAGGAGGAAATGACCTCAAATACACTAAAATATATATAGTAGCTTTTTTTTTTCATTGTCAAAATGAAGTGTAAACTGGGGAGTGGGGAGGAAGGGTATACATTAACTGAGGAATGACTGAACAAATTGTGGTGTGTGAATGTAATAGATTATTATTACAATATAAAATTTGATGAAAGAGATAGTTTCAGAGAAATCTGGGAAGATTTGTATGAATTGATAAAGAGTGAAGAGAGCAGAACAATATGATGGAGAGGAAGAATTCAAATAGCCTACTTTCCCAGATTTGCTACCTAAGTGTTTTCCTTGACTCTTCACTGTCAGATCCCACTTCATGTATAATCTATTGTCAAGTATTGTCCTTTCCATCTTGTAGTGTTTATTGAGATATACTGCATTAATCTGGTGATGTTCATTTTAGAATTATTCATAACTGAGAGCATGTGTTTAATGAGTAAAGTATAGTGGGTTTTATTTATTTTGGAGTACAAATTCATTAATGGAGATAAAAGTTACATATTATTTTTTTCTAAGATTTCAAAGCATTATTTTTCCTTTCTCAAGAGAGAGAATGCCTTATTGGAACCAAAGGCTTACGTATCTGGAATATAGCTGCTATATACACAGAGTAACATCTCTTGTAATTGTCCCTACTGTCCCTGACATCATCACCATTTTGACAGAGACTTTTATCATCTCAATTCTAGACTATGACAGTAACCTGCTGGTTGTTTTCCTTGTTTCAAATCTGTCCTTGTTCCAATCCTTCTGCAATTCAGTTCCCAAATTGATCTAAAGAGTTGAAACAATAATGTCACCATTCCTCCTCTCTCTTTAAGTAAATTTCAGTGGTTCTGTATTGTGTGGTTTGTTCTTTGTTCTTGAAGAGGACCATGATATCAGGAAGATAATGCTATGACTTGCAAGTGAATTGGATTTAAGTGAAAGAGGGCTGCTCAAAAACACCAGTCTCACTTTCTCTTTTGGAGCCACTGGGTTCCAGGGGCCAGATATAGATCAGGACAAATGGAGATGACCCAGGATACAGTGGGAGACCTTGGCTTTTTAAGCTTAGGTTTTCCAAGTTCTCACTTTGACTTAGGCAACTGGTTCTGTATTATCTCCAAGGTGAAATACAAACCCCTATGCTTTTAAAGCCCTTCATAACTTGGTTTCTTCCTACCTTTCCAGATTTTTTTTTAACACCTTCCTCCCCTCTACATATTCTGTGATCCAGTGGCTTCGCACTCCTTGTCGTTCCTAGGACAAGATACTCCATCTCTTTATTTCATGAATTTTCTTTGGCTGTACTCCATTGCTGGAATTCTTTCCCTCCTCATCTCTGTCTTCTGACTTTACTGACTTTTTTCACATCCCAGAAAAACAAGGAAATGCCTTTTTGTAAGAAAAACTTCCAAATCCCTCTCAATGCTACTGTCTTTCTTTTAAGATTATCTCCAATTTATCCTCTCTATATTTCTTTTTTGTATAAAGTTGTTTCCAGGTTTTCTCTCCAGTTAAGCTGTGAGCTCTTTGAGAACAAGGACTATTTTTTTTTTGCCTTTTTCATATCCATAGAATCTAGCATAGTTCCTAGCAAATGCCTGTTAGCTTCATAAATACAAAGTAGGTAAAAACAATGTGGTTTGGAAGGAAGAGGTGAGAAGTGGGGGAGATGAAAAAATATTTCATGTTGATGTTGGTACTTGAGTAGCTTATTGAAGAAAGAGGAGGGGGAGAGAAAAGCCTACATTCCAGACATGAGGCACAGCTAGTATAAAGGTTAAGACATGATAGATGGAGTGCTGTGTGTGAGGAACAATAAGAAAAATGTATAAAAAGCCTTGACACATAGGTTAGGGGTCAGGTCAAGGCTTTAAATGCCAAACAGAGGATTTTGTATTTAATTCATTGCATCTGTGGAGAGAATACCAGAAAATCACTCAAATTAAGGATGTTTTTGGAATTGTAGGGTAAACTGGAAATATCATATCCAAATATATTCATGCACATTTCTGATAAAATGTGTGGCATTTGATGTACTCAGAATCAATTTGAATTTCTTAAAGTCAAGGATGATTTCTTTTTTGTTTGCATTCCCATTGCCTAGGACAGTGCCATGCACATCAGAGCTTGTAGTGTTTGTTGAAATGAACTGGATTAATCGGGTCATGTTCATTTTAGAATTATTCATAACTGAGTTTGTGTTTAAAGAGTAAGAGCATAGTAGGTATTATTTATTTTGTAGTACAAATTCATTAATGGAGATAAAAGTCAAATTTTTTCTTCAAAGATTTTGAAGCATTTTTTGAAGCATTTCCTTTCTCAAGAGAGAGGTCATCTTATTGGAACCAAAGGCCCATGTGCCTGGATTATAGCTGTTACATACACAAAGTAAAGCCTTCAGAAAAAAAACAAAATAAAATTGGGCATTTGAATAGTTCCTTCCTGATACAGAATAGGTTTATTTTTTAAAGGCATGGATTTACCAAAGGAATTTATAAACAAATACATAGGACCAGATAACTTCTAATATACTTCCCAGTTCTAAATCATGATCCTACATGATCATATGACTACTTTTAAAATGTTCCAGAAAGAAAGGTAGAGGTGTGTGGGGGGGTTAAATTATAAAATTATTCACTTTAAATCACAGGTAGAGAGCTCTTTTTAAAATTTCATACAAGGTCTTTGGCAATTTTGTAAGTAACAGTCAACAAACCAGATCAAAGTAGTGTATAATCAGTCACCTGTATGGCTTTGGATTCTCTGTTTTCTTTAATGGAGGAGGGATCTTTTACATAGTTTGTAGATTGGAACTTTATTTGAACAGCTAGCTCTTTTTCTTTGTTCTTTTGAATGGCATCAGAAGATTTGATTTTGGAGACAAATGCTGCATATCGTGGGTGCAGGACACAGGATTAAATCAACCTATCACTGCCCCTTAAAATGCCCCAGAATGAATGGTAGAAATGAGAACTATATACTAAGGGGAAAATCAAAGAGTAATTCACCTTGTATGCCTTGAAACCATAGGTATAGAGCTATACTTCTTTTTCCTGCTATACTCTTATGTCATTCCCTGAGAAATAAATTCTCAAATGAGTGAAAAGTGTTATTCTAAGAATTCCCTGAGATTTAACCTCAAGGGAAAAAAAAACCTCAAATGTTTGCTAAAGCAAACATTGAAAATACAGCTAGCAGAACAATTTGGAACTTTATCCAAAGGGCTATAAAACTGGGCATACCCTTTGGTCCAGCAATAGCACTACTAGGTCTATATCCCAAAGAAATCCTAAAAAGAGGGAAAGGACCCACATGTACAAAAACATTTGTAGAAGTTCTTTTTGTGGTGGCCAAGAACTGGAAATTGAGGGGATGCCCATCAATTGGAGAATGGCTAAACAAGTTATGGTATATGAATGGAATACTATTGTTCTATAAGAAATGATGAGTAGTAGGATTTCAGAAAAACCTGGAAAGACTTACATGAACTGATGCTGAGTGAAGTGGGCAGAACCAGGAGTTCTGAACCATTGTACACAGTAACAGCAACACTGTGTGATGACCATTTTTTTTATGGACTTAGCAATGCAATGCTCTAAGACAATTACAAAAGACTCATGATGGAAAATGTTATCCACATCTAAAGAAAGAACTATGAAGTCTGAATGAAGATTGAAGTATACTATTTTTTCTTTTCTTTTCTTTCTTGTATTTTATTTCCTTTTTGTTCTGATTCATTCTTCACAACGTAACTAATGTGGAAACATGTTTAATATGATTGTACAAGTAGAGATTGCATGCCATTTTGGGGGGAGAATGGGAGGGGGTGGGAAAATTTTGGAATTCAAAACCTTATAAAAGTGAATGTTTAAAACTAAAAATTAATTAATTTTAAAAACTACAACTAATTAGACATCTCAAGCTGTTAGTTCCATTCTTCTCTTCAACCCCTGATGAACATTCCAATAGATATAGGTAATAGGACCCTCTCAGTGCTAAATGCTAAATTTATGAAAGCGAGCAAGATTTCCTCCCAGTTGGCAGGATGAAATTATTGGTATGCTTACTTTCTTAATCTTTTAGATGCCACAAAAGCTATCTGCTTTCAGGTAACTAATAGTATTGATAACAGAAGTGTGAATATCTGAAAAATTTAATGAATGTCCCATATTATATTTGGGGCTCCTCAAGTGAAGAAAACAATATTTTAGGAAACTAGTTTCCCTGGTCTAGGTTCCTTAGGTAAAATAAGAAAATTCTCTGACATGGAAGACATCTATTCCAGTACCACATAAGGTATGCAATTGAGAATGTTTGATTTGGTTTTGCTGAAAAAGGAAGTTCATAGAGACAGTGTGACTAAGTGGATAGAGTGTAGTACTTTGATATGAGAAGACTGATCTCTGATGCTTTCTAGCTTGATGACACAGAGCAAATCATTTGAGCTTTGAGATTTACGACCTCAGCACCAAGAAGACTTGGGTCCAAGTGTTCAGTCTTTGGGGCATACTAATTGTGTGACTCTGAGCAAGTCATTTATATATTCACTGATCTAAACAACAATCTAAAATTATAAATTGTAAAAAAATTCCAAGCCTTTACTGGTTGAGAGTGTTCTCATCCATGAATTCCTTATACCAATATAATCCCAGGCCCAGTCTTTAATCCTAATTGTCAGAGTAATGTGAAAGGGTTCCTTTCTCACAAAACCATAGATATAAATATTCAATGTCTCTAAATATCAAAACTAGCATGTTATTTTAAAATTAATTTTTAAGAGAAAGACAGAGGTAAATCATTTATCCTTCTGATGCCTTAGTTTTATTGTTTGAAAAACAAAGGCATTGCACTAGATGATCTCTAAGGTCCCTTCTAGCTTTAAATTTATGATCCTCTAAATTTAAGAAAGAGTGCATTATGTAATAGAAAAGCATTGCACTGGAGTGTCAAAGGATAGGGGTTCAAGTCTTGGCTTCCTATTATCTGCTGCTTCTGAAACAAGTCCTTTCATTTTGCATGATCTCTATAATTTGTAATATGAGAGGATTGGACTACATGATCTTTAAGGTATCATCATTCTAGGTCATATGTTTGATATTTTTACCTTAAAGACCTTTTTTCACTTCTATATGGTCAATAATAACAACAATAAGAGTTGATTTGTACACACATATTATATTATGCCTCTATATGTATGTTTATATGTGTATAAATATATAGATATACATATATACATATATACATACATACATATATATATATATATATATATACATAGTATGTGTGTGTGTATCTTTAGCATCTAATAAATAATCAGAATACAAGATGAGGAAGGTATAGTTTAAAAAAACTGACCAGAGATCTGGGGTTTTCCACATAGTATGAATATATCTTTCATCCTATAGTATGTAAAAAGAGAATAACCAATTTTTTTAAGTTAGCAGACTGTTGCTGTAATCTAAAAGGAGCTGATGAGGTCCCATGGCCCTGGTAGAAATACAAAAAAAGGGATGAATACAAAAGATGTTTCAAAGAAATAGTCAAGAGGACATGATGACTGACAAGATTTAGAATGGCAAGGTGAAAAGAGAGTCATTGACCTGCTTCCAGTTCCTCCCATATGGCACTCTAATAACAATCTCTGTGCCTTTGCACTGGCTCTCCTCCATTCTTGGAAGGCTTTCCCTTCTCACCTCTGCCTTTAAGAAGCTTTGACTTCCTTCAAGGCACAGCTCAAATGTTACCTTAATAACTGTTTGTTGATGAAGTTGATTGGATGATCCAGATTGCTGTCCTTTGTTCTCAAAGAGAACCAATAATATCAGCAAGGGTGAAGTCTTGACTTGCAAATGAATTGGATTTAAGTGAGGCAGAGCTGTACAGAGTTATCAGCATCACTCTCTCTTCCAGAGTCATCAGAGTCCAGTGGCAAGAAACAGGTCAAGATGACTGGTCCCACATCAGCATGATCAAGAGACAGATTATATTAACAGAAACATGGAAATTTGTAGTATTAATATTTCAGTTATGAGAATTTCTTATCCTTCTTGAGCTAACTTCCTTTCCCCAAATTTAATGTAATTTTACTTTTTTGTATTTAACAAGCATTTATCTTCTGTCCTTCTTATTTCCATACCACCCAATTAAAATAATAAATCTTTATAGCTAATATTCATAGTCAAGCACAAATAAATTCTTGTATTCTCAGTGTCATTCTGCATACGGAGTCTATCACAGTCTGTCGGAGTGTGGGTTGTATTGGGTCTTCTGGAACTGAAGCTGATCGTTGCATTGATTGATCTTTCAAAGTTATTTTGTTGTATCAGTTATTCTCCTGGTTCTGTTCACATTGCTCTGCATTAGCTCATACAAGTCTTTCCAGGTTTCTTTGAAACTGTACCTATTGTTTTCCAATTTTACAGACTAATATAGGGGTGTGCTGGCAAATGTTTAACAATTATGATCTCTGGGGAAAAAAAAACTTGCCACATATTTTTACATTTACTTTTACATTATTAGCTTTGCAAAGTCTAGACAATCAACAACAACAGCACCAACAAAACCAAATAAAGTGATTGCAGATTCCTGAGGTGTAAATGCTTGAAATGAAAATTTAATAATCTAAAGACTAGAAGTGGCTCCAGCATACCCAGCTATGTATACGTGAATGATTTTAGGGGCAATGTTGCAAATTGATTTCCAGAATTACCAGATCAATTCACAACTTTAACAAAAGTTCATTATTGTGCCTCTTCCCCACAACTCCTCTAATACTTTCCATTTTCCTTTTTGTCATCTTTTACAATGTATTAGGTATAAGGTAGAAACTCAGACTTGCTTTCAATTATAATTCTCTAATTTTAATGAACGCATGTTTTTATGTGGCTGTTATAACCTAGATTTCTTCCTTTGAAGACTTCCTGTCCATATCCTTTAGCCATTTGTCAGTTGGGGGATAGCTATTATTCTTTTTAAATTTTATTTTAAACTTAAATACAAAATAAGAAAAGGAAAAAAAAAACGTTGCTGTGTATACAGCAGAACATTAGAGAGGACTCAATATAAAGCAGTAAATTTCCATTTCAATAAAACCTATTGTAATGGCACGCAAAATAGTGTTTTTTTTGCTGTTTTTCTAGATTGAATTTTAGTTAATCAAGTGTCTTTGAGCCTCAACTTTGATTGTATCAAGAGTCTTTGATTAGAAATAGTATACATTGTATTGCCCTTAATAGGCCTAAAGGAGATTGAAGATTTTCCCTGCCCTTAATAGGCCAAATGGAATATGAAGATCTCTCCTACCCCTTAATAGGTCAGATGTAATCACATGGGAGCCCATGGAGGGAGGAGCTTGCAAAAAAAGTGGAACAGGAAGGAAGAGAGAAGAGCATGAACAGAGCTGAGAGCAGGTAGAACTGAGACAGAGAATGTTTGTGACGTTGGTGCTCCTCTTGTCTGTTCTGTGTTGATTTCTTAGACAGAAGCCCTGTCTGTCTTTGTGTGTTGATTTCTCAGAAAGAAATCCTGTCTATTGATTTGTGATAATTCCTCAGACAGAAACCCTGTCTCTTCTGTATTGGTTTCTCAGACAGAAAGTGAATTGAGATGATAGCACTGGTAACGTGTGTAAATATTGTTGTAGCCCTGTTAAGCTTCATTTGCCTAGAAAGAAACTGCAAAGATCTTGGAGTAGAGAAGTCCCTAGGAGTTGAGATATGGAACAGGACCAGAGAGCTGCCTATGTGTGAATATAGGCAAGAGTTGGGAGTAGTTAGCCCATGGAGGAGGAGCTGTGGAGTTGTAACGACAACCACAAGCAACTCTCTTGAGGACTGCTGAACTGAATAACTTTAAGGTTCTTATCACATAATATAATGAATTCTCTATCTATTCAGCAATATGCTAAAGCAAAACATTCACAGAAACCAAAGTTCAGCATTCACAATGATATAACATAACAACTTATTACTAAAGTGGCCACATATTCTTAAACAAAAGATATCATTTGGTAAGTCACAATCTAAATCAATCAATATAAAGCACCCATCTAAAGTCTTCTTTCATCTTGATTGGAGACTGGCTTCCAATCATCCTTAACTTAATCATCTTTAAGGAGCAATCATCCTTAAAAGGTACAAAGTTCTCCTACTCCTAGGTCACAGTAATTCATAATCTTGTTAGTCAGCACAAAGTACCCAAGTAAAAGTCCTTTCATCTTGACTCATGGCTGACTTCCAAACTCCATGACTTCTCTTCCATGCTCCCAGCTCTTGCTTGAATTCACCCAAGTCTCACCTGAATTCACAGGTAGACAGCTCCCAGCTCCTGGCCAATTCCCAGTCCAGCTCCTGATCCAGCTACACACATCAAGCTTAGCAGAGCCACAACATTCATACACATTGCCAGCACCATCATCAATTCATTTTCTGCTCGTGAAATCAACACAGACCAATGAACAGGTCCTCTGTCTGAGAAATCAATACAAATCATCTGTAAAGTCCCAGGACCTCTGAAAAACACCAGTAAAATCCTCTTTCAGGACTTCAGGAAACAGACAGTAGGAAAGTCCTCTGTCAGGGCTTCTGAATCAGCAGTAAGGTCCCAGGGCTTCTGTAACAACAGCAACAACCTCTGTCAGCCCCTAAGTCTGACAAAGTAACATCAACACAGACAGAACAGACAGAGTGCCAACACCACAGCCATCCTTCCTCCCAGTTCTGCTCAGTCCCAGCTTGTATTCCTGCTTTTATATGGAAAGTTCCCCCCACTGTGGGATTTACAGTTTCTGTTTCTAACAAAGACTTGATATAATCAGAGACAAGGCTCAAAGACACTTCAAGAACTGAAACAAGGAGCTGAGTACTCCTTTGCTTGCCATTAAAAGGGTTTGGAAGCCAGCCTTTAGTCAAGATGAAAGACAACTTTGCTTTGGATATTCTGTATTAACGGAAGATTTGTAACTTACTGTGACCTAGGGGTAGCTGGTGTTTGTATTTTCTGTAACCCCTTAAAGATGACTCTAAGATATACTGAATGATATGTTTTGTTTAAGACTCTGTGGCCACCTTATGCTATGTTGTTGTGAATGTTATGCTTTAGTTTATTGCTGAATAGAGAGTTCATTATACTATGCAATTAGACCCTTAAATTTATTCACAGCAGCAGTCCTCAGGAGAGCTGAGTGATTGACTTTGCATTTGTGATTTACTTTACACCTATATAATGAATACCACACATTATTTTCAAAGCTTCCCATCTTTAATTTGCTTCATTGTATGTTTTCTTTTGTCCTCTGCTGTACATGTTTTACTTTTTTCCCCTCCCCCCACTGAAGACTGCACTTAAGTGCACACACACACACACACATACATACATACATGCATATATATACACACATATATAAAATTTATATGTATATCTGTATATATGCATGTATACGCACATATACATATACATAGATATCCATAAACATATACATATATAAATATAAACACATATGGTCAAATGCATATACATAAGACCATATTATGCTTATTTCCACTTGTCATCTGTTTCTCTGAAGGTGGATAATATCTTCCCTCTCAAATTCGAGTCTTTCCATATTTTTCTAAATCTAACAGCTCATCATTTCCTATACCACAACAATATTCTGACCCAATCACATTCTATTTGAGAAATTATCTATGAGAGTTTTTTTTCCCACAATTTTCTATGTTCCCTGTTCTTGCCTACATAGGTTTTATTTATACAGGAAAATTTTAATTTAAAATAATCAAAATTATCCACTTTGTGCTTCAACACTGCTTTTTCCTTATATGATTTACAGTCTGAAACTAGTTCCTTTATGTCTTTTCTTGCTGGTTTCCTTGAAGTTCCTGACCTTCTGCTCTTCCAAAAGAACTCTGTCATTATTTTTTCTGGCTCAGTAAGATATATTTTTTAGTAATTTAACTGGGATGGCATTAAATAAATAGACTAGTTTGGTAAAATTTCATTTTTAAAATTATATTAGCTTTATTTACTCATGTGCAAAAATATTACTTCAATTATTTATATCTAATTTTGTAAAAAAGGTGTTTTGTGTTTATATTCATATCATTCCAGTGTCTGTTTTTGCAGGTACTCTTTCATATTTTTATATTGTCTAGTTATTTTATATGGTGTAAAACTGTTGTTTAATATGGCTGAAACTTAGTATAGTTTCCCTGTTTTTCTCTTTTGATTAAATCTGATTTTAGCTTTAACTTTGAGATCATTATTACCATCCCTGCCTTTTTACATAATAAATTGTACTTCAGACATTTATTTTTCATTTATAAGCATTTTTTGAAAGAAACATATTGTTGAATTCAAAATTTCAATCTATAAATTTCCATTTTACAGGTAAATTCATCCCATTGACATTCTAAACCATAATTACATGTATATTTTCCTCCTTTCTATTTTCCTCATATCCTTCCTCACCCTATTGCTATTTCTCCTCAGTCTTCTACTTTACTTCTATTGCTTTGTCCTCTTATTCCTTAACCTACCCCCTCCAAGAATCCCTTCCTTCTCCTCTCCCTCCACCCTATCACCTTACTCTTTTATTTCTTTCTGAATTTAGATTTTATATCCTTCTAAATATATATATGTATATATTCCCATCTTTCTCCCATTCCCATTAATCTACTAACCCTTCTATACCCCCTTATCCTATTCTCTATCCCTCCTTTATTCTCTCCCTCTCCCTATCCACTAACCCTCTTACTGAATTTAGAAGATTTTTATACCATTCTAGATTTATATGTATTGTTCCCTCTCTAACCTATTCCCAATGTGAGTAAGATTCCAGAACTACCTGCTTTCCTCCCCCATCTAATTCCTCTGTATCAGTTCTTCCTCTAAGACCTCACTTGTGTGATATAATTACTCTTTTTACCTTTTCCTACATCATTTTGATTTTTTAGAATCACATCATACTCAGCTGTACCCCACTCTTTCTTTCAAACTACGCAATCGTAAGTGATAATCTTAGATATACAGTTTATATTCCCACATATAAAAAGAAAACATTTTTTCCTTATTGCATCTTTGATGCTTACCTTATATTTCTTTTGAATCTTGTGTATCAAATTTTCTATTAAGTCCTGGTTTTTCCAATAAAATCCTAAAAGCTTGTCATTTCATTGAATGTCCATTTCGTGTGTGTGTGTTCAGGATTATACTTTGCTGGGTATGATATTTTCAGCAGTAATCCCCAATTCTTTTGCTCTTATTATTATTCTTATAAGTTTGAAGATATTCTTTGGAAATGACAACTTTATTAAAGAAGACTGATAAATATATTTCCCTCTAGTTAGTTCTTCCCTTCTACTTTTAGATGCATTGGTTTTATTTACATAAAACCTTTTAAATTTTGTGTTATCATAATTGGTGATTTCATCTTCTATGATCCTCTCAATCACTTTCTTGATCATGAATGCTTCTTGTATACATAGATTTGAAAGGAATTAATTACTTTGCTCACTTAATGTGTTAATGATGTGAAATTCCATATCTAAGTCAGGAATCCCTTTTGAGCTTTTCTTGGTATATGATGTGAAGACTTTATCTAAAACTAATTTATGCCAGACTGCTTTCCAGTTTTCCCTGTAGTTTGTGATGAATAGTGAATTCTGGTGAAAATTCCTCCCTGGGACATTATAAATCCTCCCAAAATAACATCATTAGTTGGTCTTTTTTTAAGATCATTCCAACATAATAAATCCATACCTCTGTCCTTTTACTATATAGATTCCTTTTAACTACCATTCTGATGATAAAGTACTTAGGAGTTATGTGTATCATCTTCCCATTTGGGAATATAAACAAGTTAGCCTAATTAAATTCCTCCTGATTTCTCATTCAGTTTTACCTTTTTGTGCCTCTCTCAAGTCTTATGTTTGAATGTTAAATTTTCTATTTAACTCTGGGTTTTTCATCCAGAATGCCTGGAAGTCCTTCATTTCATTAAATATCCATTCCCATCCTTCCCCCATAGATATATACTCATTTTTGCTGCGTAGGTTACCCTTGGTTGTAATCCTAGTTCTTTTGCCATCCAGAATATCATATCCCAAGGCTTCTGTTTCTTTAATATGAAAGATGCTAAATCTTGTGTGGTTCTGACTGCAACTCTATTATATTTGAATGATTTCTTTCTGATTTCTTGAAATATTTTTCTTTGACATGGGAATAATGAAATTTGCCTATAATATTTCTGGGAGTTTTCATTTTGGCATCTCTTTCAGGTAGTGATTAGTGGATTCTTTCAATTGCTATTTTACCCTCTGATTCTACAATATTGGGGGGCCATTTTCTTTTATAATTTCTTGAAATATGATATCTAGGCTTTTTCTGCTCTTATTCTGCCCTAGACATGGAACTGGGTAATTGCAATGGAGCTGTGAAATGGTGCTCAGTCCTAGGCCTGATGCTTGTACAGAGATCCTCTACTTTCTTTCTGATCAGATTTTCAATTCCTTTGCCATCTCTTAGTGGTAAGAACTCCATGTACCACTGCTGCTGCTTTTGCAGCAAAATTACCATTGGTATAGCTGCCACATTGTTCCCTAGCTAACCCTTTCCCCTATATGACAGACCTCTCCTTCTGACACAGTTGTCCTATGCTGGAAAACCATCTCACCCCAATCTTTTGTTTATTATGCAGCTCTAGGATTTGATTTGGTGCATTATTTTAAAGTTATTGGGAGGAGACTGTTGAAAGAGTTGGACTAGAATGCTCCCTCTTAGCTCCCCAACCCATTAATCAATCAAAAGAAATTAAGCTAAGTATCCAGACTTAAAATAAACAAACATATGGATCTAAAGAATGCCTATTGTTCAGATTGTGGCATGCAGTTAGATGGATATCTCTTAGACCTCATCAATCAGGACACATAACTTGCATAGGCCTTGTGGACAGATAATTTTTGGGTTTCGTATCTGATTGTGAGAGAAGAATGGATGGTTCTGTACCACTCCAAACTTCCCCTTTAAACAAAGGTATGACACATAAATATCATTCTTCCAGTGATTCATTATAACTGAATCATAGAATTAAATTTTTGTGACTCCTAGAAGGCAACAGAGAGACATATGGTGGATTCAATAGTCTGTTGCATATAATTAAGGATGCATTATGTTGAAGTGGAATTGTAGATGTCATTAAAGAATTATGTAACTGGAAGAGTAGGCTAGCTGGTCATATGGAGAAAAATGACAGATATCAGGCTAGTATGTTCCATTAGCACCCTCATAAAGTCAAGACATTTAAAGGAGCACCTTTAGCAGTTGTGCTGGAGCTCCTATGGAGGATTTGAGAAAGGGGAGGGTCTAAAATTCCACAGGATGAGAATAGATAGGTAGACTGCCATCTAAACTCTTAGAGAGAGTTAGAAGAGATCATAGATTCATTGAAGGGAAGAAGTATAACATAAACTGGAAATTGGTAATATATTCATCTATTATTGTATGCTTGTTTTATGTCCCTAATAGTGAATTACTACTTTTTCTCTTTTCCCTAATTCCCATGGCATTTATTTTCTATGGTGTTAATTAAATATCTAATAGCAGAGTGTCTTAATGTCTTTTGTAGTTCTTTGACTTGTCCTGTAATACATCCTAACTAAATGATGTAATCTTGGAAGGCAGGGAATGGGCCTTATATTACTTAGTTTCTCTGTAATTGTTTAAGACTTTAAAGATAATAGGTTCTCAATAAATATTAGGTAATTGGCTAATGTTGACATAAATATATTTATATATTCTTGTGGAAGGTTTTTTTCTGTAGCAAATCATATTTTTGAGGTAGAGGTTTGCTAATCTCAGTCATAATTTTATTTTAAAAAGTAGTTTACTAAATGGATTTAAAGACTTTACATCATCTCTTTAAGTGCAAAGAATAGAGCTTAAACAACTTCCCTAAAATAAAATTTGAACACAATTGTGAACAAAATTTTAATTAAATCAGATGTAATATAACCTTATAGAATTGGAAGGGCCATTCTCACTTGCCCAACTCTTTTCATTAATTAATTGATTGAATAAGTTGTTTGTTTTCTTGTTTATTGGAGATTAGGAAACTGAGCTCTGATGAGATGTGTGAACTTGCCCTTCTACATTGCTAGTTAGCACCAGAGCAAGGACTGGAACCCAGGTTTCTTGACTACCAGATCAGTGCCCTTTCTAGCATACTAAATTTCCTTTTCTTCTTATCTTTAAAAATTTTATTTTAGATTGGCTCAAATTTTACTTCAGAAAACACCCACTGTGCAAGGCAAAATAAAGCAACTTTAGCACTTAACCTGTAGGAAGGGAGCAAAGCTATTTGCTTTGGAGGAAATTCCTTGAGATTTCCTCATTTGGGATGTGAATTATTTATGAAGACAAGCAGTTCTGCAGTACTGTTCTGTGCTTCAGAGATTCAATGCAAGCTGTGATTGAATTATGAATGATAGGAGAGTTGTAGCAGGCACAGGATGGTAATGATTTCACCTAAGTAGGTGTGAAGCTTAGGATAAGTAGTGACATTATTGGGTCTCAGTTTCTTCATTTATAAAGCAAGAGTTCTTGATTTGTTCTTGATCAGGGGATCTTAACCTTTTTTTGCATCCTGGGTCCCTCTGGTCATCTGAGGAAGCTTATGGATCCCTTCTTAGAATAATGTTTCTGAGTGCATAAGATAAAATACATGGTATTAACAAGGAAACCAATTGTATTGAAAGATAGTAATCAAAATTAATGAAGAAAATAAGTTTATAATTAAGAACTCTTAGACTATGTGATATCCAATGTCCAACCTAGTACTAATATAATATGATTGATTCATGTGGAATTATAGCTAAACATGTTACATTGGATTCAGAATTATCAGCATTTAATACTAATACTACCACTAATAATAATAATCAGATATTTGTTTAGCATTTTACATGCATCATAATATTTTATCTTCATAATAAGACCAGGGGAAAAGGTATCACAGGGATTGTTATTTTCTCATTTTGCAAATGAGGAAACTAAGGCTTAGTGAGATGAAACAACTTACCCAGGGTTAACAAAAAAGTATCAGAGGCAAGATTTACGTCCAGGTTTCGTCTGACTCCAAGTTCATCTGCACTACATGAAATAGCTTTTTGGGGTGAGGGAAATCTGCACAAGTGTCTACCATATTCTAGTGCTTTTGGGGATTCCCATCTTTGTAGAATCAAAAGGATATTGAACTCAATGGAAAATGAAATCTGATATTAGTTGCCAGAGTGG
This sequence comes from Pseudochirops cupreus, assembly GCA_028627135.1. Classification (NCBI taxonomy): domain Eukaryota; kingdom Metazoa; phylum Chordata; class Mammalia; order Diprotodontia; family Pseudocheiridae; genus Pseudochirops; species Pseudochirops cupreus. The sequence goes on from CM053580.1 coordinate 339,003,564, forward strand.
ATCGAGCATATGATGTACATACCAGGATCCACTTGAAATGTTGAGGCACTCACTACAAATCTAATGGAAAAGGGGAAAAGTGAGTTTGGGTAAAGGGTTGTCAGAGTCTTCCTGACCTGAAGTTCAGTCAGAATCACAAGTAAGATGATATGGAAAATGAGATGTGGACTTGAGCCATTTCAGGGTTCAGTTCAATACACAGGAAGCCTCTGCGTATCAGCAAGGATTATGTGAGCTATTTTTTCCATTTTTATGATTGACTTAAACACATAAAAGTTCAAAGAATTTTAATGGATGGCTTACTTCTCTCTTCTGTCCCATCCCATGACATTTTTATTCTTGGAGTGAATGTAATTTTTTCCCATTTAAAAAGTTGCTTTATATTGCATGGCCTTTTTTCTTTTCCTAAATAGGAAAACATTATAAAAGCAAGCCAACAATTCTATCACAAAAATCTATGATTAAAAATTACTTCAGACTAACATATCAAGTTGTCATAGGAACTAGAAAGAAAAGTCCAAATGAATATATCTAGAATTGTAAAACATGCCCAGTAAAACTTGCTTTTTACTTCTCGATTAGGCCCATCTTTATGTTATGGCAGCATAACTTTGTCTTTTGTGTTATAATAAAGAAAGTTTCTTACTATGCTCTTGTTGGTTTATTAGGTACACATTATTTTTAATGTTTGACATGGATGAATTAATCCTTTGTGTCTATGTTCAGGACATTAACGTGGTGTATGAAAAGATGCTTTAGGCTTATGTATCTTGTTATCTCGTTCAGAGATAGAAGTTAAGGTCATAGATTGTCACTAGCATAAAATTGAAGTTATTCAAATGACCTGTTTAACATTCTTTGACCAATGACTTGGATAGAGACATAGATAGTATCCTTTAAAAATGTATAGATGACACAAGATGAAAAAAATAATTAATATGTTGGATCACAGAGTTAGAATCCAGAAAGGTCTCAATAGATTAGAATGTTGGGCCAGATCTAATGACTGAATTTAATAGAGCTGTAAATGTAAAATCTTATTCTCAGCTTTAAGCAATCAGCATCACAATTACAAAATAGGAGAGATGTACAAGTCTGAAAAAGATGTAGAGGAGAGAGGAACAGGGGATAAAAGATCAAAATAGTAGTCAGTTATGTTATTTGGCAACTAAAAATATCTACTGTAATCATGGGTTTCACTAAGAACAGCATGGTGTGCAGAACAAGGGAGGGATATGAGAATGATATTCTTGTTATGCTATACTATGGTTGGGTGACTTCTGGGGTATTCTGTTCAATTTTGAGAGTTCTATCTTAGGAAAAAAAATACTTATTGCAGGAAAGCTTCCAGAGGAGAGCATACAGAATAGTGAGTGTCTTGCATGCCATGACATGATAGCTGAAGCAAGTGAGAAGGTTTGGCCAACACTATGGAGAGGGGTGGTATTAGAGCACACACCAAGTATTCGAAAGACTTACTTGGAAATAGCTTAGACCAAAGGGACAACTAGGAGCCTCAGGTCAAAGTTACTGAGTGGCAGCTATAGACTTGATGTAAGGAGAATTTCCAAACAATTATAGAGCTATTCCAAAGTGGAATGGACTATCTCTAAGGAGAGTGGCTTCCCTCAACACTAGAGAATTTCAAACAAATGAAATATAGCTATATATGGGATACTTGGTCAGAGTTGGGTCTACCTCTGAACTCACAGCTCTGAGATTTTGCCATTTTCTGAATCTTTGTAATTTTTAAGACTATTCCAAATAGGCTTTATCTTTATCAGATAACTAGAATTGTGATTTACTGGACTTATGAGATCACATATACAAATGAATATTTGAATATAAGCAAATAGGAAAATGCATCTTACAAAACAAAACAAATGAAAAAAATACTTTCTAGAATTTTGATATATCAGGCAGTATTGAAACATCTATTAAGGAAAATACTTCATGGTCTGCAGTTATATTTGTTTTCTGTGACTATAAGTACTGTCTACACAAGTTTCATTAATTCAAGGAATGGTGAATACCAAAGCAAGGTTTAAATCTATCAAATAAATTTGTTCCTACAAAAGTAAATTAGAAAAAATGCAAATACATCTGATAACCAACACACCTCTTTTACATAAAAGCTAAAATTTATGACTTTACATGGACAAGGTCATTATTTAGGTCAGAAACCAAGGACATGCTGCATTAAATGAAGGATAAATATTTACTTTTCCTGTAGATACTGTGCAGTGGCATAAAGTGTAGAAAGGTCACATCATGACCTTTTGTGCCTTGTCCCTTCTTAATATTTTATTTTCCTAACCATATAAAAGTCTTTAGGAAAAGACAAATTTCTATCATAATATAAACTGTGAAATGCCTTCTTAAAATGTTCATGTTTGTAAATTCAAAGCTCAGTGCTAGAGGTGATTGTCAGTCCAAATGATAACATCAGTTTTGATATCAACCTTTTCAGATTTTAGTCTCATTTACAGTGGATTTAAAAAGAACAAATTCACTGATAATAGTCATTCGAAAATGTCTACCACACAATATCAATAATGACAATATAGATTTCACTTTAGATAATGTGATTTGGGTTATATTGCTGCTTCTTGCAGAATCAATAGCTAAGACAAATAAAAATGAGATTGACTCTCTATTTAACATTATCTTGTTCGTTAGGAGTCATCTTTATTTTGCTCTTTGCTTCACCAAAAATGTTGAGCTTATTTTCATTTGCCTCTTATTTTAATGTTTCCACACAACAGACATAGTTTTTATTATTGTTGTTAAAAAAGTCACAAATCCACCTTGGATGAAGCTTAGTGGATTAGAGTTCATGTCTGAAGAATACTTTCAAAGTAGTTGCATAATATAAATACAGAATTCTATGCAAATATCGTCATTGACTTTAGGCTTGAATAAAAGGTTGTATAATTATAATACCTTGAATGACAACTTATCTTAATTAGAAATGTTCCTAGGAAATAGGTTGAGTACAAGGCCCATCAATCACTAAGTAATGATTATATGGCACACCTGGTGTCTGCTAGCTTATTTACAGCAGTTATGAGGTGTGAGGTGGTTTTTGGCAGCATAAGATGACTGCTGGGTGAAACTATGTTCCAGGCTTGCAGTCTCTTGCCTTAGTGGTTTCTACAGTAATCAAATCGACTTTAATCTATTTTAATATATAGGAAGTTAAAACAAAAGCTTCCTACTGTGCATGATTTTATCTTTCAGGAAATTTGCAACCCAAGTACAATTGTAATTTGGAAAAAAAATCAGAAATTTGGATGAGTTATGTATGTTCTTTCCTTTCTTGAGGTACATTAGTATCTGTGAGAGCAATAGATGGACATGTACCCTACATTATAAGAATAATTCCTTATATGAGAAAATTTGGTCACAGAATACTATAGATAGAGGGATTGTTTGCTTACTCTGCTTCCAGTTGATGTTTAAATAGTAGTAGTAAGTAGCTTACCTTTGCATACCACTTTAGGGTTACAAAATGTTTTTCATTGTGACCAGCCCTGGTTTAAAAATCAGAAAAAGAAAAACAAAAAAAAATGGCAGCATTGGAAATCCAGCATCTTCTTGGTTATCTTGTTTCAGTTCTGGTCTTTGTGACCAGCTTAGTCCAATCCAAACCGATGCAATGAGTACATTAATCACCTAATACCAGAGCAGAGTTCTAGACTTGGACACCAATCCTACCATAACACTAGCTGTGTGAGTAAATAATGACCTACCTTCTCTGTATTTCCAGAAACTCCTGAGGACTTGTCTGTTAAGTTATAGATTAGATTTATCTATTTCAGGTCTTCGTCATATTCCTGCCTTATGATGTGTGCAGAGAATTGTGCTAGGTCCTAGAGTTTATACTAAGTTTATATGTGATCCAGTCCCTACCTCGAGGGACTTCATTGCCTTGCAGTAAATCTAATCAGCAACTATTTTCAAAGTTCATTGTCTCCTTTTCTGTAACAGAAAAGTCAGATCCGTTGATCAGAAGCATATACACCACACACTTTCCACACAAATATGTAATACATGTATGTATATATACATATATGTGTATATATACACATAGAAATATATACACATATATAGGTATGCCATATATAAAAGCCATACATTTATATGCCATATGTGAGTCATACCCACATATATGTATATGCTATATAATATTGTATATGCCACATATATTTATACCACACACATGTGTGTGTGTACTTCACATAAGAGGCATGGATGTATATATGTGTATATACATATATATACAAATATACACTTCATATATTCACATATAACCTGTATATATACATGTGTATTTTTATATATATACACATACGTGTATATATATGTGTGTGTATATATATATATATACATATATATATATATATACATACATACATACATATATAATATGTTTATATAATATAATGTGAAGTTTAGGTTAAAATTGGATGAAAATTTAGCAGAGATCCCTGACCTTATTTAGAATTTGAAACAATCTTAGAGATAATATCATTCAGGGCCTTCATTTTACAGACAAGACATCTGAGATCCTAAAGGTTTTAGCCACATACCCCCTCAGTGGCAGAACTAGGTTTAGAATTATGACTCCTACTCCAATGCCTTCTCTACTAGCTCATCAGTAGAACCAAGTATTCTTATATTTAGGGGTATCCAACCTACTTATTTCTGGAAAAATGTGAATTTTAATGAGTTCTAAAAACAGAATACAGTCTATTCTGAAATAACCATGTTCATTTCTCTTTATCAATTGAGAACACTATGTACCCTAATTTCTATACCACTTTAAACATGTTAATAAAATTATTGGGAAAGTTTTATTGATAAATATTTGACATTGAGGGGAAAAAAACTCCAGCTTAATGGGACATGAAATGTAAGAAATTCCATTACACAATTAAGTCCAAAGAGAGAACAAAGGTTGTAGTCATCAAATCTCAGAATTGGAAGAGACTTATAAGAACCTCTAGCCCAAACTTTTCCT
>CM053580.1:339009086-339019443 GCA_028627135.1 Pseudochirops cupreus
TTTCCTAGCAGGCCATCTGCCCGTTGGAGAGCGCCACACTTCCAAGCTTCTCTGACTCCCCCCCCCCTCCCGCCCCTGCCTTTTGCACCTTGCCAGATTTTCCTAGCCAGGTTTCCCCACCCTACCCCTTTTTGCCCTGTGAATCAATAAAACTTTTATAAATCTGCCAAAGGACAGCTGAGCCTGTAATTCTTTTCAGACGTGAACTTAGAAAGGATTTCTCATTAGAAATCCCCCCCAAACCTATTGCTCATCAGATGGACATTGTTAATGATTTCAAGGTGGACTTTGTTTTCTTGTGGCCCATCTCATTTTAATATTATGTCACAAACTAGTAGGGAGAGGGTAAAGAGGGTGCAGAGAAGAAATATGATTTAAAAAACTCTGTGCTTAAATTGTACTTTTCAATAGATTGTTCTTATGTACACCAGGAGAGCCTGGAAGACAATGTGCAGAGGGCACACAGATCTGAAACAGGGGCTGAGCTGCATGTTGTGTTCAGTGTGAGACAGAATAGGATGGTAGCCCATTGCTTTCTCTATCTTCCCTAATATATTACTTCATTGTTGGCATAAAGAGGATTGCAATTAAAGAGTGTTTGAGGGTATTCTCAGCTTCCCATTTAAAAAAAATCATAAAAATGTATTTGGTAGCTATTGATCAAGAACAATTGTAATAAATTACTCTAATTGACTATGCCAATATATAAAGATGCATATTATTTTATGAAGCTGAAGAACAAAGACTTTCAGTTAATAATATTTACTTTTTATGAACACTGCACCATGATAACATTCTAATAGCTCACCTTCCCCTCCCCTATAGAAGATGTAGGCTTTAAAAAAAGATTCTGTAATGATTTATATAAAACTATTTCTGTAGAACATTTCACAATGAAGGGATTTCCTTTTGTCTCTCTGTGAGAGAAAAAAAAAGCAAGTGTGTGTTACAATAGCTTGGCATGAATGATGGTTTTAAAGGAACCATAGTATTCCATTTCAAAATAAGCTTAAACTAATTAAGTCAAACGAAACTGAAAATGGGGGAGACTATATGCTTATAAGTCTTACTGCCTGCTTGTGTACCAATGACACAATACCTTTAGGGACATTTGCCAGCCTCCTCTCTGCTCCCCTGACTGGCTCAAGCTCATTTAGCTAAATGCTATTAGCCTTAGGATATGATGAAGGGGAAGCAAGAGGACCAGCTGAGGTTTAAAGCCTTTGTGTAGCCTAATAGCCCAGGTTAGCATTTTGCAGATGTTGCGTTTCCAAATCAATAATCCTGTTGACAGCACAGAGGGGCAGTAGCTATTAGATGATGTAATTTGGAATTAAATTTGCTTCCTTGATGAAGACAAATAAATCTCATTTGCAGTGTAAAATATCTAACATGGTGAGAATAATGCCTCTTCTTTTGCTTTCCCACCCAAGGGCATTTCACAGAATGAGAAGTCAAGGTCACAGGGACAGCTATCTCCCTGCAGATAAAGAAACTGTGGCCTCAGACTTCATTATTTCTAAAATGTGGAATCTTAATTTTTTTTTCACATATCAGATGAGAGATAAGTGGTAACAATAGTAGTGCAGGTATTTGTGCTGTGTGTTGTGTTGGGAGAAACAGAATCCTTTGCTATTACAGCTGTACTTTTGATATGTCATTTATTTGGAACAAATAGAGGGCGGTCTGCCAGTTGCTATGGAAACAAGTTCTACTTTGGAGCAATGAGAGACCTCTAAGCACATTTAGAAATTACTTCCTTCTCATTATGCTCCAGCATTTGTTCAATGGTGTTGCCTGCAATTAAATAGAAATGAAGGTTTAATTAAAAAATTAAATTACATTTTTAGGACTGTCCTTTGTGTACAACTAAGTGAGAGACAGGAAGAACGCTGCTAGGAATGAAAGGTGGAGGGAAAGTGTGTTTTGGAAAGAGGTAAACATGATGCTGTTGTCTCATTCGCTCTTCCTATCATCTGCATGTACATATCTTGTGGTACACTCTCTCATCTCAGTTTACTACAGTAGGAAAAAAGAAAACACAAGCATAGTGTTTTCTAAGGATGCAAACATACATTTGGAAATTTGAGGTTAGGCTCATTTAGGGGTTAATGATCCAATATTTTCTTTCCTTGTGGTTACCTAATAAGCACAAAGACAGATTTCTAGCTTTCATATTAAAGAAGAGTCTTTTAAACACAATTAACTAACAAATAAGATTGAATGATAATGTGAAGGGACAGCATTTCATGAAGAGGAAAACATACAGATGAGGATGCCAAAATATGAGGTGATTTTACTTTTCTTCTCTGAAATTGAAAGTCAGGGTATTTTAAAAAGCAGAAAAGTGCATTTTGTAAATAGAGAGGGAGGGAACCTGAGCTGCTGAAATGAAGGTTCATTTATTCTTTTAATTCCTCTGTAGCACGTATTTTAAAAGCCTCTATTTACACACTTATTGTTATATAAAACTATATATTTTAAAAACAATAGGATACATCTTAGTTGCACAAACATAAAGAAGGTTTTATTTTTTTGCTTCTTTCAGATAATTATTGAAGAGCAACTAACAATTCTATTCATTTCACATTTGAAGTTTTCCCTAAGGGATGGGGCACCAGGAAGTATTTAGTAATTTAAGGTTAGATTGGGGTGGTGGCTAGGTGGCACAAAGAATAGAGTGCAGGCCCTGGAGTCAGGAGGACCTGAATTCACATCCAGCCTCAGACACTTAACACTTTCTAGCCATGTGACTTTGGGCAAGTCACTTAACCCCAATTGCCCTGCCTTCCCCCCTCCAAAAAGCAAATATATATACATATAATGATAGATGTTTCACAGATATACTTGCAAGTGGGCAATGAAACTTTTTTTTAAATGAAGGTTCCTTGATTTGGTAATTGTACTTGTTTTCATTTCCACTAATGCTTGTAATTTGAAAATCACAATCTTCTGGCCATTCCAGATACAGTTGTGAATTGATTGAATTGGATTGAATCATCAAATCACCCTGTTCCCTTTTACCCTCTCCCCCACCCCTAAAAAAGGAAAATGAATTTAAATAGTTGTTTATGATTTTGGAATAGGGAATCTTTATCTGTTTATGAGCTGTCCACTTAACTAGGCATTCCTTATGCTTTGTGGATCTACGCATGATCAATCCCTTAGTCAAGACGAGTTCTTGTAGTAATGAAGTCCCATGCTATAAAAAGACTGTATGGAGATCTGCAAACAGATTCCTCTGTAATAACAAGGGTTTCATTGGTACTGAACAGCTGCTGCACCAGCAGTCCTGAGACTCACATGAGGTTGCTATGAATATGTTCACAGCATGCTGAGGCTGGCTTCATGCTGCTAAAGTGATGGCTCGCCAAACTGAGGTCTGCTGCAGTGTGCTTGCTTCATCTTATGTATTTCAGAGCATTTCCTAAAGACGATCCTTTCCTTTTAGTTAAGGGAGGTTAAAATGATGCTGCTCAAGCTATTTTCCGTGATAATACCCAGTGACTTCATTTAGAGATACAGTGTGGCATACAGGCTAGTGTCCTGGACTTGGAGGCAGAAAAACCTAGGATCCAAGCTTACTTCTACTGCTGATTAGCTGTGTGACCAGAGGCAAGCCACTTAACATCACAGGGATTCCTTATCTTTATATAAAGGTGTGCCATATTTAGCTCACAGGGTTGTTAATGAGGATGGCCCTTTACAAACTGTAAAGTGATAGATGAATGTGCAATTCTCATCATCATCATCATCATCAATATTATAATTATAACTATTGTTTTGCATTTCTCTAAAGTGGATAGAGCTCAGGGAATGGACTGTCAAAGCAATGCTTTTTACTGTTGGAAAATGTGGAGTGGTCCCTTTTGCTTAAAATCACTGGTTTATCACTGTTTTCCAAAAAATTGATCTTTGATTTAGATTCATGCTAAGCCCATTGTTTTAGACCAAAAATCTACTTATGACTTTTGCAAAACTTTAAGATTTATCCTCTATGCTATTTTGCTCCACAAATTAGAAAGATTGTAGGTAAGTGCTCACAAAGAAACTCTCAGGGACTTTACAGGGACATCTGTCCCAATCAAGCCTCCAATAGCTGCTTGTCATATCCCCTGAAATACATGCCATGGATCTGTAAGGCTGTAGTTAAGGCCCCCCCATTTTTCTCACTATTTTTCTGAATTATAACACCAATGAGGGCTAAAGAATGATGAAAATAAGTGTTTCTTCGTTCTTTTTAAATTTTTATCTTTCTTAAAAAAAATGGTTACATCATATTTTGACCTCTGATGCTCAGAAAATAGAAACCTCCCTGTAACTTTTATGGCACACATAAGCACATCATAGACTGGTGGCTTCTCCTTCCTGTCTTTCTGACCTATGCTCCCAAGAACACTGGTAAGAAGGAAGCAATAAGAACAACAAAATGATTGTCTTCCTTGTGGAGCTGGTGATTAGCTAGTGCATTTTTGGAATGTAATTGTTGTTTGGAAGAAATTCTATTTCTGGTTTTAGGGGGAGCTGGTCTTGAATGCAGAATCTCCCTTTGCCCATTCCTTCTCTACTCCAGAAGTTTCCCTCTACCTCACCCTGCCCTCAGTTTGTCTATGATTTTAAGGAGCCTTGTTTTTCTGAACATCTTTCTTTACTTTTACTTAGACTTACATGAGCTCAACATAGAAATGAGCTACAGAAATTCATAGCCTATATTCTATAGCCTGGTATGGATCTAAAGCCTTTCTTGAAGGTTCTTTTTGGTGTGGAATGCCTATCAATTTGAGACAATGGTCACAGTCAAATGGCGCAGTTTCAGGTACCCCAATTAAATTTTTTTTTGTCTAGTCCACTATTCTAGATTTTGTACCACTCAGGCATTGCCTCATAGCTCTTGGGGTATATATTTTATTTTCCTGACTCTTTTGCAGGCTGTGGAAGGCAAGTATCAAATACTGTACTTTGCATGTAATCCTCCAGTCCTTGGCATAGTACTTGGTGGATAGTCAACAAATATATCACAATTAAGCTATATCTTGATAAAAGTCTTAGATCTAATGAGAAGCTACGCAAAGTATACAATTGATAATACTTTAAGTTAATTAATTAAATAAAATTACATAGAACACTATTAAATGAATATTTTGTTCAAAACAATCATCACAGGGGGCAGCTAGTTCGCCCTGGAGTCAGGAGGACCAGAGTTCAAATCCAGCCTCAGACACTTGACATTTACTGTGTTGCCCAAGTGACCTTGTGTAAGTCACTTAACCCTGATTGCCTTGCCTCCCCCCTCCAAAGCAAGCAAACAAAATGATAACCAAAAATAATTGTTACAGGAAGACAGAATTTAAGACCTACAATGGACCTTAGTGTAATGGAATCTGAAGATCTTCCCTGCCCCTTGGCCCTGTGATAGGCTTACATGAATCTGAGAACCTTCCCTGATTTGAAAGTATACTGTGCCCCCTAATAGACTGAATGTGGTCACATGGAGCTTGTGGCAGGAGGCTTGTTCTTCAGGAATGCCCACACCTTGTTACTTTGTGATTGGGCAGTGGGTCAAGAGGGTTGTGACATTCTCTGAGCCAGGAGAAGGCTATATAGATCCTGATGTGAGGTTTTGGTTTGGGGCTCACTTTGGGAAGAGTTGTGTGATTTGGCCAGATGAGACTCTGGGCAGCCGTTGAGCCCCCTGGCTTTCAAAACCCAGATGCTGGTACTTCCCTCTCTGGTAACTAACTAGATATGGATGCAATGGTCAGACAACTGGAAGCCCTGTCTGCTTAATTGTGTTATTTTCTGTTGTAACTTCTATTTGTATTCTCTAAAGTTCAGGGCTCTGACTTTTCCCCCTAAACTAGGTAAATGATACATGTTTGATTGATTAAAGTAAGATTGTTAACCCATTTGAAGTTGCTTTTGTTTAGAAAAGCAGACCTAAGAACCTGTGCTAGTGACCATCCTGGGTATGCTAGGGTGCTTGCTGATACACTTAGTGATCTTTGAGTCCAACCCATATGTAAAAAGAACTCTACCTGCCCCCCATTCAATATGCCTAATGTCTCTATTAAAAGACATCCAAGGAGGGGGAAACCATCATCTTTCAAGTGGCTTGTTTGACATTTAAACAGCACTAATTGTTAGGCCATTTTTCCTGACATTTAACCTAAACCTGTTTATTTTCAGCTTGAACCCATTTGTTCCTGTTCTGTTCTGTGGGCCAAATGGAACAAATGTAATGCCTTTTTTACATGAAAGCCCTTTAAATCATAAGATCACAGATTATGAATAGGAAGGGACTTTAGAAACAAGGTAGTACAAGCCACTAATTTAACAAATGAGGAACTGAGGCCAAGAGAGAGTAATGACTTGCCAGAATGACACAGCTAATAAGTATCTGAGGCAGTAATTAAACTTCCTGATTCCAAATCTAGCACTATCATATCTCCCCTAAGATTTCTCCAGGCTAAATGTCAACCAATATCTACATGACATGGATTCAACAAAGTTCTTCACCATATGTATTGATCTTTTCTAGAGACTCCAACTTAATAATGTACTCCTTAAACTGTTATCTAGAACTGAACACAATACTGTAAATAAGGTCTGACAAGTACAGAGTACAGAGAGATCATAACCTCCTTATTCTTGGAAATTATGCTTCTCTTTAATGCAACCCAAGATCTTGTTAACCTTTTTTTGTCTGCTATATCACATGGATGACTCATATTGAGATTTTAGAACTCTAAAACCCTCAGATCATTTTTGTCTGACCATAACTCTTGTTCTTTGTACTTGTGAAGATCCAAATGTAAGATTTTTACATTAATTCCTATTGAATTTCATCATATTAGATATAGTCCAGTGTTCTGGCATGTCAGTAACTTTGTGCATTCTCACTCTGTGTACATTTTTTTAGTTATCTTTCCCAGCTTTGTGGCACCAGAGAACTTAATAAGCCTATACTTTATATCTATATTCAAGTCACTGATAAAAATGTTAAATAGTGCAGGATTAATCACTAGGTCTTTGAGGTACTCTATTGAGGACCTCCTGCTACATCAACATCAAACCATTAAAGATTAATTTTTATAACACCAGCGTGACACTGAAAGGAAAAAAAAAAGAAGAATTATAAGTGTTATGTGCAACTGAAAAACTTTTTAGAAAGATTTTAGTCCACCTAGAGTTTGCAGATAATGTGTAAGGATGAGATCCTAGGGGAACTATGAGAGAAAAAAAAATCTAGAAAATTTTCTTTTGATTTTGTTTGTTTGAAATAGAGTAATAATTCAGTATACAGGCCCATTCTTTGAAAAGAGTACAGACTATACCCCATTAATTTATAAAAACATACTCAGGTGAACAATACTGGTGAGTGATAAAATTTTTCTTTAGGTCATGTGGTACAATGGATAGAAGATAGGATTTGGAGACTTCTCACTATAATTCATTCTTCATGCAACTCCAAAGACAAAATTTAGCAAATCGTAATGCACAGGTCTATCCATGTCTTCTTCATCCCTCCTCAATATACCCAAGTGGAGCTTTTTTTTTTTAACCAATAGCATAAAATATAAAAATCTGTCTGGCACTTAAAGCTCTTTCATAATCTGGCCCCTTTCTACCTTTCTAGGCTTATACATTATTCCCCTCCAAAAATTATACAGTTCATCACACTGGCCTACTCCCTGTTCTGCAATAAATACTGCACTTCCAATCTCTGTACCTTTACACTGACTGTCCTTCCAAAAATAGTTCATCCCACCTTCTACAAAAAGTTTTTGCTGATTCCCAAATCTTCTCCAAATTCTAGAGAACCACCTCTTCAAACTATTTGTATTCACTTAGTACATAAACTATATAAACTATAGTCTCTCTGTTTAAAATCTCATCTTTGAAGTTGGGATTATTTAAATTTTAGTTTTTGTATCTATTTCTATGCAATGCATATTGGTAGTAATACAGTAAACAAACATTTGTTAAATGCCTACTATGTGCCAGGCACTGTGTTAAGCCCTGAGGATAACAAAACAAATGAAATACAGAAAAAAAGTCCTTACTCTCAAGGGGCTTACAGTCTAATGAGGGAGACAAACAATTATGTACAAAAAAAGTTATACAGAGAATAAGTTGGAAATAATCAACAGAGGAATGAATTTGTTTCAGCAAAGTCTAATGCATCTAGAATTATAAAGGTTAATTGTCTCTTGGGAGAATTTTTTTCTTCAGATAAGTCTGTTATTCAAGATATGTAGTAAGTTTATACAAATTATATTAGATGAAGAGACATTGCCTGATAATCAAATGGTCAAAGGAAAGAAAAAGGCCTTTTTCAAAAAGAGAAAATTGAACTATCAAGAGCTATGTAGGGGGCAGCTAGGTGGCACAGCAAATAGAATGCCAACCCTGGAGTCAGGAGGACCTGAGTTCAAATCTGGCCTCAGATACTTAACACATACTAGCTGTGTCACCTTGGGCAAGTCACTTAACCCTAATTTCCCTGCTATTCCCCCTCCAAAAAAAAAGCAAAAAATAAGAGCTATGTAAAAATGCTTCAGATCACTAATAATAAATGAAATATGAGTTAAAACAACCCTGAGATTAATTTCTCACCCTTCAGATTGTTAAAGATATCAAAAGATGGATATGGTAAATGGTGCATGTACTGGGAGAAGACTAATCTGCTTTTGGAGATCTATGTATTGCTCCAACAATTCTGGAAAACTGTTTGGAAGTACACTAGAAAAGTTAATCAACAAAGATTTATTTGAGTGGGGCAAGTTAGGGCGAGACGGTGAGCAGATGAGATCATCAGGAAAGAGTATAAATATAAAAGAGGGAAAAGAGGAAAAGTTTGAAAAACATCCATTTTGAGGAATTGGGAAGAGGAAGAAGAGCTAGTAAAGGAAAGAGAGAGAAAGTGGTTAGACATGTAGAAGGAGAAATAGGAATGAATGGTGAAATGAAAACAAGGAGCGTGTATTAGAAAAACGTTGTTCATGGTGTTCAAAGAAGAGAAGGATCAAATAAAGTCCTTTTTATTTGGCAATAAAAAAGTTAAAATGTGACTAATTGAAAAAGAAATATTTAAGTTCAATTAATTGGAAATTAATATAGTAATTAGTAAAGTAACATGTATATGATACTTTCTAAGCATGGCATACAAGTTCTAGACTTGTTCTAGACTTTAAGCACACAAAGTGAATAAGAAATTCTATTTCCATCTTCCACCCTTGAAATTAATTCAAAGATAGATTACCTTTCCTATTAACTAAAGCTTTGCTGTCATGTCTAACTGTGGATTGGTGATGACTCTATAACCATGACCTTAGATACATAAGCTCTGGTAATTTGCACTATGCCCAAAAACCTGGAATGGTGCTAAAAACTTAGTAAATGTTAAATAAGTGATTATCTGAATTACGTTGAAAATAGAAAAGTTGCCTCCTTCACAAGGGATTTATTCCAGAAAATATGCTTCTCTGGTTGATTGGGTGAAAAATCCCCAACATATATCATAAGGATTCAATCTTCACGATATGTAGGAAACCAGCAGAAATTTATAACTAAAAATTATTCTCCAGTTAATAGGTAGATAAGAAGAATTATAAATTACTAAGAACTATATGAGTTTTTAAACTAATAATTCTAATATTAACACTAAGAGAAATGAAAATGAAAACAATTCCGTGATTTCCTCCAACAAATCAGCCAAGAGAAGAAGACAATAATCAATTCTGCTGGGGTTGGGGAAAGGCTGGAACAGTAAAGCACAAATGGTAGAGTTGTGAAATAGGTAGCACATTCTGAAGAAAAAAATACAATTTGGAATCATGTTAAGAAATTAAATAAAACTGTCTATGCCATTGAGAGGCAAAGATCTCACTGCTAGCTATATAACCCAAAGAGATAAATGATGAAAAGAAAGGCTTTATAAACATAAAAAAACTTTGTAGTATAATTTTTGATTAAGATAAAGCATTGAAAATAAATTGGATATCAATCATTGGAGAAATGACTCCTCAAATTGTATTTTATGAGCTTAGTGGGATAATAGTGATTTGTGAAAAAATGTATGATATTATAAATACAGAAAGAATGGGACTCATGATAAGAACTGAGAGAGGAAGGGAAAGAATCTAGAATTTAAAGTTCTAAAATCAAATGTTAAAAAAATATACATATATTATTACTATTATTATTATTATTTACATGCAACTGGGTAATAAGATATACAGGCACTGGGGTAGGGTGATCCATCTTGCCCTACCAGAAAGTCAGAGGGGTGATGGGGAAGGATATAGGAGAGAGCAGATTGGGGGAGGGGCTATACAGTGGGATTGCTGTTTTGGGG
>CM053580.1:339019543-339056958 GCA_028627135.1 Pseudochirops cupreus
TAACTCAAAATCTCATGGAAATGAATGATGTAAACTAAAAATAAACAAAAGTTAATTTAAAAAAAGAACTGATGTAAAGTGAAGTAGGCGGAGCCATTGAAATAATATATATAATGAACATAACAACATAGGTACAAAGAAAAACAAAACAATTAAAACTGAACATTAAATAATAATGACCAAATTTGCCCCCCCCCCCAAATAATATAATTTTACACAGCCTTCCTTTTTTTTTCTATCAGAAATGGGAGAATTAAGTATGGAACATCACATACAATTGCTCAGCTTTTTTGTTCTTACTGTTTTTGTTGTTTGTTCATTTTCTGCTTTTGACAAGCAATGGTTCTCTGGGATAAGGTGGTGAGAAAGATATGCTAGTAAATATACATGATATAAAAACAAGAGATAGCAATATTTTTAACCAATAAGAAGAAAGCGTGCTTCCTTTTGTATGCTACCATCCACATGAAGAAGAAAAAATGGAAATCATTATGGTAGCTTTCTGGGTCTTTTGGCTGCTCAACTGAGGTGTGGTCAGTCTGTACATATATTTGGTGTATACTATAGGAAGAATTCCATTAACAGAAATCCTTGGGTTTATACATAGTACAGTGTAGAAGAAGATGCTTGTGGACTGAATATAGTGAGTCCCAGGTGAATGTTCCTTCTATGGATAGCGGTGGAAATGATTAGAGGTGAAATTGATTCTGTTAAAGAAACTTTCTATAGTAAATCATATGACAGGGTATACCTACAATTTAATTACCTGTTTACACAGAAGCCTCATAGATCTTGTTACTTCTTTGCCCAGAATAGAAACTTAGTAAATAAATTTATCACTGCAGCATAGCAGTATAGCTAAAAACACCACAGTCTATGGCTATGCTGACTGATGGTTAGTCAACCAAGTTACAGGAATTCTTTCATATATTAATGGAATTTTAAAAAATAGGTTTCTGGAAAAATATTTAAAATAGAAGTTATTGACATTGACTAGAGCAGTTTTCTCTGAAGAAGGGTCTCACCTTTGTATATGGTAGCTACCCTATGACTATTTGTTAAATTGCATTAGAACTGCCTATTAGCAATACAACACTTTGATGAACACTCTCCTTTCTTTCTTTTTTTAAATTAATTAATATATTTTCTTGTTTACATCATTCATTTCCACAAGATTTTGAGTTACAAATTTTCTCCCCATCTTTCCCCTACCTAACATTTCAAAACAGCCATCCCACTGCATAACCTCTCCCCCAATGTGCTCTCTCCTCTGTCCTCCCCCTCGCCCCTCTGACTTTCTGGTAGGGCAGGATGGATCTCCCTACCATAGTGCCTGTGTATCTTAATTCTCAGTTGGATGTAGTTTAATAATAATAATAATAATAATAATAATAATAATAATAATAATAATAATATACATATATATTTTTAACATTTGATTATAGAACTTCAAATTTTAGATTCTTTCCCTTCCTCCCTCATCACCCACGCCCACTGGAAAGACAAGCAATTAAATAGAGGCTGTACATGTGTAATTACGCAGAACCTCTCCACAGTGGGCTTATTGTGAGAGACTGATTATATGTCCATCCTGCCTATCCCACCCCCCCTTGTTCTATTCTCTACCCTGTCCCTGTCCCTTTACAGAAGTGTGTACTTCCATCAACCCTCCCCCTTACCCTGCCCTCCCCTCCGTCATCCCACCTCTCATTCCACCTCTCATCCCCATCCCCCCTACTGTCCTGTGTGGCAAGATACCCAGTTTAGAGTTTATGTCATTCCTTCCCTAAGCCAATGAACACCCTCCTTTCATGCTATGACGGTGACTTACATTTTATGCTTATTTAACATCTAGGGATTTTAAAATATATAGGTCAGTGGATATTGCTAGTGACTTGCCTAGATGTTGTTGTTCAGTCCTTTCAGTCTTGACCAACTCTTTATGACCTCAATTGGGTTTTCTTTGGACAGACATTCTGGAGTCATTTGCCTTTTTCTTCTCCAGGTCATTGTACAAAGGAGGAAACTGAGGAAAACAGGGTTAAGTGACTTGCCCAGGGTAACATAGCTAGTAAGCATCTGAGGCTATGTTTGATCTCAGGTCTTCCTGAGTCCAGGCCTGGCACTCTATCTACTGTACCACCCAGCCTAGAAGCACAACATATTAATTAAAATGAGTAACTTTAGTGATCTTACAGCCAGTTCCCAATTTAATGTAGTGCCACTGCAATATTCTTCATTGTATAGATACAAATTTGATTGCAAGTTTTGAACTGAGAATTAGTTGATACGTTTGTATTCACACTGGAACTTTCCTAAATTTAATGTCTTGTGGTATGCATATGAAATTGGATATGAATAAAAAAAAGAAAAACAAAACAAGTACAAGATGGCTTGGTGTCCTGGCAGTCAGAATATTAAAAAGCACTTTCAAATACTGTCTGATAGTTAAAAAAAACAACAACCCCCAAACTTGGAAATAATTCCATCTGGTGAAACTAAAAGATCCAAATAATAATTCAGAATATTTGATTGCAAATCCCATGCATATTTCTAGTTTGGGGAATATGCTATCGGATAATAGATCTTTTTTTAATACAAGGAGCAAGTTAAATTTGTTTAAGTATTGGTTAATTTAACTTTTCTTTTCATTTTTAAAGATTTCTTGTTCATTACAGAAACAGTCAGATTAGTGGGATCTATATGCCTGGATGATATTACACTTTTTACTCTCAAAAGACCTTGCCCTGTCTGGGACTCAGAAACTACAAATTACTGCCCGAAAATTGTCATGAGATTTATAAGACAGCTACACTATGTCCCTATTTTTCTGACCTTTTCAGAGATCTATAATTGGACTAAGTGGGTATTCTTTTTCTGTCCTAATCCTTAGCTATGACAAATGGATAAAGAGATGGCAGAACCTTTAAAAGGTCACCAAGATTCTGATGGGAAAAGAGTATGGCAAAAAAACAAGAAAAAGAAAAAAATAACATTGTTCTTGAAGTAATCATCAATCACTGAAGTTTAATTATCAGGAAGAAAAAGAACTTTAATTTATTTTTATCATTACTCCTTTGGAATACAGACCTCCACCAAAGTTCAACATCAAATGTTTCTTTATGACCTGTAGGTGAAACCATCATCTTGAAATTTATTCCAGTGGAGTAGTTCTCAGATTCTATCAAATGGGAAGGATTTGAGGTATGGTTCTAGTGACAGACCCTATGTCTGCTGTCTGAGGAACAACCTATCTAAATCTAGGATAATGGCACCAGTCACATGGTTATGATTTTTTTTTTCTCTCTTATGAACAATTTTGAAGATTATCTGCTGAGTTGTGGAGGGTTTCCTTGAAGAAAGGCATGTGGAAGAAAGCCATGCTCACACCATAAGAGTCATAGATTCTCTGAGAACCAAAGTATATCTGTAGGATCTTACTCTAAGTCTCACAGCCTCTTTCCAGAAACATCTTTATTTCTGATTAGATATCTGGGATTAACATATATTGGTGTAAGGTAATGACTTTGGTATCAGATATCTAGGAAGCAATGATAACTACACATTATCTTGCATAATGCCTTCTCTAAATATTTTAATAGATTTTTAAATTATTGATATGTATACTCCCTCAAAGATGCAGAGCACAACCTATCCATATGGTCTCAATCCTCTGCTATACTTATCCAAGGCCTTCCATAGATTCTCCTCTAGGCATCTACACAACACTCTGGGGTAGGGAGTGGGGGTCTTTCTATGGCACTAGTCCCTCTTACATACAATCCATCAGAATCTCTCTCTCACTTTCTCTATAAGACCCACTCACCTCTTTCCTCAGTCTTAAATTTCTTTGATGCCTTTTATGCTACTTCATCTAAACAAATCCTTGATGTATTCTATAGTCCGTTTACTCCACTATATCTTTCCATAGTCTTCTGGAAGAACTGCAATTATTTTGTTTCTCAAAGATCATGCTAGTCCATGATTAATTATCATATAGCATTACTAGAAGAGTAGGGATAGGGACCAGACCCGTGATTTATCAGTACGGGGACTTCCCAAGGAAAGAAACTCCCATTACCAATGTAGATATGCACTTTCTTTGCTGCTTATGCTCTTGGAGATTTGTCTGGGGAACTGAGAGTTTAAATGACTTGTCTGAGGTTCCGTAGATATTATGTGTCAGAAGCAGGACCTGAAACCAAGTCCTAGTTTTAAGGCCGACTCACTATCCGTTACTCCATGCTTTCACAAGAAGAATATTGGTATTAAAAAGCTGTAATATAATGTAATGTAATATAGTCCATCCTCTTCTTCCTGTTTAATGCTGGGACCATTGTCTACTTGATTTACACAAACATTTGACTTCCCTTTAGTACAGGTATTACTATTCCCATTTTTTACATGAGGAAACTTTTTATTTTTAGAGGGGGGAAGGCAAGGCAATTGGGGTTAAGTGACTTGCCCAAGGCCACACAGCTAGTTAAGTGTCAAGTGTCTGAGGCTGAATTTGAACTCAGGTTCTCCTGACTTCAGGGCTGGTGCTCTATTTGCTGTACCACCCAGCTGCCCCATGAAGAAACTCTTAAACAGAAATGGTGCTTTGCCCAAGATCACACAAGTTAGTGATAGTCAATATAAAAACACAGCTATCCCAATTTGTCTTGCCTCATCTTCCTTCCACTACACCATAATGCTCGCCTCTATGACTGGTCAGGAAATTACTTTTTTAAAGTCTCTGAGTGAACTAAAAATTTAAGCAAATTGTTATAAAATAAGAAAATACTCTACAGAGGAACCCTTTCATTAATATTTTATACATGACTTGAAGGAAGCATTTAATTTCAAACCAAAAGTATCCCATAATTTCATAGTTGAAAGGGATCTCAGAGGCCAAAGTCTAACCTATGCCTGAAAAAAGATTCCCCACTACAAATATCTGACAAATGGTCATTTATACTTTGCTTTCTGTAAGGGAGAAGCTGTCACCACTCAAGGCAGCCCATTCCACCACTGAATAACTATATGATGTTCCTTTAAGTACTTGAAAACCAGAACAAAGGTCACGTGGAGATAAAGTGAAAGAATAAGGTGAGGAAGCAATTTTTCAAGACACAAGACACAGAGATCTCTTAGGATAAGAACAGGAGTTTATTCTCCTCCACGGGAGAAGATGGTGGTCTTCCCCATGACTCATCATGGAGAAGAGGCGTGTTACAAAAGACAGTGTAAGAATTTATACTCTAATGCAGTCAAGCCCCCTTCCCAACTGTCTCCTCTCTCATTGGTTGAGAGTCAGACTTCATCAAATTCTTCCCCAAATGGGACAGCAAGAAAAGGGGGGGGAGGGGGGAAGAGTTCCAAAGCAAGAGAGGAAGAGTGAGCCTGGGCTGTCCCTGACTCTCACTGGCTGGGAGGAGGGGCCCAATGAGGGTAGGGGGGAAGCAGACAAAGTCTCTTAACCACTGTCTGCCTCAGTTTCCTCAATTGTAAATTGGTGATAATAGTAGCACCTACCTCCTAGGTTCATCAGGAGAATCAAATGATTTAATACTTGTAAAGTGCTTGGCAAAATGCCTGGCACATAGTAGGTGCTTAGCAAAGGCTTATTTCCTTCTATCCTTCCTAAAATATGCTTTCAAAACAATTATTAAAAGATAAAACCCAACAATAAATGAAGATTCATTAAAAAAGTAATATCAACCTACTTTTTTTGTGATAGTGTTAGGTTCATAGAATTTGTAAGTTCATAGAATGCCATAGATATAGTGAGTCTTGGTTTTAGCAAAGTGGGATATGGGACCCATATGGGGCTTTAGCACAAGTACTGTGTAGTATAAATACTGCCTTCCTTAAACTCCACTGGATGACAATATGATGCTGTGTTAATTGTCCAGCAAGGCAGTTTAGTTTATTGAGTGTAATATCTGAATTGTACACTAGGTGGTGTCCTACCTAAATCACCATACCGGAACCTGTCACCTATTCTCTAGGGTGAACATGATCGGCAAACCATTTCTTTCTTTCTTTTTTCTCATTTAGTATTTTATTTTTCCCTACTTACATGTGAAAATGAATGTTAAACATTTGTTTTTACAACTCTGAGTTCCAGATTCTTTCTCTCCCCTCCCCAACCTCCTACTGAGAAAACAAGCAATTCAATATAGGCTATAGATGTGTAGCCATGCAAAATACATCCATAATAGTCGTGTCATGAAAGAAAACATAGACAAAAAAACCTCAAGAAAAATAAAGTCAAACAAGTTTGCTTCAATCTGTATCTTATAATATTACTGTTACTTTGTGCATAGTGCATTTCACTTTACATCAGCCTATGCAAGTCTTCCCAGGTTTTTCTGAGAGTATCTTGTTCATCATTTCTTATAGCACAATAGTATTCAAACATAATCACATACCACAACTTGTTCAACCATTCCCCAACTGATGGGCACCTCCTTAATTTCTAATTCTTTGCCCTCAGAAAAGAGTTGCTATAAATATTTTTGTTCCTAAAGGTCCTTTTACTTTTAAAAAATCTCTTTTGGGGTACAGATCTAGTAATGGTATTGCTAGGTCAAAGGGTATATGTAGTTTTATAGTCCTTTAGCATAGTTCCAAATTGCTCTGCAGAATGGTTGAATCAGTTCATGACTCCACCAACAGTGCATCAGCGTCTCATTTTTCACACATCCCTTCCAACATTTGTCATTTACCTTTTCTTTCCTATTAGCCAATCTAAGAGGCATGAAGTAGTCCCTCAGAATTGCTTAGTTTGCATTTCTCTGATCAATAGTGAGTTAGAGTATTTTTATATAAATATAGTTTTTGATTACTTCATCTGAAAATGAATCATATCATTTGATCATTTATCAATTAGAGAATGGCTTTTTAATAAATTTAGCTAAGTTCTCTATATGTTTGAGAAATGAGGCCTTTATCAGAGAAACTCGCTTCAACATTTTTTCATAGTTACTACCGCTAACTCTATTTCCCTTCATCCTATCCCCCCATTTATTCTATTCTCTCTCTCCTTTCACCCTGTCCCTCCTCAAAAATGTTTTGCTTCTGACTAACCCCTCTCCCAATCTGCCCTCTCTTCTATCACCCTCTTTCTATTTTCCCCTTTCCATCTTAATTTCCTGTAGGGTAAGATAGATTTTTTTATATCCACTTGCATGTTATTCCCTCTTTGAGTCAATTCTGTTGAGAGTAAGGTTCACTCATTGCCCTTCACCTCCTCTTTCTTCTTCTCTGCTGTGAAAGTTTTTCTTCCCTCTGTTATGTGAGATAATTTACCCCATTCTACCAACTCCTTTCTCTTTCTTCTAGTACATTCCTCTATCACCCCTTAATTTTATTTTTAGGTATCATCCCTTCATATTTAACTCATATCTGGGCCCTTTGTCTATATATATACTCCTAAGTACCAGAATAATGAGAAAAGAATGATTATGAGTTACAAGTATCAATTACCCTTGTATGAATGTAAACAGTTGGACCTTATTAAGTCCTTCATGATTTCCATTTCCTGTTTATCTTTTCATACTTATCTTGAGTCTTGTATTTGAAAGTCAAATTTTTGGGTAGCGGCTAGGTGGCACAGTGAATAGAGCATAGGCTGTGGAGTCAGGAGGGCCTGAGTTCAAATCCACACTTAA
The DNA here is from genome assembly GCA_028627135.1 of Pseudochirops cupreus. Lineage (NCBI taxonomy): Eukaryota > Metazoa > Chordata > Mammalia > Diprotodontia > Pseudocheiridae > Pseudochirops > Pseudochirops cupreus. The sequence goes on from CM053580.1 coordinate 339,027,202, forward strand.
CACCCCCCCACCCCCCCACAAAACTAGCCACATGACCTCGGGCAAGTCACTTAACCCCAATTGCCCTACCTTCCCCCCTCCAAAAAAAAAAGTCAAATTTTCCATTCAGCTCTGATCTTTTCATCAAGAATGTTTGAAAGCCTTCTATCTCACTGAATATCCATATTTTTCCCTGAAGGATTATATTCAGTTTTGCTGGGTAGGTGATTCTTGGTTGTAATCCTCACTCTTTTGGTCTCTGAAATATCATAATTCAAGCCCTCTGATCTTTTAAAGTAGAAGCTGCTAAATTTTGTGTTATGCTGACTGTGAGTCCACCATACTTGAATTGTTTCTTTTGGTCTGCTTGTAATGTTTTCCCCTTGACCTGGGAACTCTGGAATTTGTCTATAATATTTCCAGCAGTTTTCATTTTGGGATCTCTTTCAGGAAGTAATCAGTAAATTCTTTCAATTTCTTTTTTATCCTCTGTTTCTAGAATATCAAGACCATTTTCCTTGATAATTTCTTGAAAGATAATGTCTAGACTCTTTTTTTGATCATGGCTTTCAGGTAGTCCAATAATTTTTAAATTATCTCTTCTGGATCAGCAAACCATTTGTAAGTGACTATATTATTTCCATCCATCACAAATGAACATTCACCCTGCAAATCCCCAGGTTGCTCCTTTTAGATTCCCAAGGATGAGGCAATGGTGGTGCCGAAGTACCTTTAATTTAATCTAGAGAATGAAATGGATCTGCTATCCAAATCTTGTTCTAGGCCCTGATCCCATCCTGTATTCACCATTCTCAGGTCACTTTCCAATGAGGCAGATAGGTAGCACAGTGGATAGAAGTGCTATCCCAATGAGAGAAATGTCAATTATTTCATAGATCTGATCCTAAAGAGTTTTGATCACATATTTTATTGTACGTAAAATGAACTGAAAAGGAGACTTGATTTAACATGTCTTTATGGAAACAATTTGTCTTCCTAGTCCTTCAACAAATCAGTTAATAAACATTATTGTATATTATGTGTCAGGCACTGGGATTATAAAGAAAAAGTAGGAAAACATTCTTGCTCTTGAGGGGCTTTCATTCTACCAAGTGACACAATATGTACATATCAGTGTAGACAAAATAAATACAATGTAGTTTGGTATGGAAGACTAGCAGTTTGAGGTTTCAAAAAAGGCTTCATGTAGAAGGTACTACTTGAGTTGCTTCTTGAATGGAATAATGGATCTTATGATAAGGCAGAAGTAAAGACAGAGAGCATTCCAGGTCCAAGAGTAGGTAGTGAAGTAATTTTCTTCCTATACCTTTATGTGTGAATAGGGAGAAATCCTAATTATACCTTCCTCAAACTAGTGGAAAAGAATGGATAGAAGTGTGACTTTGAGAAAGTCACTTAAGTACTCTGAGCTTCAGTTTCTTCAGTTATAAAATGAAAGAATTGGATTAGATAGCCTCTAAAGAACCTTCTAGTTTTAGATGTATGAATCAAAAGGAAAACATAAAAAATAACACGTGATTCTCTATCTTGTGGAATTTCTTCAACATTGAGAATGAATCATGTGGACTCCAAATGAGAAAGGATGGATAACCATCCCCTTATGCCAGCATCATTGGAAACTGCTTTTTCAGTCTCAACTCAGAGAGGTAGACAAACAAGTCATCAGGCTACAAAGAAATTTGAGAAGTCTTTCATTATATCCTTGTGAATAAAATAAAAAACTCTAGAGTATATGAGAGTATGGTAACTGGTTGAACAACTCTTTGAAGCACTTTGAGTAATAGATAAGTGTCAACAAGAAAAAATATCCCTAGAGGCATGCCATAATATTCAGACTATTACCCTGTCACAGTCAACATATTTATATCAATGATTTAGCTAATGCAATACAAGATACGATTGTTTAGATTTCTGGATGATCCCACACTATTACTAATTTGCTAGTCAAAATCAGGAGTCAAAAGTATCCTGATAAGTTGGAACAGTGGGAAAAATCCAGCAAGATGAAACCGAATAAGGATCAAAGCTCTGGATTAATATTTTAAATCAATTACAGGATGGGGAATGCCTGAATTGACAGTAGTCCACAAGAAAAAGAAAAAAAAAATGTATATATGTACATCTATTACATACATACATACATACATATAGTCAATCCCCAACATTGGCACATGACTTCAATCTTCTAGTGATTTTATTAGTCACCTCATTTTTTTTCCCTCAACACTATCATTTTAATACACAAGCCGCAGGCTCAAAACTTCATCCCATGGCATCTTCAACAGTAAAAAAAAAAACCCAAACACCTCCCCCCAAGCCCTGTCAACACACACAGAAACACAACAAAGACCCAACAAGAAAAGGGGACCCAGCAGTGGCCTAGGCCACGTAGGGGATTTTGAGCAGTAGCCCCTTCCCCAGGGCCACGGCCAGCTTGTGCAGGGATGGCATGCTGCCTTCCTGGTGGGTTCCATGGGTGTTGAGCACCACGGCTGCCTTCTCGGGAAGCTCCAGCTTCTGGCTGCAGGCCACAGGCGGCATCTTCAGCTCAGCCTCATGGCTCGTGGGCCCAGGTTGAGGACAATAATGAATTGCTCATTTTGGTCCCAGTATCGAACATAGACAAAAAGGTTGTCTTGGGTGGGCAAGACCACAAAGTCCCCGTGCAGCAAGGACCGCTCCTTCCCTCGGCTGTCACTCAGTTTGCGGAATAGAGCAAGGAGGGAGGCGGGGTTGTTGTTCTGGCCCTGGACAGTCATGTTGAGGTTCACAGACTCAGAATGCCCAAGTGTTTTTTCATCCCAAAGCATGATGAGGGCTTCAGCAGGCTGTCCAGGGAGAGTAGCTGCCTGCAAGCTAATTTCATCCCCATGACTAAAGAAGGGTGTCCCAGGAAGCAAGAACAGCAACAGGTGATAGAGACGGAGAAGATGGGCAGGCACATAAGAAGCCAAGTGGCCAACCTGAGAATATGTCCAGCTGCACCACTGGCCACCAGTGTTGCTAAGGTAGCTAAGCACCAATTCTTTCAGCTCTTTCCTTGAGGAGCTCCTTCTCTCAAAGTCCTCCAGATACGAGCTGCTCAGCAGGTCATTATCATTTAGCAGACTCAGGATCTCGGAAAGGTCTGAGGCTCCTGTTCCTGCAGTCAGAACTCTGTCATCACTGATGCTGTGAGTGAGGTTATTCCAATGAGACAGGAATGAAGCGGCATCCGTGAGTTTCTGAACATCGTGGACCTGGATACCATTCACACCGGCCTTCAGCCAAAAGTTCAGGGCTTCCTTCTTCTTCCCATTCACTTCTTCACTCTCATTCTTCAGAAACCAGCTGCTCTGACTTTGGTAGTTGGGGGGGTGAGATCTAGAATCATCTGGATGTTCTTTTTCTTGGCTGCTTCCAAGAGTTGAGTGAACTCTTCCTGGGAGCCAACGCCTGGGGTCGATCTGCAGCAGGTCCGTCCTGGCGAGGTCATCTTCAAAGTTCTTGTTGGGCCCCAATACCAGCACCTTCACTTTGAGGGTGCTCAGGTAATCAAGATGTGCCTTCAAGCCAGCCAGGCTCCCGTTGGTGTTACTGGGCAGGCCCTGGAAGGCCTTCAGGGCTCCGATGCGATACAGGGTGCCACCAGTGCTGGACGGGCTGCTTGCGGCAGCAGGGGCGCCTGTACGGTGATGGCCACAGCGCCGGCCAGCATGCCCACCCAGCCCAGCAAGAAGAGCAGCAGCAGGGCCCAGCGGGTGCGCACCCAGCTGGGGCTCCTGGCCACCTTCAGCAGCTCCTCCTTGGACAGGCCCGTGCACTTGTCGGCGGCGGAGGCGACCGCCAGCTCCGCCTCGTTGTCGACCACCTTGACCTTGACCATGCCGTTTTCCTCGGCCCTCAAGGTGGCAGCTGGCAGCGTGTTCATGGGCTGCTGCTCGGGCTCCAGCTCGTTGAGCTCCATCTCCTTTATGTCTACCTCCTCCATATCCACCTCGGCGTCATGGCGACGTGAATCTTGAGGGCTTCAGTTTCATCGAGGACTTCTTCGGCTCCGATGTCGAGTCTAGTCACCTCATTTTCACTTTTATGTTGGCAAGCAGGCATATTCCTTGCTAATAGCAGTAGAGAAAAAAATGAAAGGCTTGAGGCTCACAAATTTGTGGAGTGTCAACTCACCTCTGCTATATTCACGTACTACAAGACCTTGAAGGATCTCAAATGGTTCATGAAGCAGACATTGATTTATTTCATGTTGGTGTATACTTCATGATCTGCACCATTCATCAGCTGTGAAGGACAGTGTTTTGAAGGTGATGTTGAGACCTTGACAGTCTCAGCGTCTTTGGACAGACCAACTCAATTCCCAGTAACCTCTCCCTTGGTTTTCAGATGACAGCTAAAGTAGAGGGGTTTATAGCAATACAGTATATACTACAACATCCTCACACCACCATCTGACACAGTAGAAGGTAAGATTCTGGTTAAAAAAAGTTAGTTAAAAAATTTTGTTTGCTATATAGTATTTATGGTACTATCAATTACATGTGTTGTAAAAAGTGAATATTGTCTTAAATCAATTTCTTTTGAGATGTTAGCCCAAAAGATCACGGAATTCTAGGGAATTACTAGTGAGAAACATTTTGCATGTTACCAATTTTATTTTGTGTACTGCATTTTACAGGTTATTCCAGAGATACTGTGTTAGGGAAAGTGCTGAGAATTAGTGTTTTGCTATAAAAATTATGCAGAAAAGTATATTTTCAGTAATTTTTAGTGAGAGATTACAGTTTTTGGTGGTCTTGGGAACCTAGCCTCTTTTTCTCATAGGTTCAATATATCAACATACATATTTTTTACCTTCATACAATTTCCTAGGAACATTATCCCTATGAAAACTGAGAATTGACTGTACTTATAAAATGACTTAGTATGATCCTGTTTCTTAAAAAAAAATCTTATGCAAATTTTGAACTTGTTTATTTTTACAGAAATAGAGTAATCAGTCAAGGACAAGCCTCATTTAATGTAAAGAAGCCTCTGATGTCATGTTTCAAATCTGAAAGGAAAGAAAGCAATAGATGATAGAGGAAAAGTATGATTTTTTAAAAAAAATAATCAATTAATAATTGAATTGATTCATTAGCATAAATTTAATTTCTTTAAAATATTATCTTGAAATATGTATGTGGGAAAATTGACTACAAGATTATACAAGTACATAAGATAATTATGGTTATCGCATATAATGTTCTTTAAAGGATGAAAAATTGATTTTATTTTAAGAGTAATCCTATTAATCCATATTTATTCACACATGCATCAATATTCTATTGAAATCTGCTGCTAGGATTTTAATGTCTAAAATTTTAAGGCTTTCAACATACTTTTTTGATCAAACTACGCTTAAGATATTTAAAGTTGCTAATGTATTCTTTTAAAATACCTTTTTATTCTAAATTAGAGGTCTTTCAAAAGAATGAAATTAGAGTCTACAGCAAAGTTTAGTTTCAAAATCTCAAAACAGTGTTTGATTTCAGAGCAGTAAAGAAGATATATACAAAGACACAAATAGAAAATGCTTTTCAATGGGGGAAAAAGATGGAATATCAAACAGAAGGTTTACAATAACAAATGGTTAATTTATTATGTTATCAGTTTTATTCATAAAGTGACTATCCTACCTCATAACAAAGGGTTTCAGGACAAAAAGAAAAGAAAAAAACTAAGAATGAGAGTTTGAACTGGCAGAAGATAATATATGTTGAACTTCAATTAATTCAAACCTTCAGGATACAAGTCAGAGGGCTCCTTAATTACAGATTTAAAGCTAGAAAGCACCTTAAAGGTCATTTATTTCAATATCATTACACAGGGGAGGAAACTGAAGTTCCAAAAGGTTGAGATTTTCTCAAAGGCATGCACGTAGCACCCAGCAGAGTTGGATTTCAACTCAGGTTCTCTGTGACCTGGTCCAACATGATTCATTACATCAGACAGCCTTTAGAGACAACATTTATAGAGAATTAACTAGTCATTTCAAAGCTTCTGCTGCTTTGGAAAAATGATGCAATCCTGTCAAAGTGTTAGAAAACAACAAAAAGGGAAACAGCAGTGTCTTTATTTCAGAGATAATCCAGTTTATAATTTGTCTCACCAGTATGTTTTCAGACAGATGAAAGTCCTAAGATAGGCTAGAATAAGGATATGGTTATGGGTACAGTTATGGGCTAAGTGCAAGTAAGTGAAGTTTAGAGAAAATAAAAATGCTGGTTTGTAAATTTCAGTCATTATGGTAATTTGTGTGATGTGGGGTCAGGAAAACCTTGATTCAAATACAGCCTCTGACATTCATTAGGTCTGTGATTCAGAGTCAATTGACCACCCACCTTTGAGCAGGTCTCTAAGAATCTAAGAAATAAATGGGTCATCAGGGATTGTGATCTACCAAGAAACAGTTTTTGCCTCTCTTTGCTCCTAGCTTCTTTTATTAAAACATTAACAGTGTTTGCTATTAATCTAAGCTAGGGTTTGATAATGAAATAGGTAAAGAAATAGAGTTCTAAGTTATTAACACCTCATATTTGGGGGTATGTGGGAGGATGGGCAAGAATGCCTAGAGCCGGGGCAATTAGGTGGCACAGTGAATAGAACACTGACCCTGGAGTCAGGAGGACCTGAGTTCAAATTCGACCTCAGACATTTGACACACTTATTAACTGTGTGACCTTGGGCAAGTCACTTAACCACGATTGCCTTGCCTTCCCCCTTCCAAAAATCAAAGAATGCCTAGAGCAGACAAGTCACCCCATGAATTTTTTCTTCTCTCCAAAATACCTCCTCTCTGCGTTCTGGAAATTTAAGATTCCTTTGAGTTAATAAGTTCCTCAGTTAACATAGAAATATTCCTCAAGAGAGTTGTTAATCATGTTGCTTATTTATGGGAGACCCTGGACCCTTTTTTTGCATCCTGAGTCATTTCCAGTCATCCTGATGAATATCCAGATGGCTCTGGACGACAGAGTGAAGCTGGTGACCTTGCACAATCCTGCCTCACTTAAATCAAAGTCAACTGCAAGTCATGTCATCATTTCCCTGAAGCCACAGTCCCCTTTGAGAACAAAAGACAAACACAACAACCACCTGTTTGTGCATGATTTAGTATGAATTATATAAAGGGGAGACATGGCTTAGTGCATGGAGAGACATTCATGAAGCCAGGAAGACCCTGTCCTGTCCTGACTGAGACACATATCATTGTTACATTGTTATGATAATGAGCAGTGCTCTAGGCAACTCTTAACAGGAATTGTTAACCTGGCGTCCAATGAGTTTGTTATTTTTAACCCTTTGATACTTGTATTACAAAACAATGATTTCCATTGTAATGTGCATTTTACTTTATGAATTTAAAATATTATGCTGAGGAGTTCATCAGATTACAAAAGAGCTTCATCATACAAAGAGGTAAAGAACTCTTGCAAGATTATATAAATTGCATAGAGGGTATTGGTCTGAGTTGGTAGAGGGAATGTCCTCTTTCAGGAGGATCCTATATCAATGAATTAACAGATCATTTCCCTATGATAACAGATTTGGTTGCCTCCCAATATAAAACAGAATAGCCATGTAAACAGAGAGAAGACAGAATTATCATGGGGTGCCCTGGGTAGCAGTGAAAGAGTGCCCAGAGGTAGGACAAGAGTAACTAACAGATGTGAAGAAATACTACAAGCCAAACTGTCCTTACTCTATCATTTTGTTTATGACCAACAGCTGCCATAATGGTCACTGAAAATCATCTATGTTACCTGTGGTGTGCCTATTGGGGGATTGCTGATAATGCCTTGAGGTTTGGAGTCAAGGAATCAGAGGTTTTTAGAAGAGGAAAAATTTAATTATAGGATTGTGAAAATGTTTAAAACTATAGGGCAAAATGACATTCTGGGACTCAGACACTTGCTAGCTGTGTGAGCCTGGATAAGTCATTTACTGTCTGTCTACATTACTTTCCTCAATTATAAAATCGGGACAATAATAATAGCTTTCCTCCCAGGAGGTTGTTTTGAAGATTAAATGAGATATTTGTAAAGCACTTAGCATCATCCCTGGCACATAGTAGTAACTTTATACTTCCTTTTCCCCCGAACTAGTCAAACCCATGTTTTGTTGACCTTGCGTGGTCATAGATCCTAGTTTAGCTAGAGGATCATGGGATTGGAAATAAATTGGACTAAAGTTCACCTAATCAATAACAATAACATATTTGTATAGTTTGTTATGGTTTGCAAAATACTCTATATACATTATTTCTTTTATTCCTCATAATGATCCTGTGAGAAAGGTACTGTCATTACATCTCTTTTATAGATAATGAGATTTAATTTTCTCACAATGGGTAGTTAAATGTTGAAAGTCTTTTTGTAGGATATGCTTTCATATTTCCATTTTGCAAAGTTTTCTTTTAGCTCCAACTTTTTTTTTTAAACCAGAAAATTATGCAAATCATGCTTAATCTCTCTACTGAGATTTGTCGGAGTTGTAACTTGGAACAGGTCACACAGCCTGTAAGTCTGAGTAGGGTGCAGCAGTCTTCCTGGAACTAAGTCCTGAATTCTATCCATTGCTATATATCACTCTCTCCGTGCAGACTGCTAACCAACCCCCTCTTTTAAAAGATGAGGAAACTGAGGCTTAGACATGTGAAGCAAGCCTCCCCTAGGGCCAACGATGAATGCACAGCTGGGCTTGGATCTAGCCCAGGTCTTCTGTGATTTCTCAGATTCATGTCTGAAAGTGTCTTCTGAATAATTCTCTTCTACTTTCAAACATAGGTACAAAGGGAAACATCGAGGAAAAGAAAATTATTTTCTTTGTTTGCTTTTTTTTTTGAGGGGGAAGGTAAGGCAATTGGGGTTAAGTGACTTGACCAAGGTCACACAGCTAATTTGTGTGTGTGTGTGTGTGTGTGTGTGTGTGTGTGTGTGTGTGTGTGTGTAGCGTCTGAGGCTGGATTTGAACTCAGATATTCTTTACTCCAGGGCTGGTGCTCTATTCACTGCGCCACCTAGCCTCCCCAATAAATTATTTTCACACTGGTTTTTGAGCAGCCTTAAAAAATTCATCTGCCATAAAAGACTTCATTCTGTCTGAATAACTACTGGAAAGTGTACATGCTACTTGCTAATTAATGGTTTTGTACTTTTTTACCTGTGACCACACCCCAAACACCTCATTTACCTTCTAAATCTGAGGAAAGAGAAGTTCCCATCCCCAGAGCTATCTCATTTGTGTCTGAACAGTGACACTGATGCTAGTGATAATACTTAAGGAAAGTGCAAATAAAGAACCATCTAGCATAAAATAAGCTGAAAAGTAGCAAAAGGGCTTACTCTTCACTCTTCTAATCAAGGTTAAAGCCTACTTTTCATTCTTAATTTGAGGGGCAGGTGGGGAAGTGAGAAATATCAAATAATGTAGATTTCACAGCTGATTATTGAAGTATAACAAAGCTAACCTAATACAAGACTTTATGTTCTATTTTTTTTTATTATTCTTGACCAAAAAGGTCTTGGAATGAGATATTTACTAGAACATCATTAGATGCTGATTAAATAAATTTATAGCAGTGCCATTTGAATGTCTGCTTCTGAAGCCATTAGAAACAATAGTTAGAAATCATTTTATTTAAGAAAATTTCAATATTTTTTATGGCATTTTTCTCCCCTATAATTATTATGAAAGCCTCTCAAATTGCGAATGACTGAACAAAGTAGTAAGACTAAAAAAAAAAACAACATTAGGGTTGGTTTAATAACCTTAGCTATCAAACTAATTGTAAGTAACTGGAAAAGCTTCAATTCAGATCTGGTTTGTAAAGTGATTAAGTATGATTTGCATGATTTTCTGGTTTAAAAAAAAAGTTGGAGCTAAAAGTGAGTTTTGCAAAATGGAAATAGGAAAGCATATAAAAATATGTTTCAAAATTTAACTACTCATTGTGAGAAAATTAAATTTCAATAAGAACATATGGTTTGTAGCTTATTTGGCTATTTTGGGGGATGCTGCCTAAATGAATTATATCACTGCCATGTTTATCATTTATCTTATTTGTTTCTTTCAATTACATATTGTTTATTAATGTGTAAGTTCTTACAGGCTTTTAGTAGATAAGTCAAAATGATAGAATTATAGAAATATTAGAACTAAAAGAGATCTTAGACTATTAGTCCATGTAAGATCTAGAAGTGTTTTCAGACATTATCTAAATCATGAATTCTTAACCTTTGTTGTGTCATGAAAAGGTTTGTCCATCTGGTCAAGCCTATGGGTTTCCATGACACTACAAAGATTAAGAATTCATGATTAAGACAGTGCCTAAGAATACTTCTAGATCTGATATTAATTGCTAAATTTCATTTTAAAGGGTAGTAAAAATTAGTAGTAATAAATTTAGAATAATTAATAATTATATAATATATCAATTTATTATTTTATTTATTTGTTATCTTCATTTATAATATGATAATTTATTCTCCCATTTAAGCTCCCCGAAATCTATTCATAGACTCCTTAGAGGTATGTAGATCTCAGGTTAAGAATCTCTGATCTAGAGAAAATGTTCTTCCTTTTCATTTATTTATTCATCTATTTATTTGTTTGTTTATTCACTTAATTTGGAGGCAATCCTGGTCAGGTGATTTGCCCAGGGTCACCCAGCTAGTGAGTGTCTGAGGCCAGATTTGAACACTGACTCCCAGGCTGGTGGTCTATCCATTGTGTTACCTAGCTACCTTAACTCCTCCTTTTAAAATGAGGTAACTGAGGCCCAGATAGGTGAAGTGATTTGCCCAATATTAATAAGCTAGTAAGTGGGAGAAGTTTATCATGAGTGGAGTGCCAGTGTTCTTTTCAGTATACAACTATTCAGATTCCCATATTTCTCCAAGGAGGACCTGAGGCTCAGAGAGTAGTAATCATTTGCCCAACATTACATATGGCACTTAATCACAAAGTCAGAACATCAAAGAAGATGCATTACTTTGTGTTTTAGTTCTGAACCATAAGAACAGCAGGGCCTTTCCATCTGAATTGCAGCTAAAAACCTCCTATATGTTTTCTTCAATCATTAGAATGAACAGTTCTTGAGAATAGTAATTGTCTTGATTTTCTATTTGTTTTCCCAGAGCTTGGCAGAGTGCATCGCACACAGTAAGCACTTAATATTTTTTTTATTCATTCATTTATTCTTTCTTTCACTCATACATTCATGATATGGGGTAAATATGATGATTCCCAAATCAGTTGTAACAAGCCTTTTTTAGGAAAATGCGTTTAAAAAAATAGTAATAGCAGTATAGGAAGAATGAAGATATGGTAAGAGAGGGGCCATGGAACAATAACATGGTAGGGGAGCCAGATGGAGGAGTCAGTCACAGATTAGGCCCTTAAAAATACAGGTACTGTGTTGCTTCTAAATATATTCGAATACGGTATAGGGGAAGGGGAAAGAAAGTTTGGTAGGATCTATTCAAAGTCCCATTTTTCTTTTGTTCAAAGGGGAAGACCAGATTAACTCTTATGACTAGTTTGAAATATTTTGACTATTCCTACTTGCCTTTCCCTATCCTCCACCAACGCCCCGTCATTGTAGTACTTTGTAGTAGCATTTGCAAGTCATTCCGGATTAAATATCCTCATCTCTAAGAAGAGGGTGTTGTATTAAGTATCTCTAAGCTCTATTACAACTTTAAAATCATAAGATTTCACAATAGTATTTAGATACAGTGTTTGTGGCTGCTTAGGCAATAAGTATATACATGCAACACACATATATGCAATATATGCAAACATACACATGTACACATATGCATGTTTATGCATAAATGTATTGAATAAGCATTCCAAAACACTGTTAACTCTCTGAATTTCTTAACTTCAGTCTTAATATCCTTCTACTCCCAAAGGCTACATATTAGAGAAAGCTCTAAGTCAGTTCTATTAGTTGGGTTTAATGTGAAAATGAAATGAGGTACTTCCAAGTCGCTGATCAGTTAACACAAGGAGGTTTGCTTTGCCCTACATACAGCCACGAAAAGTATATATAACATTGATACAGTGACATTTAGCTACTCTTTGTAAAATCTCCTTCTTTTCCCTTTTGGGGAAAAAAAAAAGAATCTGGTCATCAGGGCAGGATATGGTAAGCAACATGGTGACTTGCATGGTCTTGTTTTCAGGAATCCACCAAGTCCAGGTGGCCTAGACTCCAACTTGCAGGGACATTTTTTAACTTTATGTGACCAGAAAGCTGCATTTGGGAACCTGAGGCCAATTAAGTCCTAGGGACAGCTTTATCTTCTTTTAGGGAAAGCCAGTTCCTGTTACAGGAGAGAAAGAGGGCCTCCCATTATGGGTGGGGGGAGAAAAGCTATGTCAAGGAAGTGCTGGCAAATGTTAGTCTATAGTGCCTAATATCAGGGGTTGTATAGATGATTTGCTAATATAATATCTACAAGAAGATTAGAAATTGGCAATCATTTAAGCAGAAAAATGAAAATGTCAATGTAATTGTTGCTTTAAGTCCTCTATTTTCAAGTTATTAAATCTTTGTTTCCTCAGAATTTCTATGGATATAAACTAAAACAGCTACTAAGTTTTCTTTCATTGTGTTGAGATATTTCTCACTTTACATCAACAATTCCCACTCCCAACCCCACTTTCAGGTTTCAACAACATTGTAAAATATAACCATCCCATTTAATAATAACAAGGAATACAGTTTGATGTGACCATCTAATTCCTCAACATCTGATTTAGTAATTTGTTTCAAATTTTGAAATTGAATTTTCAATCTTTGTGACTTGTTCTTTTTTTCATAATAGTACTTTATTTTTCCCCAATTACATGTAAAGATAGTTTTCAACCTTCATTTTTGTAAAATTTTGAGTTCCAAATTTTTCTCCCTCCCTTCTTTCCCTCCTCCCGCCTTCCCAAGACAGCAAGCAGTTTGATATAGGTTATACATGTACAATTATGTTAAACATATTTCCACTTTAGTCATGTTTTGAAAAAAAGAGTCAGGAGAAAAGGTAAAAACCACAAGAAAAACAACAACAAAAGTGAAAATAGTTCGCTTCAGTCTGTATTCAGACTCTATAGTTCTTTCTCTGGATGTGGATGGCATTCTCCATTATGAGTCTTTTGGAGTTGTCTTGGACCATTGTATTGCTGAGAAGAGGTAAGTCTACCATAGTTAATCATCAAACAATGTAACTGTTACCGTGTTTAATGTTCTCCTGGTTCTGCTCACTTAACTCAGCAAAAGTTCATGTTAATCTTTCCAGGTTTTTCTCTAATCTGCCTGCTTATCATTTCTTATAGCACATTAGTATTCCATTAAATTCATATACCTCAACTTGTTGAGTCATTCCCCGATTGATAGACATCCCTTCAATTTCCAGTTCTTTGCCACCACAAAAAAGAACTGCTATAAATATTTTTGGACACATGGGTCCTTTTCCCTGCTTTATGATCTCTTTGGGATATAGACTTATTAGTGGTTTTGCTGGATCAAAGGGTTGTACAGTTTTATAGCCCTTTGGGCATAATAGTAAATTGCTCTCCAGAACGGTTTGATCAGTTCACAACTCCACCAACAATGCATTAGTATTCAATTTTCCCCCTCTCCAACATTTATCATTTTCATTTTTTGTCATACTAACCAATCTGATAGGTGTGAAATGGTACCTCAGAGTTGTTTTAATTTGCATTTCTTTAATCAATAGTGATTGGGAGCATTTTTTTTTCCACATGACAATAGAGAACTTTAATTTTTCATCTGATAACTGCAGGCACATATACTTTGATATTTATCAATTGGGGAATAACTTACATTCTTATAACTTTGACTAATTTCTCTCTACATTTTAGAAATTAGACCTTTATCAGGAACATTTGCTGTAATGCTTGTTTCCCAGCATTCTGCTTCCCTTCTAATCTTGGTTGCATTAGTTTTGTTTGTGTAAAAACTTGTTTCATAATGTTAGCTATCTCTTGTTTGTTCATTAATTTTTCTCTTCTCAATAGATGTGAAAGTAATCTTTGTGACTTTCTGTGAAAGGCCTTAGAATTTTTCTTACAACATGACAAAGGATAAGAGCAATAAAACCTTAAATTGTCATAGGTCACTTGAGGTTCTTCACGAACATTTCATTGAGTCATTTAGTTAATTAACTTTTGTTAAGTAACCACTATGTGAGAGGCTCTTGACTAATCACTGGAAAAATACACAAAAAATTTAAGTAGTCTCTGCTCACATACGGTTTACCTTTTATTGGAGGAAGAACTACAAACAAATAAATGCAAAATCCTTAAAAAAATTTTTCTAGTTGGAGAGTACAAGCAACTAGGGACTTGGGAGACCTTATATGGGAGGTGACACTATATTAGCAAGCACCCTAGCACACCCTAGCAAGCACCCTAGCACACACTGCTAGGACAGGTTCTTTGATTGGCTTTTCTAAAGGAAAGACAGCTTTAAAGTGGCTAAGGATATTACTTTAATTAACAGACAGCTAAGTACACATAAGTAGAAAGAAGTGAGTATCCAAGAAAGGATCTAGCAGAGAGGGTTCCAACTGTCTGAAAAAAGTAGTACAACCACCTGCATATACCACAAGACCAGAAGAGCACAAACCTCTGAGCAGTGCGGGGAGGAGAGGAAGAGGGCTCTTAACTCTTACTAAGAGTCCTATCCAGGAAATGAAAAGGTCCTTCTCATAAGCAAATCCCCAAAGCAAAATGCTAACCTCCCAGAATATATAACAAAGACTAGGACCCTGATTGTCTCCCAGCCAGAAGGCATAAAACCTACTTGACTCAGCACAGCTGTGAATTATCAGGGTTCAAAGGAGATTAATCCTTCAGATGTTTACAGTTTAGCCTGAGCCTAGGAAATTGAACTCCAGAAGAAATAAGACAACAAAAAAAATCCTACTTTGCTGAAGTTTACAGACACATGAGCTGATTTTTAATGGATAATAGGGATACTATAATACAGAGTTAAGGAAGAAATACACTCTAAGACCAGAGAAAAGCCTGTTCAAAGGTAAAGAGATGGAAAGTGGAATGTCATGTTTGCTGGAATATCAAGAAGGACCATTTGTCTGGATTTTAGTATGCATGAAGGAAAGCCTACAAAGGTAGGTTGGAACTAGATTGTGGAATGCTTTAGAAGACAACCAGAAGAGTTTGTGTTTCATCATAGTGTCAAAGGAGATGCAGTGGACCTTCTTGAGCAGACATATCAATATATATGCTTTAAGAATGTCACCTTGGAAGTTTCTTTTAAGGAATAATAGAGAGGGGAGAGATATGATGTTAGGAATCCAAATAAGAAACTATTGCAATAGTACAGGTGAGATTGAAAAAGGGATAAACAATGACGTTGGCTATTCAGTAAAGAAAATCTATAAGAAATATTGTGCAGGTAGACTAAATAATAATAGGCGACAGATTATATGTGATTAAGTAGTGAGGGAGAGGGAAGAGTCCAGGATGATTTTCAGGTTGTGAACCAAGATACCCAGAAGAAAGTAAAGAAGAAGTATTCTCAACAGAAATTGGAATTAAGAGGATAGCAGGTATTGAATGGAAAAATGGGTTCTATTTTAGATATGTAAAGTTTGAGAAACCTAGGAAATCCTATAATGTGACCAATGTGTATACTTCTTATTCCATTTTTTGCTGTATTGTATTAATGTGTGTCTTTTGTTCTGAATTAATATGTTTTCTATGGCGCATCTAGGTGGTTCAGTGGAGAGAGTGTTGGGTCTGCAATCAGGAAGACTTGTCTTCCTGAGTTCATATCTGACCTCAGACACTTACTAGCTATGTGATTCTGGGCAAGTCATTTAACCCTGTTTGTCTCTGTTTCCTCATCTATAAAATGTACCATAGAAGGAAATGGCAAACCACTCCAGTGTCTTTGCCAAAAATTCCCCAAATGGGGTCATGAAGTGTCAGACATAACTGAACAATGCATCTTCTGTCTTTCTGGTAAAAACATACAGCTAGGGGCATATGAATGATGTTGATGTCTAATAGGTAGTAGGAAGACTATTCAGTTTATTTTTCTGGAAGATAATGACAAAGAGAAAAATGTAGAGAGCACTAATTTTCTCTTCATAGCTTTTTGACCCTGGTCATTGGGAACAAGGAAAGTCCCAGCATTCCAATTTACATAAACTCTTGTATAGTTTTGGGGTAGTGAGTCATAGCATCATGTATTTAGAACTTAAAAAGACTCACATTTTATAGGAAAAGTCCCCAAAATGAATTTTGGGGAGTTCACAATCAGAATTTAATGGAAATTATGGGGGAATTTTCAAATACAAAAGGAAACCAAATGTGAACTTATTCTTAGCTTAGAGCATAAGCTTGACTTTTGTTGGCTGCTTCCTGACTGGATGTTATGTCTTATAGTTTCAGCTAGATGATATAAGAGCTCAGCCTGTTTGTTAAAGAGAGACTTCTTAGCCTCTGTGCCCCACTAGCGGGGAGCAACAGATAGTCATGAAGAATTAAATCTTAGCAGATGGCAGAAGAGAGTGGCTTAGTCATAATGAGGCCTGAAGAAATCTCAGCAAAGACAAGACAGGAAATTTGCAATAGCTACCAGAAAATGAGATGGTACCAAACTGGATTTTAGGAAATAGGATTAAAGATTAGTTGAATTATATCACTAAAAGATACCACCAAGTCTCCATCATTGGAAGCATGCATGATACAACGACACATACACCCTAGACAAATAGGTACCTACATTTATGGCTATAATGCATGTGCACTGACCCCAAGAATTCTTAGGTATGTGTTATTAACCACTGGATTTGTGATAAGATATGGGATACTATACTTAAATATGCTCACTTCTTGTTCCTTTATATTTCCTTTTGCTCTTTTATTTGATTATTATTATTTTGTTTTGAATTAATGTATCTTCTGTCTTTCTGGGAAAACAAACATAATGTTAGGAGATTGTGAATTGTGGTTGAATGGATGCTGACCTACAGAGTACTTAAAAACCAGAATATCTAACTTTTATGGGAACTAAGTCATTATATATGCCAAGTGATAGCTATGTAAATAAAATAAATGTAAGATCATGAGGTCATATAAGTATGTTACCTATTTTAGGTAACCTATTGTACCAAAATTTTTTTTGGATTTTTTTTTTACCACATGTGTGTATGTGTGTGTATAGGTGTACATGTATATATGTTACATGTATGTTTATATAGAGATGTATGCACATATATAGGGAACATAGAGTAGTATGTAGAAAGCTAGCTTTGCAGGAATGATGAATAGGCTTGAAGTCTTATCTCAAATCCACATTGACTGTATGGTTCTGAGCAAGTTATTTAACTTCTCAATGCCTCCTGGGAGCTCTGTATCATTGTTGATTAACACGAAATAGAGATAATTTCCTCACTGGGAGTTTTTTACATCAAAGAAATCACAGGTCCAGATTTAAAAGGGCAGAAAATGTTAGTGTCTAGGACAGAGAAGAAAAACTAATAAACACTTCAATTATGAAACATATTATTAATATAACTTAATTCTCTGATCAATATTTGTGTGTTAGTATAAAAAATTGAGGATTCTGAATGTCTATTATGTTATGAAACACAAAATGCAAATTAAATTCACAAATATGTCTGAAATTTTGAACTACATTGGCAATTACTGACCCATACTAAAGACTCTAGAAAAGCAGGAAATTTTACTTTAAACAAACAAGTGGAAAAAAAAAACAACTCTAGGGATTGGCAATCAAAGCAAAGGGGAAGTAGCTTTATAATTTATGAATTTGCTAGACTTTCCTCCTTCTTCTTGACATTGGCCTATGGACATAAGCTTGCATTTGAATTCTAACTGTGATGTACATACATAAATACACATATTGTGATAAGGGAGTTAAAAATTACTTCTGAATCTATCTATCTATGTTGTTTGTAGCATGATTCTATTGGAAAATATTCAGACAATTTGTTCTGAATGTCTGCAACTCAGCTGAGATGGGTCAGGATATAGTCCAGTCAAGAACACAGGAACTAAAGGATCAAACAAGAGAAACAATTGTAATATGAAGTCAGGTTTCCAGATGAACTAGAAACAGGGAAATTAAGATTTGAGTTCAAAGCAGAAGTAACATTCAGGAATCAACATCAGGGCCACAAACATGGAGATAAGTCTAAAGGAAAGAAAGAAAATAAATTGAGGTGAAGTGACAAAGGAACTCTATTGTTTTGCTGGCCAGATGGGCCAGTAGTGGACCTCTGGGGCATAAATACCTAGATGAATCTGGTCACAACAGTTAGGATTATCTAGTCAGCCTGATATTACACTGAGCTTTGGTAATTCTCAGAAATCCATGGTATCAGGTTTAATTCATTAGTTACTTATTGGCCATGGATCACACTTTAATAATGACCATTTGTCTTGGAGATGTATATGGCATTGACTAAAATATAGCCTGAGTGAAAGAATATAGAAAGAAGAATAGAAATCTGAAAGAAGAGTTGTTTTTTTTTTAATTAACAAAGGATCAGTATCATTACCTGCGTAAGCTAAGGGCAGTATGCTAGTTCTTGTACTCTAAGTTTGAAGAGAAAGTAATCTACTTTGCACATACAATGTATAAGATGTTAAATGGTATTCTGTCTGAACAGAAGCCTAGGTCAACCTAGATGTTGAAGGAAACAGATGTTACTGCGGATAGAATGGGATTGTTGGAGGAAGAGCTTAACTTGAGAGGGATGTGGCTAAGCAGTTTTCCTAAGGTGAAAAATATTTCGCTTGTATAATGTCATTTTTCATAAATTTCTTCCTTAGTGCCACATTTTAAGGGCAAAGGTGACTCAATTATTTTGTATGTGTGTGTATGTGTGTCTAGGCTATGCTGATGTAGCACATGTTTTATGTTCTGGGCAGGTTCTATCAGGTAGGAAAGACTGCCATTGATTGCATTCTACATCTGCTTTCTGAGGACCAGCTTATCCAAGTACTGAAAGACTTCTTAACAGTAGGTTGGCTACTTAGAAAATTTTCATTGACTATGGCAACACACAAAACAAAGGGGGGAATAACTAAATGGCTCTATGACCTCTGGGGGGTGCTTTCACTTCTGAAGTGATGGTGGGAAGGGGAAGAGGAGGAAGCATTTATAATCACCTAGTTGTAATGGTAGTTAATTTAAATTTGAAGACCCCTTTTTGTTATGTCAAGTAAGCAGGTAATTAGCTCTTAGTCAAGCCTCTGTGAAAGAGGCAGAGGGTATGAACTCTGTCTCCTGTTGCTGACATAACAGGAAGGGTTTGGCTGAAACAGGAAGCAAATGCTGTGTGTGTGTGTGTGTGTGTGTGTGTGTGTGTGTGTGTGTGTGAGTGTGTGTGTGTGTGTGTGTGTGTGTGTGCGCGCGCGTGTGTGTGTGTGTGTGCGCGCGCGTGCGCGTGTGTATAAGAAAAGCCCCAGAGAGGCAGAATCAGAATTTTTCTCCTGTTGGGCTCCTGGTGGAGGAAGTAGATTTTCTCCTGACAAGTTACTGGTAGAAGAATCATGGAGACTGAAGCCCCCTGACAGAGAGAGAAAGAGAGAGACAGAGAGAGAGAGAGAGAGAGAAAGAGAGAGGGAGAGAGGGAGAGAGAGAGAGAGTTTCTCTTGGCAGCATCTGGAAGCTGAGGACTACAGCTGACTGAGAACTGAGTTGGAATTTTCTGGAGACTAGAATCTGGTGAAGGCCGAAGTTGCTTTGGAGAAGGCTGCCTGGAAGGCCGAAGAGTTACTGTCACCTAGAAGGCTGAGATTTCTTCTGGGTCCTAGGGACAGCTGAAATTGCCAGAGGACTGAAGAAGCATGACCAGCATGCTAATACTTTGTGGCTTGTTTGATCTTTGAGTTCCTGGCAATAGAAGTTGTGAAGGTTTCAAGATATACCGGACCCTGTGAACTTCAGTGTATAGTAGGAATTGCCCGGACCACTGGACAAGGACCTGGGAGCTGTCTGCCTCTGGGTCCAGGTGACTGTTTGGTAGATTCAAGTAAGAGCTGGGACCATGGAAGGGGATCCAGGAAATCTGAGAGACCACCCTGAGTCAAGATGAAGAAAAGGCCTCTCTTTGGATATTAAATGTGGTGATGAAATTGAAGTTTACTAGAGACCGAGGGGTAGAGGGTTTGTGTAATTTTCTAAAGATTGTATTTAGTGATTAAGGATACTTAGTGACTGATTGCTGGATAAGTGACTGATTAAGTTAACTTATGATTGCCCCATGAGTGGAAGACTGACTATTGTATTTTGAGATGACTGAATGGCTGAGTAAGGTAAGGAGGCAAACCTCCTTAAGGATATCAGATGATTGTTCTCTTGTTCTTTGTTCTAAATATTGTGACCACTTAGGTGAAAACTATGTGACCACTTTAATGCTAAGCTGTTGTGAACACTATATTATGATTTCCTGTGATAAGATGTAATGTTGTGAATATTGTATTGTGATTTGCTGTGAATGTTTTCCTTTAATTTGTTCTTGAATAAATAGAGTTTTCACTTATACTGTGTAATCAGAACCTTAAAAGCTGTTCACAGTAGCAATCTTTTGGGAAGCTGTTTGTGCATGGTGTTATACTAGTATGGGCTAAGCACTTTATAAATATAATCTCCAGGCCTACCTGTCATGCCATTTAGCTGTATGATGACAAAAATACAGAGAAGGCAGCAAGCTATGGCAAGGATTGGTTTCCAGACTATCTGTAAATGTGGACTTAGGTGAAGGTAATTGAAATGATAGCTTCCTATCTAGTTAGTAGACATACAACCAGAGGAACTGAATCATTTCAATCTTGATATTCCACACATGTTGTATGCACTTCATTTTTGAAGAGAACCTATGACATCACAGGGTGACTTATGCATGAATTGGATTTAAGTGAGGCACAGTTGCACAGTCATCCATCTCAGTCTCTCTTCCAGGGTCATCAAAACTCAATGGCAAGACAAAAGTCAAGATGACTGGCAAAGGCAGAGATGCATTGAATGACCTTGATATCTTTGATGTCTGAACAATCTCTAAACTCTCCACAGTGCCTGCTTCAGCTGCTTTCACAAATTGTTATCTACTTATTCCACTGTGGGAAGTCTTCACATGCTTGAGTTAGACACCCTCTAACTCCACTCTGGGTTTGAGCCCTATTGGTTACCCCAACCTGATTTAGCTTGTCTACTGAGAATGTTTACTGGTATGTGGTCACTGTATATGCTACAGCTTCTTGGAGCCACAGCTGAGAGTGAACTGCCAGGTAGACAACAAATTCTCAATAAAAATAAAATAAGACAGAAGGACATTTTAGCTAAACAGAATCAGAACTTACAGAGTCTGCTGAGAGAGGCAAATAAAAGAGTTGATGGTTTTGATTTTATAAAAAGTCCAGAGGTGACCTGAGACCTCATTATTTTTTGTTTAAATAAAATGTTCATATCTTTTGTTTTTTTATATCACAAGAATTTCTCTTGATATTTTCTCTTTACACTTTCCAAAGAACTATCCCATAGAAGAGAGCATTTTTAAAGAAAAGAAACAAAAAAAAATCTGCTGAATAAAACAATATATTGAATATGTCTGAAAAGATGCACAATGTTCCATACCTGTGGACTGCCCCCCCTCTGCAGAGGATGTTGTGTCTTTTCATATTTCTTCATTTGAGACATACTGGTTCTTTGTAATTTTGCAACATTCACTTTTTTTTTCACTCAACAAGCATTTGTTAAGTGCTTCTTATGTGATAAACACTGTGCTGATGAAAATGAAAAAGGCAAGATTGAGCTGTTTAATAAGCAGTTAGTAATCAACTAATCAGTCAATGAACGTTTATTAAGCAATTTCTATGTGTTAGGTACTGTGCTAAGCAAAACTGGAATGCAGGAGAGAGCTGAAGGCTGGATCGATAGATCTGGGAATCATCTGCTTAGAGATAATAATCAAATGGTCCCAGTAGCAAGATCTCTAAATCAAAGGGTATGAATGAATCAGCAATTTTTCTTTGTCTTATTCTAAATTATTTTCTAAAACAATTGAATTAATTTAAAGTTTCACCAGCAGTGAATTATTGTTCCCATCTTCCAACACCTCAGGAAACAATGAATATGGTGGTTTTATTTCCTTTTATATGATTGCAAACACTGTACACATGCTTTCTTGGCTCTGTTTACTTTGGTCAGCATCAGTCATGACCTTTACCATAGTCAATAGCATCTATCCAATATCTAGTTAGCATTTTATGTATAAGGAAGGTGATGGTAGTGATGGGTCAGTTAAGTAAATCAATCAATTCACATCATGTAGCCCTTATACCCTCATTTAGTAAGAATACCTCCACTGAGATAATTAAGAAAACAGAGGTTTCCTAACTCCACCAAGTTCTTCCACTTTGCCCTCCAAAATTCCTGTTCCATAGGCCGCAAACTTCCCTTGATCTTAAATATATTCCTCTCCCACCCCTCTCCATCTACTAGCTCTTACTGAAATCTGGTGACACAACCTCCTGCACCTTCACTCATTCTCTTCAGTTCACTGGTTGAGGTAGGGAAGTTGAAATACTGCTTGCTTCCTTTGCCCCTTCTAGGTAATCCCCTTTCCTCTACCATTCGGTAACCTTTTTCCCTTTGATGCTCATGCTATTCATATATATATATATATATATATATATATATATATATGTGTGTGTGTGTGTGTATATATGAAATTACCCAATCAAAATCCCAATATCTGTTGTCTATAGATTCCCTTCATTCTTGTTGTCACTCTTCTTCATTCCACAATGAGTTTGATATCTGGCTCACAATTTTTCACTCCTCACCAACTTCTGATCTCATGCTAGGAGATTTCAGTATACATGCTGATTCTTGCTCAAATACCCTAACAACTCAGTTCCTCAACCTACTCATCTTACAAAAGCTATCTCTACATGCTACCTCAGCCACAAAGATGGTCATACCCTTGATTTTGCCATGACCTAAAAATGTACCACCTCTGCATTCAAGAGTTCTGAAACGCTCTTAACTGACCACAATCTATTACTCTTTGACATTTCCCCCTTCCTTCCCTTATAAAATCCCCATCTGCAGCTACCTCATGTCCTCTAATCCCTTGAGCCCTCAATTCTCTCCCATGGAATCTCTCTTCACTAGCCACTCTCTCCTCTTCTTCCTGTCTTGACCCATTGATGAATCAAGTCAACTCTACACTATGGTCTTCTCTTGAATCTCTTGTTCCTTATCATATTGCCTATTATGTTCAGCCAAGCCTCATCCTTGAATCACTCCCACTAGGCATTACTTTAGCCCCTACACATGTGCTGCTGAACAAAGGTGGAGAAAAATCACACAAACATTATGACTGGGTCCAATAAAAATTTATGTTACCTAACCCCAAGTGACCCCTTAGTGCTGCTGAATAATCTTACTACTCTTCTCTTCTCAACTCACCATAACTCTCTTCGCAGTGGTTTGGCCAAATCTTTTCATCCCTTTTTCAAACCTCCCATGGCTCCCTCTCTCTCAACTCTCTCAGAAAAGAACATTGCCTCACATTTTACAGAAAAAATTAAGGCTGTTCACTATGACTTCTCCTCTCTTCTTCCTCATCTATCACAAGTGCTTTCTGCCATTTTTTTCCTTCACCACTGTCTCACATGAAGAAGTGGTTTTACTCCTTACCAAGGCTCTTTGTGACCCCATTTGGGTTTTCCTGGCAAAGATACTGGAGTGGTTTGCCATTTCCTCCTCATTTTGCAGATGAGAGCCTGAGACAAACAGGATTAAATAACTTGCCCAGGGTCACATAACTAGGGAGTGTTTGAGGCCAGATTTGAACTCTGGAAGATGAGTCTTTCTGACCAGGCCTAGTACTGCATCCTATGAGTCATCTTGCTGCCCCTTACCTTGGTAACTCCTCCACTTGTTCAAGTGATCCCATTCTATCCTTGAATGGATCTGTCTTTCCCCTATTTTCAATCTCTTCCTCTCTAATTGCTAATTTCCTATGGTGTATAAACATGTCCATGTCTCCCTTCACCTGAAAAAAACCCACCTCATTTGATCCTTTCATCCCTGTTAACTATCATCCTATAATCCCTTTATCCATTTGCTAAGCTCTTTCAAAATGCTGTCTATAATAGGTGCCTCTGCTTTTTCTCCTCTCACTCTTCTCAAACCCTTATAATCCAGCTACTAGTCTTGTCACTCCACTGAAACTGCTCTCTTCAAAATTTCTTAGGCTCTCTTAGTTGCCAAATTCAATAACCTTTTCTTAATCCTCATTCTCTTTGACATTTCTACAGCCTTTGACAATGTTGATCACCCTTTCCTCTTTGATACTCTTTTCTCTCTAGGTTTTCAGAACATCAGTCTCTCTTGGTTTTCTTTCACCCTATATAACCAATTGGTCTCTTTTACAAGACACTTTCTCTCTATCTCTTGCCCTCTAACCAAAGATATTCCTCAGGGTTCTTTCCTTGGCCTTTTAATCTTCTCCCTTTACACTACTTTTCTTGGTGATCTCATCAGCTCCTGTGCACTTAATTACATCTCTATGCTGATGATTCTCAAATCTACCTTTCCTGCTCTAATCTTTCTCCTGACCTCCAATCTCACAGCTCAAACTGGACATCCAGTAGACATCTTACATACCACATGTCCCAAGTGAAACTCATTCTCTTTCCATCTGAACTCTCCTCCCACCACTTCCTTAATACTGAAAAGGACAAAAACATCCTCCCAATCCTTCAGGCTCGTAACCTAGGAATTATCCTGGATTCTTTACTGTGTCTTCTCCTCCTTCTTTCACCTCCCCTACCCCCCCCCCCACCCCAATCAAGCTATTGCTAAGATCTGTTGATTTCACCTTTGCAAAATCATTCAAATATGCTCCCTTCTCTCCCCTGACGCTGGAAGCATTCCAGTACAGAAAATCATATCCTCACACCTTGAAGACTGTAATAGCTTGCTGATGGATCTCTTCTGCCTCCAATCTATCCTGCATTCAGCCACTGAAATGATTTCCCTATAATGCAGATCTAATCATGTCACCCCCTCCTTCTTAATTAACTCCAGTGGCTTCAGACAACCTCTAAGATCAATACAAAGCGTCAGTTTGACATTTGAAGCCCTTCTGACTCTCTCCTCCTTCCTACCTTTCCAATCTTCTTACACCTTATTCCCTGACAGGTGCTCTTCTGTCCTGTGACGCTAACCTCCTGGCAATTCCACAAACAAGACACTCAATTTCTTGGTTGCAGGTATTTTCTCTAGTTATACCCCATGTCTAGAATACTTTCCATTCTCTGACTGCTTTGACTTCCTTTAGGTCCTGTTATAATCCTGCCTTTTATAGGAAACACTCCCCAAACCCTCTTAATTTCAGGACCTTCTCTCTGTTAATTATTTCCTGTTTATCCTGTGTATAGTTTTATTTGCATATGTGTTTTTTTCATGTTGTCTACCCTAGAAGAGTGCAAGCTCCTTGAGGTCAGGAACTTTTTCTTTTTTATTGCCTCTTTTTGCATCATAATCATTTAGCACAATGGCTGATATATAGTAAGCACTTAACAGATGTTTATTTATTGCTTGGATTAAGTGTGAATAAGACCTGGACACAGCCATGGAATGAATAAATCAGTTAAAGTCTTTATAGTAAGTGAAAAAAAGCCAGTTTACAAGTCCTTAAAAGTGATTGGATGAAATTAACCAACAAGGAACATATTAAGATGTTGAGTATACTTTGTGATATTCTTCTGGTTTTATTTTTTTTAAATAGTAATTCAGTTTAAAACCCAGAGATTTAAGTGTCTGGAAGCCATGGAAGCCTCCACAGCCAAGTCACTAAGCAATAATCATTGGAGGAGGATGGAGAGGAACCTCAGTTTTGACCTTGACTTTCTTCAGTAACTTACTCTTGAGTAGATAAGGACCTTATAAACTTCAGAGCTTTATGGACTTACCACTAGAGTCCTAACTCTAGCACCCCAGAACAACTACTACAGTGTAAGCATTGGGAACCAATGATAATCTAGACACAGTGAAAAAAAGGCAGCCTCAAGACTCTATAAGATGATCATAAAAGAGACCCTGTACGTAAGGAGAGAAAAGGACTTCAGGTAACCCCTTTGGCAATATGGTCTCTATTCATAAGTACGTTTTTATTGTCACACAATTTACTGAAAACACTTGTTTTGACAAATAAGCCATGTAGTCCTTCTGCCTCCAGAAATATATTATTTATAATAGAAAGCTACTAGATAGTAGTTCCGAGGCAGCTGGATGGCTTAGTAGATTGAGTGCTTGGCATGGAGTCAAGAAGACCTGAATTCAGATTTGCCTTTAGATACCTACTAGCTGTGTGAACCTGGGCAAGTCACTTAACCTCCATTTGTCTTAATCCACCAGAGGAGATGATGACAAACCACTTCATTTTGCCAAGAAAACCCCATGGATGGTAGTTCAGAGGTCATGAAGAGTTGGACAAGACTGAATGAGTGAACCACAATCAATAGTAGGTTCTCCCAGTTGTCTCAGTCCAGATGAACTCTTTCACCCCTCCTCTGAGAGTATCTTGGGCTCACTGTGCATCAGCATTTTGGTTATACCTCCTCTCCCTCAATTGAATTTATCTTGTAAGAAATCTATCTGAAGGCACTTCTCTTACAGCTTGTCTTTTTAAAAAGGTTCTCTAGGCTTGAGAAATAGCTAGATATGCTTCTGATTATAGGACACATAAAAATAACTTAATTTTGACACTATGACTTTTATCACCATCTTAGACATTAGGTCTCATTATAAAGCAGCTTCTCATGTGGGATGTAGAAGTTACTTCTCCAGAACATTTTTATGTAAGCTTAAATGAAAAAAAGAAATCTGTTGTTAATAAATAAAGGTTTTTGAGACTGTAGAGTGGGAGTGGGGAACTTACAGCCTGGAGACCACAGGTTCCCCACCCCTGCTATAGAGTAAGAGCAAAGTAATGTTACTGCTATCAGTTCCACAGGAAAATCCTTCTCACCAGTTTATTGTTCCCATTTCACAAGTGAAAATAACCAAGTGGGTACTTCTGCATAGCCCTGTTTCACAAATAACACACAAGAGGCACTGGTGTTTTGGGACTCCAGCCTCTAACAGGTTCACTCCTGATCAGGTCAAATAGGAAAGACAGGAAGACAGTTTTGGAGGGGTCAACAATCTTACTTTATTCTAGTCAAGTCTTCTCAATGGGACACAATGGGAACACCAACTCCTACAGCATTTTGTAATCACTCTTCTCACAGGGGTCGAGGAGAAGGAAAGGCAACTACCCCTACATCTTGATGAAGTCAATTGAGACAGGTACAACTTGTGCACTTCCCTAAATCCCCTCAAGCCTCAACTGGGGCCAGTTGAGGCAGGTACATGGGTTCCTCCATGCACTAACCATATCCCAAATGAGTTCCCCCATGGGTTCCCCTATGGATTCCATACTCATTGACTAGTGCCCACTTGCTTTATAGGGCAACAGACAAAGAAGGCATCTTGCCAACAGTAGCCTCACAGGTTAACTTTAGCAATATTGTTATTCTGTACAAGTGTAGTAAATATCACATGTCACCCCTTATCTCACTGCGTAGTCTTAGTAGGACTGCTTATCATTATGATCATAGGAATTACTCTCTAGGATCCTTAGGGCTATTCTGGTAGTTATGATCTGACACTTGGAAACTAGACCTTGCTGTGGTCATGGATCCTGAGAAACTAAACTCTAAAAAGGATAACAAAATCCTCTTTACTTAAAGCACTATTTGGCAAAGAGACATACCTTGACTCAGAGATTATTCTGTGGAACTGTAGGAATTTCATACTTCTTGGGGTAAGTAGGGGAGGGAAGGTAGAGGATGAAAAAAGAACAGCCAACTAACCAAACAAAAATTCTCCAAAAATTGATTATGTAATAGATCATAGGTATTATGTGAAAGAGTATATCATTCATACACACAGGCTTTATTTATGCATACCCCTACAACAATCCTGGAAGACCACAACATACTTGCATTATTTCAGTTCACCTATTTTAGATCCTTTTCTGTGTGCTGTTTGGGACTGTATTTTGATATTTATAATAACAGCTTATATTGAATTTCAAAGAACTTCGGTAGATTTTGCACAAATGGACAGGAGACCCTGCTCATTTTGTCACAAATAGGTTAAAATATGGGGAAAATCTGGAGTTGCTATTGTAATGCAGTTTCCCCAAAAGGGAAACTATTTACAGGAAAATGGAGGGATAAACCAAGAGGCTATGAAGGCCATAAAAGTGAAATGGATATGAAATAGGTATCAGGTTGGTGGGAAAAAAAGTTTAGTCATTGAGCTCTGGAGAAAAGTTTAAGAGGAAGAATGTTGTGGGCCTCATGGATTCCTAGGGGAAAGAGTGAGTTCAAACTGTTTTGACTCATTTTTATCTGAAAGATATTTACACTCCTATATTTACACACATATTCTAAATGCAAAGTATTGAGATCCATTTCTCTGACACCATGAGCATTATATAAATGCAATTCACAGGTATTTGATCCCTGTGTATAACAAGTAACATTTAACCTGCTCTATGAACACATTGCCATCTTTTATTTACAGGTGCTTAGGGGGTATCCTGGTAGTCTTGTTTTAAATTTGAAAGTGATAAAAAATGAAATACTACTTTTTTGGGGGAGGGTAGAGAGGAAGGGAATGCCATATATCTAGAACTATCTGTGTTTTCAATATATGTATCCTGCCATGTAGCATATTTATTATTATTTTACACAGCATATTCCTGTGCTATTGTAATTAGAGAAGTGATCATAATTGAGTGATTGTTCCATGGAGTGAAAATTAACTCTGGAGAAGCATGAACCAATGATTAGAAATTCCAATACTTCCTTTCCACAAAGGGGAGTGGGGAAGGAGAAAGAGTGTGTGGGAGGTAGAGAACTACTTAAATGTTTTATAAGATTAAAAAACAAATAAGATCCCAAAATAAGCTCCACAGGAACTTTATGAGTTTCCACATTCCAACAAAAGCATGAATAACAATTCAAAAGCCACAATATAAATCACTTTTAGAATTATTTGATTGTTCTTATTTCAATAAGATTCCAATAACCACAAACACATAGCATTTATGCAGTTTTTCAAGTAGAATAAATCAATTGAGTATAAATCTCTTCCTGATAATAATGAGTCATAAAAGACCAGACTGGTTGTTGGGTATTTGTGCTATCATGTCACTTGGGTGCGGCAACATTTGAAATCAGCTTCCAAGCCACACACATTTTGAGCTGATATACTAGCAGCAACCTATTGTATCATAGTCTCAGGAAAATAGAAGGGAGAACAATGAAATAAATACCTGACAAAAGCCATCTCCTGGGATTAATTTCCTGCTCATTTTCAGCTGGCTCAGGAACTCAGGAGCAAATTGATGCCCATTAGAACATAAGTCAGCTGTACTTTGGTAGTGCCTACACCTTCAGGGAATACAAGGAAGAGGGAGAAAAGCCAATGGTTGGCTGTACTCTACATTTCTGTTCTGGAAATTTTGGTCTGGATGGAAAAAAGGCCTTAATGATACAACAAATCCCTGTGGTTACTATCCTGAGTTGGTGAGAGCAATGCTAGAATTGACCGTAAGCAGCTTAAATCTTTTTTTT
>CM053580.1:339057458-339068045 GCA_028627135.1 Pseudochirops cupreus
TAGCCGAGCTGACTTTAGTGGGAAGTATCTTTGTGTGGGTTTTGGAGTTCTAGGATTGTTTTAGAGTCCTATTTTATGGGTATTTTGGGGTGGCTATGTGAGAGCTGCGATATGTTGCTGCTGCTACGCCGCCATCTTGGCTCCGCCCCCAAGCAGCTTAAATCTGCTTTGAGAATGGGTCATAGGAACTGGAGGGAGGTACTACAACACACTTTCTATAATGATAAAATGCATGTAATAGAGTAGATGCTCAGATAGATTGCTCACGTAGTACTATCCACATTGAGACACCCACAAAGGAGATGCAAGGGGCCTGCTTCTGGGAGAAGATATCCTTACTTGGCCTACCACATCAGTTTCCATATGTTATTACCTGCCTCATAGAAACCCAATCACTTTTTCTTTCTGGTGGGGAAGAGATAAAGGCTTCATTCACCCACAACATGGGCATTCAGTAAGATGTATTTAGAAAAGGCTCCCTTCCCTTTCTCTTCCCCTTAGCCCCCGTGGCACCCAATCAACAGATTTGATGTTTCAGTTTTGTTTCATTTTTACTTTTCAATTCTAGATGCAGTAAATAAAGTCCTAGTCTTGGGAGTTTCACTGAGAACCTTGGAGGCCAGTATTGTAGGCTGGATGTGGCAACCAGCCAAGGAGGAAAGCCATGAGAAATGCTGGTGTGCAAGCCCAGGTGAGCTTTGGACTTGGAAAGTGATGGTACTATTACTCCATATGAATTGAGCTAAACTGTAAACCTTTTTTGCCTTCCTTACACAGAATCTATGGTGATGTAAGGAGGGATTATGCCCTCTCTCCCTCTTGGTGTTGGGGGATGGGCTAGTTGTATATTTGCTCTTGTTATGTATGTATATTTGAAGTAAATAGTCTTTTGTAAAAATAAATCAATCTGACAGCTAGACAAATGTAAATAGGGTACTTAGACCTGATACAACTGGAGAAATGCAAGAGTTGGGGGTTTGAGTCAGTTTCAAAGATGAGAGGACCTGCTCCTCACATCCTGGGGAATGTTAATTGGAGAAGACCCTATTCCCCAAACCTTGAGAACTCTAGGGCAGGGGTGAAATGTAACACTTGATTTTAAGGAGGTGAATGGTATAGAAGTCAGTGTTACATATGTAATTGATTCTGCAACCAACTCTGTATTCCCTGGATATTTTAGATCAATAATGACTTTGAACTGTTCCATTTGGTTGCAATGAACTTGAGTATTTTAGTTAGAAGGGATGAAAAAATATGTTCAAATTTATTGTTAGGAGCACGTAAAATACCCATGAGTTGAGTTGATCTACTTCCCCAAACTTTAGTCCTCTTAAATTGGAGATGTTTTTTAATGCTTATATCAAAATCTATTTAACAAACATTTATTAAGTATAAGCTATTTACAAACATAGGTATTGTGATTAAAAAACAAACAACAGATAGGAAAATCATTCCTGTTCTGATGGAGCTTTTGTTTTATTGGTAGGAGAGGGCAGGATGCACTTAACTTTCACTAGAATAGCATATCATACTGCAATCTGTCTCACATACCTTACACTCCAAGCCTTGAAATTGGAGGGGGGGGGATTGCATCATCATAAAGATATGTTGCAACTTTCATCTAGTCTGTACTTTCATTCCCAAGGAAACAATGGCAAACAATTCCCACTTGTTGCTATACTATCACTGTATAGCTATTAACTTTTCACAAATATTTATCAGCAATGCAGAACATTTCCATATTTGCCAAGTTATTTAGTCAGTTCCCAAATCAATCATGTTTCAGTCAGCCTACAAACTGAATGGTCTCATTTTGGATTTCTATGA
This sequence comes from Pseudochirops cupreus, assembly GCA_028627135.1. Lineage (NCBI taxonomy): Eukaryota > Metazoa > Chordata > Mammalia > Diprotodontia > Pseudocheiridae > Pseudochirops > Pseudochirops cupreus. Next base: position 339,059,286 of record CM053580.1, read on the forward strand.
AGAAAAATCAGAATTCCCATCATAGTAGTATGGAGTTAAAAGCAAAATAATTTGAACGAGTGGTATTAAATATTCATGTTTCAGAAGATTACTACTATCCAAAATCAGTTCTGATTGAAGTATTGTTTCATATGCTAATGGGAGCCATTGAGGTACAAAAGTTTTGAAAGAAATCTCAAAACTTAGCTTGTTTGCCAAATCTCGAGTTGGAAACAAGCCTTGATTTAAAAAAAAATAAAAAAAAGAAAGGGAGAAATGTAGAAGCAAGAATGAATCTGACAAATTGGAAGGGAAGTGTAAATTTTGTTAATGCTGAATAAAACCAAGCACCCTGCTCTCTAAGGTTTGTCTAACCTGCCAGGTCACAGAGTTTAACAGAAATTAAAGACATGGGATGATCTGATCCAGGGCATTATCTTAATTTTTTTCTTTTCAGATTGTATCACTGCAGCCTCAGTCTTGCTGCCATTTGTCAATCTATTGACTTCTTTCTGATTACCTAAACAGCTTCCCACTGGTGATATCCTTAGACTACACAATTCTTATCTATTCCCTTTACTTTCCTAGTCTATAACCATGCGTGAGATCACGTACTAGAAGCTTCTTATACGTATATCCCCTCCCATCCATAACTCAAGAGCTTAGTTCTTTCTTGTTCTAGTCTTTCCATTCAATATCAGATGAAAAAATGTCCTTTCTTTTTTTTATCTAAAGCTAATTTTTTTTTACCTATTCTCTCAAACTCATCTTCTCCCCCCTCATTCAGTATCTTGTTTTCAACATTAAACTCCCCAATCATCTTCAATTACTCCTTCAAGTTTCTCATTCTCTTCCCCCTACAAATATACTCAGATTTTATCTGCTTTAAAACAAAAAGAAAATGCTTATTCTTTTTGTCTTTGTCTGTCTGGCTAAAATCTAATCTTTTTCTCTCCTTTCATTGCTAAACTCATTGAACTTACTCCAATTCCTATCCACCTGTTCTCTCTTCTACACCGGTGTTTTGGCTCCTACTCTTACCACTCTTTAAAAACTACCATTTCAGTAGCCAGTTTTGACCTCCTTACGAATGAAAACAATGGCTTTATCCTGGTACTCATCCTCTTTGACCTCTCTTAAGAGCCACTGCTTGCAAACTCTTTAGCTTGACAAGTAAGACCCTTCAGGATCTATCTCCAGCTTAACTCTCTAGCTTTAAGTTTCCTCATTCATTCAGCGTTCCAGCTAAACTGTACTGTAAATTGGTCACCATTTGCACCTGCTGTTATCAGTCTCTGAGACCTTCCTTTCTGGTGCTAGAGTATATTTTCTCTTCATATTTACCTATTTCAATACTCTTCCCTTAAAGCTCAGCTCCTATCCCACCTTCAGGAATCCTTGCCTAATACCCGCAGATGGTACTTATTTCTCTTCTTGAATTTGCGTAAAACACTCTGTTCTCCTTTGTCCCTATAATACTCTACCTCTTAGACTTACTTGTGTGTAGGTCATAATACCTTTAGTAGACAATAAATTCCCTTGAAGGGAGGGGCTATATAATTGTTATCCCTAGCTCCTAGTGCAGTATATTACACATAATAGGTGTTTCATAGTAATAATAATTTGTATTCTTATTTTTGAATCCTAGTTTTGCTATTCCTCATGTGACCTAAACCTAACCCAAATCACTGAAGCTATCTAGACCTCTCTCTTTTTTTTTAATTTGTAAAATCTAAGGTATACATTATTGAATAATCTCTAAGGTTTATCCTAGACATGTTATGTAACTTATTTAAGATAGCACAGGTAGTAAGCAAAAGACTTGGTATTTAAACCTATTTCCTGTGGCTCCAAATTGATTGATTTTTACCATTATACCACAAGTTTTCCTGCATGCAGTCTCTTCTTCGAATTCATCCTTCATGTTGTTTATGGATTAATCTATCCTTCCCTATAGATCTGCTCAAAATTATTCAATAGCTTCTTATGATCTACCTTATAAAATCCCAGTTTCTCATATAGGCTTTTAAGGTCTTCTGCAGTTAGGTGTTATCCAGTCATTTCTGCTTCATCATATCACTCCTTTCTGTGATGTCTACACTACAGCAAACTGAACTATCTGTTCTCTCCTGTGAATGTTTTACACTTTCCCACCTTCAAGTATTTGCTTCTGCTATTCCCTATGTGTGTGATGCCCTCTCTATTTTCACCTGTTGAAATCCTAATCTTCCTTAACGGATTACCTCAAATATCACTTTTACCATTGCCACTTTTCCCAACATTTTCCATCACTTTCCATGTTAGAAACCATCCACATTCCCACTATGAAGTTAGGTAAAACTTGGTATTTCTCTTATGCACAGGTACCATTTTATCTATTTTTAAATATCATATGATTCTCCTTGACTTTCAACTCCATAAGGGCAATGATCCTCTATAATTTTTCTTTATATCTTCTCTATCATCTAGTGCTTTGAATATAATGGGTGCTTATTAAATGCTTAATGAATTGAATTAAGTTGAAGAGTCTATCCTGGTTTCCCACTTCCTAGGTTTCTTACAATATGACTTCATCTGATCAAAAACAAAACAAAGCCACAAAACAAAACTTTTTTCTGCTTCATGCTTACATCTAGACATATTTCATGCATAGTAGGCAGATCACTAGTCTTCCTGGCCTGCACAAAGCCCTGCCAGATTGATATCAATCTCCTTCTGACTTTAGCACCCTCTCTGCTTTCCTACTCCTCTCAAGTCTATTCATATTCCCAGGCTCCATTTAAGTCCCACTTCTTCCTGAGCATGAAGATGACAACTTGAATATATATATCTCCAAAGCCATAGTTCATCAGTCCCCAGAATGGTACATCATACCACACTACTTAAGTATTCCTTGTTCACATGATTCCAGCCTATAAAAGATCCACATTAACAAAACACATTTTTTGGATGAATTAATACTGCAATTTTTTTCCTTTTGACATAAAAGCAAAATAAAAAAAATTCTCAGAAAGTTACAAATGCTAATAAAATGATTATTACCAAAGCTAACAATTAATAAGAAATAGATAACTAATGCTTTACTTTCCTACCTTTCTCCCACCATTCATAAGTGAATGGGTGGTGTAGTCATTTAATCTATGAACTGTGAAAATATAAATGAAAAATTCTGTGTTTAGAACATTCTCCGCTTTTATGAGTGGTACTGAAATAACAAAACATTCATTTTATCCACATCAGAGGCAGTCACAAAAGAAAGGTCACTAGTTTTGCATCTGCAGTTCTATATTTGCACATGTTGCTAGGCAATGCTAGAAAATCATAGCCCTTAGCTGCAAGATTGCCTTTTCAGACATCCGTTATTAAAAGAAAATCAACAACTCTATGCGGTGATATTATTTTGCCCAGTCATTTTGGCAGTGTTCTTAAACACTGACACCTATCTTAGTCAATAAACAATTAAATTGTTTATTTTCCACAATGTGCAAATTCAAATGATTTGCTGTTGCTATTCCACTTTGCATTTCTTATAGGTTGCCTTGAAGATTGAGGTCAAAATTCTGTGGTGCCCTGATATTTCCAGCACAGTGATTTGACAAGCAGTTTTCCTTTTAAAATCCACAGTGAAGGATTCATCCTTCATTTGGCATTATTCAGTACTAATACTTTGATATGACCCTTTTTTGATCTGTTATACTACAAACCATTAAGGTTGGATTGGTGATATCAGGTTCCAAAACAAAGACCTTGAGATTCTGTAATTCCCAAATACCTTTCTAACTATGCTTCTAAGTCTGTACTTCTCAGAATCTTATTTTTTTTTTGTATAAGAATACTGGCATGTCTAAGGTAATGAGGATAATTGTAGATTGAGTCATCTCTAAAGCATGGTATGCTTCTGGGCCATAAAGAGCTTGGAGGGGGAAGGAGAAGGCTGACTTTTGAAGCAAATACTAACCATGAGATTTCTTTAACCTATGCTAAAAACAAGCAAAATGCAGTTTTCCTTAATGGTGGTACACATACTTGTGTACACACACTTGCATACACACATGTGTGTATGTATATACATGTGCATGTGTGTTTGCATATATAATGTATATGTATATGTGTGGGCATGTATGTGCATGTATGTATATATGCATATATGTACATGTGATATATGCATACAGACAGGCTTGTATGTACACATACATGTGTAACAATATATGGTATATACCTATACACACATAACTATATCCTACATATACATACATATTTGTACATATACCTACGTATGCATACATGCACACATACACATGTGCATATATAGAAAGAGAGATCTATCCATCCTGAAGCCTCACCAACAGCCTTTCTAGATACTTCTCAAGCACACTTCCACTGCTCCTTGGCTACTTCTCCCTTTAAAGGCTAAATGACAATTTTGATCTGATTTTGCAAATATTGGGGTTAGAGAAAGGATGACTCATTGTTACTTTCAGAGCCTCAGTTATGGACTTGGAGCCCTATATTCTCTGAGTATAATTTTGGCCACTGTAGCATTTTTCAAATTGGAGTTTGCAGAGTATCAAATATTAAAACTTGACTATGTGACAGGCACTGTGATAAGTTCTAAGACTATGACAAAAAACAAACCCACTGTTCTCAAGGAGATTACATTCTAATGTGCAGAGAACATGAATATACAGATGTTTTAAAAGTTTTAGTGGACTTTCAGGATTGAATATTTTTTAATAGCTTAAAACTACACTAACCCTAAACTTACTACCCTAAGACTAAGAGTAAGTCTATTATTATGGACAAATGACTGACCTTAAATCCAGGAAGAGATGGATTCTAATTGTACCTCTGACATATACTGGCTATGTGATCTTGGATAAGTCATTTAATATCTTAGTGCTATGGAAAACTCTTTTAAAAAGAGGATATGTTGTAGAGATGGCTCTGGTCTATGTTGGTAAAGCAAGCTTTCACATTTGGGCGTTCACTATTCTAATGAAATCATAGCCTCCATCCCAAGAAACAATAGATATACAAAGAACATGTTGGAGAAGGAACTAGTAACTGAGAAGAGTAGAAAATGCCTCTTGCCAGAAAGTGGTAGTTGATCTGAGTCTAAAGAGAAGACAGTGATTTTAAAAGTAGAGGTGAGAATAGTATGAATTCCAGATATGAGAGGCAACCAATTCAAAGACATGGAAAGAAAGTCTTTTGTGCCATAAGAAGTAAATTGTCACCTATGCTGGAACATAGTCATAAAGGTGGTGGGGAGGCATAATATGTAAGAAGACTGAAAACATAGGAAAGGGCCAGATTTTAAGAACTTTAAATGAAAAGCAGTTTATATTTGATACTAGAAATAATAGGGTACCTGGTGGTTAGGTTTTAGGGGGAAAATAATGATTTAACTTTTGGAAACCTTTATTTTCAAAAGCTGATATCATTAAAATAAATTCAATATGTAGAACTGAAATTTAGGGGAGAGACTAGGACTGGATGTGCTGTTCTGGGAGTCATCTGCACAGAGACAATAAATGAACTCATTGGAACTGCTAAGGTTACCAAGTGAGAGTATATAGAGAAAAAAGCTCAGAATTGAGCCTTGGGATACTCCACAATTAGTAGATGTGACTTTGGTACAGATTCAGCAAAGGAGACTGAGAACGAATAGTCAGGCAGGAAGGAGGAGAACCATAAGAGAAGAAAAATGCAGAGAGGACAGAACATTCCAGAAAAAGAAGATGGTCAACATTGTCAAATATTTTGGTGAGGATTGAGTAAAGGGTGAGGATTGAGTAAAGACTGTTTGGATTGGCAATTAAGGAATCATTTATAGAGAGTAGTTTCTGTTAAGACAATTTTAAAAGTCACTTTGTAGAGTGTGTAGAAAGAAGTAAGAGAAGAGGAAGGAGGCCTAAGAACAGATGGTTTTCTTATGGAGTTTGGTTGAGAGAGTGGAGCTACAGGATGTGAAACTTGTAAAATTTGGTCAGCATCTTTCAAGGCAAAACACAAGTGTTTTGAAAGTTATCAGGGATGGAACTAGTATATAAGGAGAACTTGAATATGTGTGTGTGTGTGTGTGTGTGTGTGTATGTGTGTCTGTGTCTGTGTCTGGATGTGTGTCTGGATGTGTGTGATGGTATGGATAATCTGCAAGAGAAGATGGGAAGATAATATATGTACAGTGCTTGAACCTGGCAAAAGAGGGGATATATAATCATTAGAAATGAATGAAAGAAGAGAGAAGGGAGAAGGGTTTTTTAATTAGTCAATTCAAATCAACTAACATTTATTAAATGTTTACTGTTTATTAAGCCTTGCACTTAAACTGTAGATACAAAGAAAAGCAAAAACAGTCTCTGCCCCCAAGAAACTCACAATTTAATGGGAGAGATAACATGCAAACACCTACATACAAAAACATTTTTATTATTTGTAGGTAATTTCAGAGAGAAGGCACAGGAATTAAAAATAATATGGAAAGACATCTTGCAGGAGGTAGAATTCTAGAAAAGACTTGAAAGAAGCCTAGGAAGCCAGGAGACAGAGATAAGGAATGGAGTACACAACAGTAAAAATGCATGGAGGTCGGTGATGGAGTATCTAGTGTGAAGAATGATAAGAAGGCCAGTGTCACTGATCATAGATTAAATAGAGGGGAGTAAAAAGTAAGGTGAGATAGAGGAGTGTCTAGAAAATCAGGTAGGAGAAGAATTCTTTTGCTTCAGTGAGGGTCAAGTTAAAATTAAACTATATATGTATAAATACCACATACATTTTAGTGATACCAGTCAGTATAGTGTAATGGTAATATGAATTTGAAGATCTTCGCTGCCCCTTGTATTGGCAAGATGACAGGTACTTAGCACTTAGTTTCAAGTTCATAATTGTGTCAGCATTAAGACCCAGAACTTGTGAATACCACAGTGGGATGGACTTGTTGATGTAACAGGAAGGGGCAGAACAGGGAGGAGCTAATACCATATGTAAGGAAAAGCACAAGCTGAGAGAGGCCAGAACTTCTGGGAGTGAGCATCTGGAGGCTAGGCTGCTACTGCTGGAGAGAGAGAAGAGAACTGAAAATTGAACCAAGAACTGAGAAGAACTGAGAAGAGAAATGAGAACTGAGGACTGAACTGATAATTGAGAAAAGCTGAGAAATGAGAAGAGAGGAGAACTGGGAGGAGGCATGGCTATGGTGTTGGTACTTTGTCTGTCTGTTTTGATGTTACTTTGTCAGATTTGTCTGCTGATAGAGGATGGTGCTGTTGCAGAAGCCCTGGACCTTGCTGCTGGTTCAGAAGCCCTGAAAGAAGATTTCTTTGTTTTATGTTTACAGAAATCCTGGAGGAGAGTCTTACTGATGATTTCAGGGGACTATACTGATGATTTGTGTTGAGTCCTCAGACTTTGTTGTTTGGTCTATGTTGATTTCACAGGCAGAAAGTGAATTGATGAGGGTGCCAGCAATGTTCATGGATGTTATTGTGGCTTTATTAAGCTTTGTATTCCCAGGAACAGAAACTGAAGGACTTGAGATGGAATAGACACTGTGAGCTTCAGTATGGAATAGGAACTGCAAAAGAAGCTGGATAAAGAACTGAGAGCTGTCTGCCTTTGAACCCAGGTGGCAGTTGGATAGATTTGGGCAGGAACTGGGACCATGGAAGAAGAACCATGGAAGCTGAGAGCCTATCTCAAGTCAAGATGAAAAGACCACTCCTTAGCTATTTAATGCAAACTGAGAAAATCATGACTCACTATGGCCTAGGAGTGGAGAACTCTGACATTTATCTTCAGATGATTGAATTAAGGACTTCTCCAATTAAGAAGAAAGAGGACTTTTTGATTGAAGAGATTAAGACAATGTGACCTAGGGGTGGAGGACTTTGACCTTTGTACTTTGTGCCAATTAAGGAGACTTGTCTCCTTAAGGATGATTAAATTAAGGACTTACTAAATGAAGGACTTACTAAATAAATGTTATCTTTGTTTAAAACTATGTGACCACTTTGGTGAAAACTATGTGGCCATTTTAGTCATAAATTGTTATGCCATAACATTGTGAATGCTGTGTTTTGAGTTTCTGTCAATATTTTGCTTTAATTTGTTACTGAATAAATAGAGAATTTACAGTACTGTGTAATCAGAACCTTGAAAGCTGTTCACAGCAGCAATCCTCTGGAAATCTGCTCATGTTTGGCTTTACAAATAGTTAATTCTTTTCTGCAGGTCCATTCAATAGCACATATGGAGGTATGAGGAAGGGAGTAGTGCAAAATAATATAAAGAAGAAAAAGATTCGAGAGTAAAGGATAGTGTATTGTTGTGCTGATTCACCTTAGGGTCAATGTTGGGAAAGGAGGAGAGAATACATAGAGAAGAGTGATGGCCTGGGAAAATACTAAGCAGAAGGAGCATCAGAGATCACAGAGAAGATGAAAAATAGGTTTAGAAATAGAAAGGCATAAGAAGAGAATGTATGGTAAATCATTCTGAATGAATAAAATAATTTAAAATTTCTTGAAAGTGCAAGTGGAATGATCAAAAGTTGAATGTACTGCCTTGTAATAATAATATTAATCATGACAATGATATTAATAGCATCATGGTATTAATTTAATACATTAGGGCTATAAAGCTAAAGTTGTATGATTTTTTTTTTATGTATGTTATTCAGGGGATTTTTGACCAGGCCTGGGGGCTTCAAGATGGTCTCTGAGATCCCTGCTAATGATGAGATTTTGTGTGATTTCAATGATCTCCAGTTTCCAGAAA